>CM038216.1:46183447-46557118 GCA_021442155.1 Cymbidium sinense
CTAAAACTTAAAACCCAACCTAAACCTAAATCTAGTTTAAACCATAACCTAAACCCTAAACTCTAAACTTAAACTAACTAAAACTGAAACTCTAAAACCCTAAAGCATAAACACTAAACCCTAAACCCTAAACCCCAAACCCTAAAATCATAAACCATAAAACCCCAAACCCTAACCTTAAACTCTAGAATCCTAAAACCTAAACTTAAATTAAATAACCTAAAAACTAAACTTAAATAAATAAAGTACTAAAATAAAAGAAATACCTAAACTATAAAATAAAATAAAAATAAAAAATAAACTAAACTAAAATAAAGAAAAACCTAAACTAAACTAAAAAATAAATAAACCTAATAATCATATAAATAAAATAAAATAAACAAATAAAATAAACTAAATAAAAAACCTAAAAAATAAAATATAAAACTAAACCTAAAAAAATAATACTAAACCCTAAACTAAAAAGCAAATAAAATAAAAATAAATAAATAAAACCTAAACCTAAACTTAAAGTAAACTAAAATAAAAACCTAAAACCTAAACACTAAACTAAAAAAAAATAAACTAAATAAAATAAAATAAAAAATAAACCTTAAAAAAAATAAAACTAAATAAAACCTAAACCTAACTAAAAATAAGAAATAATATAAACATAGAAATAAAGAATAAACCCTAAACTTAAAAAAATAAAAATAAAACTCAACTCAAAATAAATTTAAACCTAAACCTAAACCAACAAATTAAACTAAAAGAAAACCTAAACTAAAATAAATAAACCTAAAATAAATAAACAAAACTAAATGGAAATAAAAAATATACATTAATTAAAATAAAAAATAAACTAAACTAAAATAAAAAAAAAACTAAATAAACTAAATAAATTAAACCTATAAAATTTTTTAAAACCATAAACCTTAAATCATAAACCTAATCCCTAAACACTAAAACTAACCCTAAACCTAAACCTACAACCCTAAATGCTAAAACTCTAAACTCTAAACCCTATACTCTAAAACCAATCCTAAACCCTAAACCTTAAAAAGCATATACCCTAAAACCATAAACTATAAATAAACCCTAAAACCCTATACCCTAAAAACCCTAACCTAAACTAAACTCCCAAACCCTAAACCTAAACCTAAAGTAACTAGATAAATTAGAAAATAGGTTCAATCTAGATCCTAAGGAGGGTGGAGTCATAAATGGTGGTGGGGAAACTCATATATGAAGGTGGTGGTCAAAGTAGTGGTGGTTATGGAGGCAGGAGGAGCAATGGAGGTTACATCTATAGTGGTGGCGAGGGAGAGATTGGGGATATGATGGTGGATTCCATTACTCGAGAGGCCGAGGTGGTTTTGATGGAAATTAGACAATCAAGAACCATATGGACATGCTATGGAATTGTGTCTTTATGGTAAAGATGGTTCTAGTTATCTATGGTCTTTAATTTGCTCTATGAGTGAGCGCTCACTTTTGATTTATGTCATCGCTTATGTCTTATAAAACTTGGTGTGTTACTTAGTTGATGAAATAAAAAAGAAATGTTGAATATGAATTTAATCTCCTAAAAAAAAACAAAACCCTAAACCCTAAACTAAAACTCAACTTAAGACCAAAACCTAAACTCTAAACCCTAAACCATAAACCCTAAAACCCCAAACCATAAACCCTAAATCAGAAAACCCTAAACCCAAAAACCTAAACCCTAAACCCTAAACCCGAAACTCTAAACCCTACACCCCAAACTTTAAACTCTAAACTCTAAACCCTTAACTAACCCAAAATCAAAAATCGAAACTAAAATAAATAAACTAAAATAAACAAAAATAAACTAAAATAAACTAAAATAAACTAAAATAAAAAACTAAAATAAATAAACCTAAATAAACTAAAATGAAAAACATAAACTAAAACAAATAAACAAAAATAAACAAACTAAACTAAATAAAAATAACAAATAAACCTAGACAAAAATAGAAAATGAAATAAATTAAATTAACTAAATAAACATAAACTAATTGGTGTACTTATTTCTAAAAAATAAACCCTAAACCCTAAATCATAAACCTTAATTCCTAAACCCTATACCCTAAATCTTAAAACTAACTCTAAACCTTAAACCTACAAAGCTAAACCTACAACCCAAAACCCAAAACCCTAAACCCTAAACTAAAATGTGAATCCTCAACCTAAAACTTAAACCCTAAACCCAAACCCCTAAACTCTAAATCCTAAACCTATCCCTAAACCCTAGACCCTAAACCTAAAACCCTAAACCCTAAACCCTAGACCCTAAAACCCTAAACCCCAAGCCTAAAACCAT
Organism: Cymbidium sinense; assembly: GCA_021442155.1. Classification (NCBI taxonomy): domain Eukaryota; kingdom Viridiplantae; phylum Streptophyta; class Magnoliopsida; order Asparagales; family Orchidaceae; genus Cymbidium; species Cymbidium sinense. The sequence goes on from CM038216.1 coordinate 46,185,771, forward strand.
AAACCCTAAACCCTATACCCTATACCCAAAAAACCCTAAAGCCTAAATAAAAAAACATAAACCCTAAACTCTAAACCTTAACCCTAAACCCTAAACCCTAAAGCCCTAAACCCTAAAACTCTAAACCCTAAACCCTAAACCCTAAACCCTAAACCATAAATACCAAAAAAACTTAAACCTAATAAAATATAAACTTTAAAACCTAGAAATAAATTAAAATAAAAACATAAACTAAAATAAATAAACTAATCTAAATAAAAATAAAAATAAACTTAAAAATAAAATAAATAAACTAAACTAAAAAAAAAACCCTAAACCTAAACCCTAAACTAAGCTAAACTTAAACCTAAACTAAATAAAATAAACTAAAAATATACCTAAACATAAACCTAAAAAAATAAAAAATAAACCTAAAATGAACCTAAAATAAAAACATAAAACCTACACCTAAAAAGAAAAAAAAATGTAAACCTAAAGCTAAAAATAAAGAATAAACCCTAAACTTAAAAAATAAAATAAAAATGAAACTCAACTCAAAATTAAATTTAAACCTAAACTTAAACCAAAAAAATAAACTAAAAGAAAAACCCTAAACTAAAATAAATAAACTTAAAATAAATAAATAAAACTAAATGAAAATAAAAAATATACATTAATAAAAATAAAAAATAAAATAAATTAAAATAAAAAATAGCTAAATAAACTAAATAAACCTAAACCTATCAGTTTACTAAATTTTTTATAAAAAGAACCCCTAAAACTTAAATCATAAACATTAATCCCTAAACCCTAGAACTAACCCTAAACCCTAAACCTACAACCCTAAACCCTAAAAAACCCTAAACTCTAAACCCTATACCCTAAACCCTAATCCTAAACCCTAAACCTTAAAAGCATAAACCCTAAAACCATAAACCCTAAACCATAAACACTACACCCTAAACCCTAAACCCTAAACCCGAAATCCTAACCCTAAACATAAACCTAAATCCCAAACCCTAAACCTAAACCTAAAATAACTAAATAAATTAGAAAATACATCTAAACCCTAAAACTATATAAACCTAAATATAAACCCTAAGAATGGGCAGAGCCTTGACTGCAGGAACATCACTATCAAATAGGTTCAATCAAGATCCGCAAGGAGGCCAAGGTGGAGTCGCTAATGGTGGTGGGGAAACTTGAGTTCGGTGGATAAGGTGGTGGTCAAAGTAGTGGTGGTTATGGAGGGTGAGGAAATGAGGTGCCCAGGGTGGTGAGGGAGAGATCGTAAGGATTGTGAATTCCATTACCGAGAGACCGAGGTGGTTTTGATGGGAACTAGACAAATCAAGATAGAACCTATGGAACTGTATAGTAAAGATGGTTCTAACTATCTGATTTGTTCATGAGTGCTCATTGTGTCTTATAACTTGGTTAGTGATGAAAAAAACAAATGTTGAATATGAATTTAATCTATGTTTAAAAAAAGACAAAACCCTAAACCTTAAACTAAAACTTGAACTCGAGACCTAAAACCTAAACTCTAAACCCAAAACCCAAAACCCTAAAATCCCCAAACCATAAACCTTAAATCGTAAAACCCTAAACCCAAAAACCTAAACCCTAAACCCTAAACCCTAAACTTCAAACCCTACACCCCAAACCTTAAACTCTAAATTCAAAACCCTCAACTAACCCTAAATTAAAAACATAAACTAAAATAAATAGACCAAAATAAACTAAAATAAACTAAAATAAATAAACTAAAATAAACTAAAATAAATAAACCTAAATAAACTAAAATAAAAAACTTAAACAAAAATAAATAAATTAAAAATAAATAAATTAAACTAAATAAAAATAATAAATAAACCAAAACAAAAATAAAAAAAATGAAATAAACTAAATAAATTAAATAAACCTAAACCAACTAGTTTACATATATCTAAAAAAAACCCTAAACCCTAAATCATAAACCTTAATCCCTAAACCCTAAACCTTAAATCTTAAACTAACTCTAAATTCTAAACCTACAATGCTAAACCTACAAACCAAAACCCAAAAACCAAAACCCTAAACCCTAAACCCTAAACTAAAACATGAATCCTCAACCTAAAACTTAAACCCTAAACCTAAACCCTAACCCTAAACACTAAACCCTACTAAACTCTAAACTAAACCTAACTAACCTAAACCCTAAACCTAAAACCCTAAAACCCTAAACCTAAAACCATAAACCCTAAACCTAAATATAAACTCTAAACAAAAAAACCATAAACCCTAAACTCTAAACCCTAACCTTAAACCCTAAACCCTAAAACCCTAACCCCTAAAACTCTAAACTCTAAACCCTAAACCCTAAACCATAAATACCAAAAAAACCTAAACCAAATAAAAATAAAACACTATACCTAAACCTAAAAAAAAATAAAAATAAAAAACCTAAACTAAAATAAATAAACTAATCTAAATAAAAATAAAAAATAAACTTAAATAAAAAATAAACTAAACTAAAATGAATAATAAATAAACTTAAACCTACTAATTTAATTATAAAAAATACCTTAAACCCTAAATTAAAACACTAAATCTAAACCCTAAAACTATATAAAACCTAAACCTAAAAAATAAACTTAAAAATAAATAAAAAATAAAACCTAAACCCTAAACCCTAAAAAAAAAAAAACTAAACCTAAAATAAACAAAATAAAATAAATCAAACCTAAAATAAATAAACTAAACCTAAACCCTCAACTAACTAAAATAAAATAAACTAAAAATAAACCAAAACCTAAATTAAAAAAAAAAAACAAACCTAAAAATAAAAACCTTAAATCTAAATCTAAAATAATAAAATAAAAACCTAAACCTAAACCTATAAATTAAAACTAAAACCTAAACCAAAAAATTTAAATAAAAATAAAACTAAATTAAAAAATAAACATAAACATTAAAGCTAAACCAAAAAAATAAACTAAAATTAGAAAAACTAAAATAAAATAAAATAAAACTAAAACTAAAATAAATAAACTAAACTAAATAAAAATAAAAAATAAACCTAAATAAAATAAATAAAATAAAATAAAATAAAATAAATAAGAAATAAACTAAATAAAATTAAATAAAAATATAATTTAAAATAAACTAAAAGAAAATAACTAAATAAACCTAAACCTGTTGGTTTACTTAATTTTGAAACAAAAAAACCCTAAACTCGAATCCCTAAATAATAAATCCTAAGCCCTAAACCCTAAATAATAAACATGAAAACTAACCCTAAACCCAAAACCCTAAACCCTAGAAAGCCCTAAACGCTAAAAATCCCTAAACCCTAACCCTAACCCTAAAAACCCTAAACCCTAAATCTCTAAAACCTAAAGCTAAACCTTAAATGCTAAAGTTTAAACCCTAAACCCTAAACTAACCTAAACCCTTAACCCTAAACTTGAAACCCAAAAAACACTAAACCTTAAAGCCTAAACACTAAACCCTAAACCCTAAACCCTAAACCCTAAACCCTAAAATCCTAAACCATAAAACCGTAAACTATAAACCCTAAACCCTAAACCTTAAACCCTAAAATCCTAAAAACCTAAACTTAAACTAAATAAAACCTAAATAAAAACTAAACTTAAATAAAATAAAAGAAATACCTAATCCTAAACTTAAAAATAAAATAAAATAAAATAAAAAATAAAAAATAAAAATAAAATAAATAAAATAAAAAAACCTAAAATAAACTAAAAAAATAAAAAAACCTAAAATAAAACTTTCATAAATAAAATAAATAAATAAAAATAAATAAACTTAAAACAAAAAAATAAAACTAAATAAAACTAAACCTAAAATAAAAATAAAATTAACCTAAAATAAATAAAATAAACCTAAACTAAATAAAATAAACCTAAAATAAAATAAATAACTAAACCTAAATAAAATAAAATAAACTAAATAAAAAACCTAAACATAAACTAAAAATAAATCTAAAATAAAAACCTAAAACCTAAACCTAAAAAGAAAAAAAATGTAAACCTATCACTAAAAATAAAAAATAAAACCGAAACTTAAAAAAAAATAAAAATAAAACTCAACTTAAAAATAAATTTAAACCTAAAGCTAAACCAAAAAAAAAAAACTAATAGAAAAAACCTAAACTAAAATAAATAAACCTAAAATAAATAAACAAAACTAAATAAAAATAAAAATAAAAATAAATAAAAATAAAAATAAAATAACTAAAATAAATAAAAAATAAGCTAAATAAACTTAATAAGCTTAAACCTATCGATTTACTAATTTTTTTTTTAAAAAACCCCTAAACCTTAAATGATAAACCCTAAAGCTTAAACCTTAAAACTAACCCTAAACCTAAACCTACCACCCTAAATCCTAAAATACCTTAAACTCTAAACCATAAACCCTAAACCTTAAAAGCATAAACACTAATCATAAACCCTAAACCATAAACACTACATCCTAAACCCTAAAACCTAAACCCTAAACCCAAACCCTAACCATTAACCCTAATCCTAAACCCTAAACCCTAAACCTAAACCTTAAGAAACTAATCAAATTAAAAAATAAATCTAAACTCAAACTTAAACCTAAAACCAAAACCTAAACCCTAAGAATGGGGTAACCTAGGAACATCACCAAAGTTCAATCTAGATCAAGGAGGAAGGTGGAGGTTATCAATGGTGGTGGGGAACTGAGCTGGATATGAAGGTGGTGGTCAAAGTAGGTAATTATGAGGTAGGAGGAAGGTTACAAACCATGTGGTGGTGGAGGGAGATTGGGATATGATGGTGGATCCCATTACTGTCTAAGGGGAACTAGACAAACCGATGAATGACCATCCAATATGTCGCTTAACTGTTCTTTATAAGAAAGACGGTTCTATTTATTTAGGGTCTTTGATTTGCTCTATGAGTGCTCATTTTTTATTTATGCGCTATTTCTTAGAAACGTGTTACTTAGTTGATGAAATAAGAAAAGAAATGTTGAATATGAATTTAATCTTTGTTAAAAAAAAGATAAAACCTTAAACCTAAACTAAAACTTAACCTAGACCTAAAAACCTAAACCCAAACCCTAAACCCTAAACCATAAAACCAAAACCAAAACCCTAAACTGTAAAACCCTAAACCTAAAAACCTAAACCCTAAATCCTAAACCCGAAACTCTAAACCTTACACACCAAACCTTAAACCCTAAACTCTAAACCCTCAACTAACCTTAAACCCTAAACCCCAATCCTTAAACCCTAATAAGTTAAAAATCTAAACCTAAACTACTTAAAATCCAATAATAAAATAAATAAAAGAACATAAACCAAAATAAAATAAAATAAGCAAATAAAATCAAAACCTAAACTAAAACCTAAACCTAAACCTAAACCTAAAAAGAAACTAAAATAAAAAATAAAACTAAATTAAAATAACATAAATAAAAACCTAAACAAAATTAAAAAAATAAAAAATATAACTAAAATAAAATTAAACCTAAAAAATAAAATAAAATAAAACTAAATAAAACCTAAACCTAAATAAAAATCCTAAAAATAAAACCTAAAAATAAATAAAAAATAAAACCTAAACCCTAAACCTAAAATATTTTAAGCCTAAACCTAAACGTAAACCCTAAATAAAATAAAATAAACTAAAAATAAACCTAAACCTTGACTAAAAAATAAAACCTTTAATTTAACGTAAAATAAAAACCTAAAACCTAAACCTAAACGTAAAAAAATAAAATAAAAACTTAAACCTAAAGCTAAAAATGAAAACCATAAACCTAAAACCCTAAACCCTAAACCCTAAAACTAAACCCTAAACTAAAAACCCTAAAACTTAAAATCATAAACCCAAAAAACCTAAACCCTAAATCATAGCCCTAAACACTAAACACTAAACCCCAAACCCTAAACCTAAACTAAAGTAACTAAAGAAATTAAAAAATAAACCTAAACCCTAAAATAAATAAACCTAAACCTAAACCTAAATAAGTGTAACCTGACAAGAAGAACATCACCAAACAAAGCTCAATCTAGATTTGGTGATGGAGGCTAAGGCGGCAAGCTATCCTAAACCTAAACCATAAATAAAATAAACTAAACTAAAAATAAACCTAAATCTAGACTAAAAACTAAAACCTAAAACTAAACCTAAAAGAAAACATAAAACTTAAACCTAAGAAATAAAATAAAAAAGCTAAACCTAAACCTAAAAAAATAAATAAAAAACCTAATCCTAAAAAAATAAAATAAAATAAAAGTAAAAAAAAACCTAAACCTAAAAAATAAACTAAAATAAAAAACCTTAACTAAAATAAATAAACTAAACTAAATAAACCTAAATAAAATAAAATAAACTAAATAAACTAAATAAACTTAACTAGTTTATTTAATTTAAAAAATTTAAAAAATTCAAAATATTAAAAAAAATACCTAACCAAAAAAACTTAAACCCTAAACCTAAACCCTTTCCTACAACCCTAAACCCTAAACCCTAAACCTAAACCCTAAAACTATAACTATAACCCTAAACCCTAAACCCCAAACCCTAAACCCTAAAGACTAAACCATAAAACCTAAACCTAAACTAAATAAACCTATGAATAAAATAAATAAATAAATAAATAAAAAAATAAAATAAATAAATAAATAAATAAAATAAAATAAATAAAATTAATAAATTAGTAATAAATAAATAAAAATAAATAAATATATATAAATAAATAAATAAAATAATAATAATAAATAATAAATAAATAAAATTAAAAAAAAAATAAAAAAATAAAAATAAAATAAAAAAATAAAAATAAAATTAAAAAATAAATAATAATAAATAAATAAATAAATAAAATAAAACTAAAAATAATAAAAATAATAAAATATAAAAATAAAAAATAAAAAATAAAAAAAATAAAATAAATAAGAAAACCTAAACCCTAAACCTAAACCAACTCTCACCCTCTCACACGCCTCCCATAAGCTTTTCCTTGGTTTCCTTTGATTTCCACTCATTCTCGATCAATTTTTTTGATATTTTGTCTCTGATTGGCCTCTAATGTGAGTTTCCTTCACTTTCAATGGTGGAGTGATTTTTGCGAGCTTATATCCATCTTGGCATAGGGCATCGATTTACATGGAATTATGGATCCAAATCAACCGCTTAGTCCTGATAATTTGATGAGAACCTTTAATGCTTTGATGAATTTGATCGCTATTTCATTTGAAGTTTTGAATTTTTGTGCCAGTTAATAACCTTTGATTCTAGTAATCTACAACATCTATTGATTTTGATCCTAGTATATTTTAATTCACCCTCTAATGACTTAGATTATTCAAGAGTTTTGCTTGTCACTCTTACTTTGTGTTTAATTATCAAATGTGACTTTTGAAATGGTCTCCTATTTTTGATATAAAAGAGGAATCCCCAATTGTTCCAATATGGCTATCTCTTCCTAATATGAGAATACATTATGTTACACATCAAGTTCTCTTTCCAATTGGGGCTCTCTTTTGTCGGCCTCTTCAAATTGATCAGGCCACCGCTATGAGATCACGACCTTTTGTTGCTCATATTTAGGTTGAGATTGATATTACTAAAAGCATCCTAAAGAAGTTTGGATCAGTTCTGAGAAGTTCGGTTATAATCAAAAAAGTGGAATTTGAGAACTTTCCTTTTTTTGCACACATTGTAAGATTCATGGCCATGATCATTCAATGTTTTGTGTTGCATCCTCATCTTAAAAAAAATAAATTTGATCCTAATACTCTATCAAATGAAAACCAATAAATTTGCTTATGTGCCTAAAGTCACTCAAAATCATCCCCTACTCCTTTTCTATCCAATTTTCCTATTGGAGAGCAACTGGCAAAAATAATGCTTATGAAGTTCGTGAGGAGGCTAATGATAACTTAATTAACATTGCATCTAATAATTTTGGCTCCTCAAGACAATGGCTTCGGTCCCAACCTACCCTTTTGGATAGTGAACCCAAGGAAACTCATATGAACCCTAGTGGTGATTTGAATGGAAACTTCAAGTTGGATCAAAATCTGAAAACAAATTCTGGAGTTGATCCTTTGATGAAAGAACATAATCTAAAAATTACTAATCCTTTGATGATGGAATAAAATATGAAAAGTAATTCTAAAACTGAGCATGAAATTTGTGCTATTAATGGCTTCACAACCTCTCCTTCTTTTACCCTTGAGAGTGATACGTATCCTAACCCACTTTCTCAGCTTAATTCTGACATTGAAGAAGGGAAATTACCATTTGAGCTTTGATTGATACAGGTCCTATTCTAAATATCACAAATCAATCTCTCTCGGATGGTGATACTTTGGACAATGATAGATCTTTTCAAACTATTTTTAAAAAAAAATCTCTTAAAGCTAGAATGTTCACTAATAGCTCCACTAGAACTACTAGATCTTCTCTAACTTCCCATAAATAACTATTTCTAGTTATCTTTTCTTCTTGCTTTTTTATTTCTTTAGTTATCTCTTTTCCTTTCTTTCTTATTTTATTATGATCAATTTTCTAATTTGGAATGTTCGGGGTATTGGGACTCTCATTGTCCCAAGTATTAGAAGTCTTTTTATATTCATAACATAGCCTTACTTGTTGTTATTGAACCATTCATACACTCTTCTAAGATCAACCATGTTGTTAGAATGCTTGGCTTTCAAAATTTCTTTTATAATATTAGCAAAAAAATTTGGTGTTTTTGGAATAATTTAGTCAACATCTCTATCCTTGATGATCTTCAACAATTGGTTAATGTCCACATCTCATTGGGTAAATTTTCTGCTTTAGGTTCCTTTATTTATGCTTCTTGTAATAGAGCTGGTATGAACATCCTTTGGGATAAATTAAGAACATTTTCTTCCTCAGTCAACAAACCCTGGTTGGTTGGGGGTGATTTTAACACTATTCTCTCTTCCTCGGAAAGAAGGGGAGGTTGCTCTCCTAACATTTATTCCATGGAAGAATTTTCTAATATAATTCTTGATTGCAATCTGGTTGATATTGGCTTTTCGGGCTCTGACTATATGTGGCATAACTCTAGACTATGGCAGCAGCTTGATAGGACTCTTTTTAATTCTCTTTGGATCAATTAATGGCCCCTTACTTCTATTGAACATTTGAGCAGAACTTTGTCTGATCATTCTCTCGATTTCTCCAAAATCCTCCAATAGATTATCCTCCCAACTTCTTTGATTCCAAAATATGTGGATCCAACACATTGATTTCATAAATGTTGTATCCATTAATTGGATGGATCCTCTTCATCAGGATAATTGTTAAGGGCATGATTCACCTCGGCTTAAGCTTAAAAGGCAAAACCAAAATTGGTGGAACAAGCATCATTTAAAATCTTTTTTACCAATATCAAAAATATGGAACAATTAGTTTGTTCTCTTGAAGATGTTTTTTTGATTCTACTAAACTTGAGGAGTTGAATGAAGCTAAAGATAACTTGGTTAAATATCAAAATATGGAGGAAACATACTGGCGGCAAAAGGCTGCTAGCAAACATATTATTGATGGTGATAGAAATACCATGTATTTTCATGCTCTTTTCAAAAAAAAGAAAGCCTTAAACTCTATTAAAAAATTAAAATGATAATGTGGTGGATCTGATAATAATGATATTAAAGACGTCATACATCATTTTAAAACTTATTAAACAACAACCTACCTTAGAAGCTCTCTCCAACTCTAACGATTCCCTCAATGATTACTAATGATGACAACCATTTGCTTAATTTGCGTCCTACGGAAGTTGGATTGGTAGTACTCTCAATAGCATGAACACTGATTATGTTGCTGGCTCTGAAGGCTACATGATTCAATTTTTTAATCATTTTTGGCATATTATTAAGTTTGCCTTTGTCGATGCTATGGTTGATTTTTTCGATGGAAATCCTTTACCTAGATATTTTTCTAGCACTTCCATTCTTCTCATTCCCAAAATTAATAATCCTAAATCTTGGGGCAATTTCAGACCTATCAGCCTTTGCATCTTCTTTCATAAACTCATTGCTAAATTAATTGCCAATAGAATTAGTCATTTGCCTAAAATTATTTCCCCAACCAAACTAGTTTCATTAAAGGTAGAGCTATATGACAACATTCTTCTGAGTGATTCATGAAATTGATGCTTCTATCAGAGGTGGTAACATCCTTTTCAAATTGGACATCTCTAAATCTTTTAACAACCTCTCTTAGAATTTCCTCTTCCAAATTCTTCTTTTGTTTGGTTTTTCTAACTATTTTATCTGCCTCATTAAAAATTATATTACCAATGTTTGGTTCTCTTATCATGAATGGTGAGTCCCTAGGTTTTTCCTTCTATGCATGGTTTGAGACAAGGAGATCTCTTATCTCCCTCTCTTTTATTATTATTTGAATATCTTTCAGAGCCTTAATGATCTTTTCAACAATAATCCTAGCATGTTTTTTTGAACTCAAGGTGGTCTTCCTTTCTCTCATCTTAGTTTTGCTGATGACTTCATAATCTTTTGCAATGCTTCTACTCATCACATTAAAACTATTAAGAATCTTTTAAATAAATTTGGTAACAAAAGTGTCTCTTTCTTAATGATGGTAAAAGTTGTTTCATTCCTTCCTATAAAATCCCTAGTAATAGGATCAACCAAATCTTGAGAATTACAAATTTTCAGCAACAACTTCTATTAAATATCTTGGTGCTGCTCTTTAAAGGTTAGAAAAGATCACATCACTTTGATGAGTTAATCCAAAAAATCTCTAATAAAATTTCTATTTGGGAATTTCATTTATTCCCATTTGGTGGTAGGCTCACTTTTGATTAAGAGCACCCTTAACTCTATGCCTTTATATCTCATTCAAACCATTGTCGACCAATTCTACCATTAATAGAATTGAGCTCCTTAACAAATTCTTAGGGTTCTAACAATTCTACTAAAAGATTGCATTGGACCTCTTGGTATAAAAGTTGTGGCACTCTTTTCGAAGGTGGGCTTGGATGTAATCAAAGCTATCCTTTTCCTATAAACTTTGGTGAATTTTAGAGCAACAATAGTCTTTAGGCTAATTTCATGATTGCCAAATCTCTTGCCGGGTAAGCACCCTCTCATTTGCCCCTATAAAGTGGGAGACTCTCCGTATGGAAAAGACTTTGTTCCATCAAATGGGATAATCTTTAATCTCTTGGGGATTAACTGGAACCTCTTTCTTTTGGCAAGATAACTAGGCTGGAGGTGGGTCCATTGATGAATTACTTTCTACTCACTTATTGCTATTAAAGTGAACTCTTTCTGGCAGAATAATAAGTGGAACAATAGTAAGCTTACTGACTATATTCCTTTCTCTCTTTTAGATAAGCTTACTATTATTCCTATCATTCCTAGCAATCATGATCAGATCCATTTTAAGCTTTCCCAAAATGGTCATTTCAACCTTAAAGATGTTTGGATTCATATTAAAGAAGCTCATGATTTCTCCAATGTGTTTTTAAACTTTGGAATAACTATTCCTATTTCTTATTCTTCTAACTTGGCATATTTTGAAAAACTTTATCCTGTTGACTCCTTGATGTGGGGTAAAGGTTTTCTTACCTTCAAAATGCTTCTACACATTAACAATGTGAATCATGTATTATTAATGGAGCCATTGCTTCCAAACTTTGGATTTGGTATGATGATCTCTTTAATATTGTCAAATTCAATGGCTCCTTAACTCTATACCAACTTCTTGAAGTTTATTTTGAAAACACTATTAAAGGCCACATTAAAGTCATAACTACTATCACTCTTATTTGGTTCATATGGATGGACAAAAATGATGCAAAACATTGTGGGATTCCTATGAACCACATTTAGATAATTGCTAGAATTACAAAAAAATCCATGAGTTATTAATGCCAATTTAATTAACTACAATCAATTCAAAGGTAAATTGTGGCCAATAAATAGGGTTTTAACGATCCACCTAGTAAAGATGACAAGATTGTTTATTGGGTAAAATCTCATGCTAATACTATTAAAATTAACATGGCTCTGTCTCTCAAAATGCTTCTATGGTGGCATTTTAGAAACCTTAATGGTAAAGTCTTATGTGCTTTTGCTTACCCCTTAATACTTGCTTTCGTTCCTTTTGAGCTAATGGCAATTTACAAAGCTATTGAGATTTGCCTTCAAAAAGGTTGGCTCAATATTTGGATTGAGGTGGATGCCCTGTTGCTGATTGATCTTTTGAATTCCACCAAAATGGGCAATACAAAATTATACTACCTTCTCAAGCAGACTAGAGCTCTCCTTTCTCAACTCTATTTTAAAATCACTCATGTATGGCGTGAAGGTAATGCATGTCTTACAATCTTGGTGCTAGATTAGATGGCATAAAATTCTTTGATCAACTTACACTTCCTAAACATTTGCGTGGTTTGGTTAATTTGGACAATACTGGATTCCCTTACATCAAAAATTAATCCATTCTATTGGTTTGGCCTGTTATATTACCTGTTTAACTACATGATCAACTTCTGCTTAGTGTTGTTATTTCTCTGGATTTTGCTGATGCACCTTCCTGATACCCCTTTCTGGTTAATTGTTGATCTCTGTGGAATCTACTATTAGATTAATTACCCTAACCTTATTTGGGGTCTTCGCTTGTTGTTCCCCATTAATGGTAAGGTGTTTCTGTCTTGGAGATGTATTATTACCTTATGCTTTACTTTCTACTTTACTTTCGATCAATAGACTTCTTGCCATCAATATTTTGTTTATGGGTCTTACTATCTATTTTCCATTATATGATTAAGGGTTGTTCTCTTTTCCTTTTTTGGAAATCTATTAGGGCTCATGACTTTGTTGTATCAATGTTTAATTTCTATATTTTTGTATAGCTTCATGACAAGCCCTAATTTATCTATTTTTTCTCCCTTTATTATGGATGTGGCCCCTCTTATGCTCCCTAACCTCACCTCCACAACCTGTAAGGAGAAAAGCTATAATACCCTTGCTACTATAACTTCTTCTTTGTAGGATTGGAATTACTTCTTGATTTCCTTCCAGCCTATTTTTACTGATGTTGTGGGCTTAGCTGTTGGTCTTCTTTTCTATGTCTTGAAGGATTTCAAAGATGTCTTTTCTTTGAACCTCTTTTGACTCTATGTTGTACCACTATTTTTTATTGGATTATCTTATGGTGGGTGCAATAAATGTTTTGTTGTTTTAATTATTGGCTGTTGGATTTTTGGGTCTTATGTCCAACGCTACTTTTGGGGATATTTTTTGATTACTTTTTGCTAACCCTTACCAACAGAGAGATGTCCTTGAGCTATTAGAGGTTGTTGGTACATTTGTTGCTTTTTTGTTTTTTGATTGCTTTTGTTGTTTTAACCTGCTATCATCACACATGTTTGTGGTCTATCTAAATTGCTACTATTTTTCCATCTTGATTGTTAGACTTATCGGATCACTTTGATTATGCTATTACCTACTTGGAAATTAACTTATGCACTTTAAATTATGAATGGGTGGTTTTATGGCTAGCTTGCTGTTATTTGCTATCTTGGTTGTTGTAACTAGATTATCGGTTTTATGCCCTACTCTGGGTTGTCTCTCATGTCCACTTTTGGGCTATTTTTTGATTTCTTTTGCTAACCTCACCTTCCCAACTGTAAGAGAAACTGCAATACCCTTGTTATTATTATTATCTCTTTGCAAGATTGGACTTACTTAATCATTTCTTTCCAGTCTACTTTTACTAAGGATATTGGTTCAGCTGCAAGCCTGTTCTTCTTTGTTTTGAAGGATTTTAATGATGGCTCTCTTCTGAACCCCTTTTATTTCTATGTTGTACCTCTCTTTTTTATTGGCTTATCTTATGGTGGATGCAATAATTATATTGCTGTTTTAATTGTTGGTTGTTAGATTTTTGGGTCTTATGTCCAATAGGCTACCTTTGAGGTTGTTGGCTGTTTGTTGGTTGTTGTTTTTCTGATTGTTTTTGCTATTTCCATCAGTGCGGTGATCGATGTTTGTGGTCTATTATTTCTTTGTTTTTTCCATCTTATTTCATTTAGACTTGTGCAAATCCGTGATTATGCTATTACCTACTTGGATATTATCTTATGCACTTATTAATGGGTGGTTTTATGGCCTTGTATTATTTGTTATCTTGGTTGTTGGTGAACTAGATTCGTTTTATGCCATACTCGGGTTGTCTCACTGATTGTCTTTATTTGGAGTTTTTTGTGGTGGGGAGCAGCTTATTACCTCTGGCTTCTGGTCCATCTAATATGTTGCTGCATTCAAATCTTGGCTTTGTTAGACTTCTGCATTTCCTGTTGTAATTTGGGTTTGGGTTATCGTCTTCTTTTACACTTCGGTTATTAACTCGTAATTATTAATAAGGGGTTGTTAACATCGCATTGCTTATTCTATTGGGTACCTTTTCTTGGCTATATTCCGTATACTAGTAAGTTTCATATATGTCCCATATGATTGGGATGGAGTTAATTACATGCTATTTGATTTGCCTTGTTGGATTTCAGCAGGCTTTTCAATTGGTTGTATGTTGCTTCTTTCCTCTGCCTGGCATTTTTTGCTATTTTCCTGTGGTGGGTTTTCATAGTGGCCTAATTAAACTCTTAGCTCTGGTAAAAAATAAGCTGGATCTGGCAAAGATGGTTTATTTTCATATGTGTAGGGATTCTCATGCCATGGTGACTATATTAATGATATTTATTTTGCATGGGATCCCCTTTCCCATTTTGCACTTTGTCATATCCTTTTGTATTATGTTTATGGCTTTATTTAGGTTTGCAGGTACTAAGGCTCAAAATACTTTCAACAAATGGTTGCTATCTTCCCACAGGCTTGTTGGCTATGATGGCTGTGATGATTTCACTCCTTTTTAGTTTGGTAGAAGCTCTTGGGATGTAACCCTTCCGCTAAAGTTTGGATGCTCATATTTGCATCTGCCCCAATTTAGTGTGACTAAGCCTGAGCTTTCTCTCACACACTTCTTTATAATCTTTCTCAATTTATGTTGTTTTAAATTTTTATTTTGTATGTATTACTTTAACTACTCTAATTTCTATCTTTCAACAATTTTGTAGGTGCATTTCTCTTGTTCTCTTGCAGGTTTGCTCCCTAGTGTCATGCATTCTCTCATCATGAAGAGCTTTGGCCCAGATCTATTCATTGGCTTATCTATGTTAATCAATTTGTATCTTTTGCTTTCCTACACTTTTAATTTGCTTTTGGTTGTGCTTAGGGGTTACTCTAGGTGATTGTAACTCTTTTGAGATGGTTGTGGAGTTTATCCCATTGGACCTTGTAACCCTCTTTTGTGGCAATAAAATTCCCCATATGGGTTTTCCAAAAAATAAAAAACCTAAATAAAATAAAAACTAAACATAAAATAAAAATAAAATAAACCTAAATATAATAAAATAAAAACTAAATAAAAATCTAAACCTAAAAAATAAACCTAAAAGTAATTAAAAAATAAAACTTAAACCCTAAACTAAAAGAAACTAAACGTAAAATAAAAATAAAATAAACAAAATAAATTAAACCTAAAACTAAACTTAAATAAATAAAACCTAAACCTAAACCTAAAATAAACTAAACCTAAACCTAAACTAAATAAAATAAAATAAATTAAAAATAAACCTAAGACTAAACTAAAAAATAAAACCTAAAAATAAACCTAAAATAAAAACCTAAAATTTAAACCTAAAAGAATAAAATAAAAACTTAATCCTAAACCTAAAAATAAAAAAATAAAACCTTAACCTAAAAGATGAAATAAAAATAAAACTCAAATAAAAAGTAAACCTAAACTTGAAAAGTAAACTAAAATAAAAAACCTAAACTAAAATAAATAAGCCTAAAATAAATAAACTAAACTAAATAAAAATAAAAATAAACCTAAATAAAAATATGAAATAAAATAAACTCAAATAAAAAAACTAAATAAACCTAAATCTATCGATTTACCTAATTTAAAAAAAAACTAAACCCTAAATCCTAAACCCTAAACCCTAAACCTTGAACCTACAACCCTAAACCCTAAAACTCTAAAACCTAAACCCTATGGCTTAAACCTTAAACCCTAAATCCTAAACCCTAAACTCTAAATCCTAAACCCTAAAACATTAAACCCTAAATCCTAAATCCTAAACCCTAAAACTAAAGCCTAAAAACCTAAAAACCTAATCCTAAACTAAATAAAACCTAAAAATAAAATAAATAAATAAACCTAAACATAAATAAAATAAAATAAACAGTCAAACTAAAACCTTAACAAAAACCAAAACCTAAACCTAAACCTAAATGTAAAAATAAAATAAAATAAAAAAGAAAAACTAAACTAAATTAAAATAAATAAAAACCCAAACTAAACTAAAACAAATATAATAAACCTAAAAATTAGAAAACCTAAATAAAATAAAAACTAAACGTACAATAAAAATAAAATAAACCTAAAATATAATACAATAAAAGATAAATAAAAACCTAAACCTAAAAAATAAACCTAAAAATAAATAAAAAGTAAAACTTAAACTCTAAACCTAAAATAAAAATAAAATAAACAACTAAAATAAAAAAAATCCTAAAATAAACTAAACCTAAACCTAAACAAAATAAAAAAATAAACTAAAAATAAACCTAAGACTAAACTAAAAAATAAAATCTAAAAATAAACCTAAAATAAAAACCTAAAACCTAAACCTAAAAAAATAAAATAAAAACCTAAACCTAAACCAAAAAATAAAAAATTAAAACCTTAACATAAAAAAGGAAATAAAAATAAAACTCAACTTAAAAGTAAACTAAAACCTAAATAGTAAACTAAAATAAAAAACATAAACTAAAATAAATAAACCTAAAATAAATAAACTAAAATAAATAAAAATAAGAAATAAAATGAACTCAAATAATAAAATAAACTAAATAAACCTAAACTTATCAGTTTACTTAATTAAAAAAAACCAAACCCTAAATCCTAAACCCTAAACCCTAAAATTAACCGTAAACCCTAAACCCTAAAGCTACAACCCAAACCCTAAAACACTAAACCCTAAATCCTAAACCCTAAACCCTAAACCCTAAAACTTTAAACTGTAAATCCTAAACCCTAAACCCTAAACCCTAAACCCTAAAACCTATAACCGTAAATCTTGAACCCCAAACTCTAAACCCTAAACCTTCAATCCTAAAGTAACCCTAAACCCTAAACTAACCTTAAATTAACCCTAACCCTAAAACCTAAACTAGCCCTAGACCCTAAGAATGGGCAGAACCTTGACGACAAGAACATCACCATCAACTAGGCTCAGTCTAGATCTGGCGGTGGAGGTGAAGGAAAAGGTGGTAGTTATCATAATGTTGGTGGAGGATTTGGAGGTGCTGGTGGATATGGAGGTGCTGGTCAGAGCAGTGGTGGTTATGGATGCAGAAGGAGCGATGAAGGTTACAGCCATTGTGGTGATAGAGGGAGAGATCGAGGATATGATGGTAGGTCCTGCTACTCAAGATACGGGGTTGGTTCTGATGGGAACTGGAGAAATTGATGAATGACCAATCTGATATGCATCTTATGGAATTGTGTCTTTACATTAGTGATGGAACTATTTATAAAGGGTTTTTAATTTACACTATGGGTGCTTGTTTTTGATCTATGTCATCTCTTGTGTTTTAGAAAACTTGGTGTGCTACTTGGTCGATGAAATAAAAAAGAAGAAATGTTGAATGTAAATTTGTTCTATGTTAAAAAAAAATCTTAAACCATAAAATCTAAACTAATACTTAAACCCTAAACCTAAAACCTAAACCATAAACCCTAAACCCTAAACCTTAAACCCTAAAACCTAAATCCTAAACCCTAAAAACCATAAACCCTAAACATTAAACCCAAACCTTAAATCCTGAACCCTAAATCGTAAACCTTAAACCCTAAACCCTAAACCCTAAAACCCTAAATCTAAATCATGCCTAAACACCTAAACTATAAACCTACAACTATAAACACTAAACCCTAAGCCCTAAACCTAAAACTATAAACCCTAAACCTAAACCCTAAACCTAAAACCTAAAACTAAACTAAGCCTAAACCTAAACCATAAACCCTAAACCATAAAACCTACAACCCTAAACCATAAACCCTAAAACCATAAACCCTAAACCCTAAAACTTACAATCCTAAACCCTAAATCCCAAACCATAAACCCTAAACCCTAAACTGTAAACTAACCCTAAACTAACCCTAAACACTAAATCCTAAACCCTAAACTAACTCTAAACCTTGAATAAAGATGTCATCAGGAGTAGATCTAAAGAATGACCTAATCCTAACATAGTTATAGTAGCTAAAGAAAATGTCTTCAAGAGACTTTCCCTTGACTTTTAGAGATTTGAATACCCTAATCACTTACCCTAAATCATATTATAATAACATATTTTATAGTATAATGTAGCATTATATATTTGAGCATGTAGTGATGTGTTTTTAAATGTTATAAGATGTTTTGAAATGTTTTAGTATATTATGGTATTGTGCCCTATAGTCTATATTAATATTAATCATAAAAATATTGATTTAATAAATAAGATGATGAAATTTGTTAATTTTGAAGTGGGAATTAGGTTGTAGTACCAAAGATGTGCTACACCACTTGTAGTCTAAGAAGTAAGATTTTATCTTCAAAATAAATATTATTTTTGTAGTATAGTATAGCATCATATATCATAATATATTGTTATGGGCATTTTAAATTTTTTAGTTTTTTACAATCTTGTAATCGAGCCTAAACTAGCACTATTTATAAAAATGCTGGTTTAGACTTTAAAATGGTGGAATTTGGCCAAATTCATAATAGGTAGAGCATGACATCATAATATATTGTTTCAATTTAAAATATGTAAGTGATACGACCAAAATATATAATTTTTTATTATTTAGACTAATTTTATTATTTTTTATATTAAGCAATCCCTTGTGATGTGATATGCAATATAATATAATATAATATGTTATAGTGTACTATAATATAGGATTCCATAATATAGTGTAGCATCAATTATAGCATACTATTATGTATTACTACTTATTATTTTGCATATTTTGGTTTATTATAGTATGATGTAGTAGACTCTGTACTAGTACAATTCATAAAAATACTAATTTATAGGCTGTGATGATGGGATTTGGCCAAATTTAAGGTAAGCTTTAGGGAACATCATTGGGGTGTGCTATGGTGTGTCATTTAATTAAAAGAATGGAATTTTTCATCCGAAATAAATTTTCATTTTTCAACCAAATTTTATAATTTTTTTCCTAAAATGATTCATTTTAAGATGTAATGTAAGATAATATATTATATGAAAGCATATTAAAATATAATCTACATAACAATATAACTTCACATTTATATGAATGTGGTGGTGTGTTATTAAATATTATTGTACATTTTAGTATGTTTTACTTTTTTTATAATACATTGTCAAAACTCACAAAAATGTTAATTTGAAGGTTGAGATGGAAGAATTTGGCCAAATTCATGGAACACACCAAGAAGCAACATAAAAAATATGCTATTTTGTACCATTTCTAATAAAAAAAATATCAATTTTACATCCAAAATTAATATTATTCATATTTTGAGAAAATTTTGTTATTGGTTCCTTTTAAGTGATTATAATGAGGTGTAATGTTAGACAATATATAATATTATAGTAAATTATAATATAACATCATATATTATAAAATAATATAGTGTGTTAATTCACACTATAATATGTTTAGCATGATATTGTATAGTTAGTTTGAGCTTGAACCATCACAAATCATAAAATGTTGATTACAATGTTAAGATTATGTAATTTGAATGAATACATTATTAGGATTTTGGTTGAAGTATTAAAGGTGCGCAGGAGAGGAAAAATAAGATTTGATGAGAATTTCATTTCAAGGATATGGAGGGAGATCCGCTAGGGGATCACACATGCATTGGACATGACATGTGAGGGATCTATTTTGAGGGCATAGAAGAAGAAAATCTATTGGGGATAAGGTTTGAATTTGATTTGATTATGATTTCTAGAAAGAAGATCCACTTGGGATAAGAATGCATTATCCATTAAGGATTAAGATCAAATTGACTTTAATTTGTTTTTCTTTAATTGGTGTCGAGGCATATCTGCTAGAGATATAGGCTCGAGTCTATTAGGGATCGGGTATATGAACCTTCTACTAGGGAAGTAGATTTGGGCTATCCACTGGGGGGATTTGAGTTTGATTTCATAGATTTGTTTAGGGATGTATCCACTAGGGATAAGAGTTTGGTTGGATTTCTTTGATTTAGACTCTACTGGGGGAGTTGATTTAATTTGGCTCCACTAGGGAGGTTGATTTTAAATTTGATTTGTGTGCTTGACTTATTTATATATGATTCGGGGCTCCACTTGGAGAAGGGTGTGATTTAACTCCAAAGGGGAAAATTAGATTGGGTTTAATTTCAACTAAGTTAATGTATGGACATAGTAGGTGTATGATAGACCCACCAAGAAGGGGATATATCAGCCTTAACCTACCCCAGGTTTATAAATCCAAAGGGTTAGTCTATTGCAAGAGCTAACCTAAGGGGTTACCTTCGTGTGCTAAGAAGAAGAAGACTTACATCTTCTAAAGTGAGGAACAACTGTAGGGGTGACCTGTTGGATGCATAAAAAATCAAACCTGACTTAGGGCGGCTACTGAGTGAATGTTGCTGGGGACTTATGTCAACTCAAAGTAGTCTGGATAAATTTTATCTAAATTTCATGTGATTTGATATGGTTTGTTTTGTTTAGTTTTATTTTGAATTGAGGGCGTATCCACTGGGGATGTGAGCTCAGTCACTTTTAAAAGATTTAATTTATGGACCAAGTTGGTGTGCGATGGACCCACTTAGAAGGGGCTATATCAAACTTATCCTATCTCAAATTTACAAATCCAAAGGGATAGTCTACTGACTGTGGGGTAGAGCTAGCCAACCTAAGGGGTTGCCTTTCAGTGTGCAATGACTGTGCGAGAAAGAAGGCGTTGCAGGCTTACATCTTCTAAAGGAGGGAATAACCGCTGGGGTGACCTATTGGTAGCAAAACAAATTGAACTTGACTTAAGGGCCACTACTGAACAAATGCCACTGGGGACTTATATTAACTCAAGAGTAGTCAGGTGATTCCTATAGCGAGTTTTACTGACACTTCCCTAAAGAAAAGATACCTTCTTGGGAAATGATACCACTATGGGTGTCCTCCTAATCCACAAGTGAATACATATTTTATTTATTTGTTTGTGTGGACTCTGTTGGTGTGCAAGGGACCACATCGAAAGGGGATATGTCAGCCTTGACCTGTCTTAAAATTACTAGACTAAGGTAGAATCTACACATCCACAAGACAAATTCTCCAACTATAGGGGTGGTTACTAGGAAAGAGGCACTGTTCAATCTAATAGGAACTTGGGTAGTGTCTAAATGGGGTCACAAAAGACATGATCCAAATATAGTTCCCATAGGGGAGGTGCTGCTAGGGGTATTATCCTAAGCCCTGAAAAAGAAAGTCTATAGGTGTATGGTGGCCAACTCAAGGAGAAAGCATAGTGAACTTAAATATTCCATGAGTAATGTATTCTAAGGTGCGAGAACCAACCAACCTAAGGTGTATCCATTAGCATAGTGAGAACCAACCAACCTAAGATGTCCGTGGGTGTGCAATGATCAATTTAAAAATAATGTGTGTAGGCTTACAACTTTCTAAGCTAAATTGATCATCGGGATAGTCTATCGTTAGTGGGACAAATACTATCTGACCTAGATTGACTATTAAGCGGGGATCCCCGAGGAAAAACTTGACCTAGACTTGAAGCAATCAGGAGGGAAGGACCCTCTAGGGGACTTTTCCTAAACCTCAAATATACTCAACCTAATTCGTGCATGAAGGCTAATCCAAAAAGAAAGCATAGTAGACTCACATCCTCTTAAATGAAGCCAACATGAGGTAGCTTACCAGCCACGTAGTAAGGCCTACCAAACTAATATGACACTCGTTGGTGTGCAGTGGCCAAGTAAGGAAGGAAAGAATAACAAACTTACATCCTCCAAGAAGACCACTAGGGTGACACACTAACAGGGTAGCACATCAGCCCGACCAAGAACAACTACTAAGTGAGTGTCGTTGGAGGCATTATCCCAAATTAGACTAGTCTGAGACAAAATATATGTGTTTTTTTATATGCTTATGTGTAGTTTGTATTTGTGTTGTGTTAATGAAAGATAATACACTGCTAAGGTTCCTTACACCTACCCTTAACACATTATCATGGTGGATTCGCAAACAAGAATACTTTTAACATGGAAGAGATTGAATTCAAAATGGAATTTTCATTTATGATAATTATTTCAAAACATGATTTATAATATTTCATTAGGTAGAGCTCATTGATCAGAAGAATTGGGCACTTTCCCTTATGATTAATAAACTAATAATGTCTTCTTATGTAGGTCTTTTCTTTGGCAAAAAGACCTTCCCAAGTGGGTTTAAACTTGCCTCCCATCATACAATGGGCAACAATCGATCTCTTTAGAACTAAAATAAGCTCTCCTGCTTGAAAAACCCTAGATGGGCCAACTTACTATGAGCTTGAATCATTTTAGATTTGTATAACTTGAGGTTATGGCATGCCCACAGGCATCTCTCCTCCAAACTTTCAAGCTCTTCTGACCGCAACTTGGCAATCTACTCTGTTGTGATATTGCTACCCATAACTATCCTTAGTGATGAGAGTTGAACTTCTAATGGTAGAACGGCTTCAGACCCACACACTAAGGAGAAAGGAGTAGACTGAGTTGGAGTTCTATATGTGGTGCGGTAGGCCCACAAGGCTTCAATTAACTGCTCATGCCACTATCGCTTGCTATTATCGAGTGTCTTCTTTAGTATCTGGATGAGAGTTTTATTGAAGGCTTTTGTTAAGCTATTTTCTATAGGGTAGTTTATGGTAGAATATCTCCAATCTATGTTATGTCTCCAGGAAAAATTATTGATCTCAATTCTCTTGAATGTAGTACCATTATCAAATATATTTCATCGAGTCACTATGAACATATATACGATATGGTTCCTAAAAAATTGGTGCACATGCTAAGTTGTGACCTCTTTGAGCAGAATCACCTTCACCCATTTGGAAAAGTAGTCAGTACCAGCTAAGATGAACCAATGACCCTTGGAAGAAAGAGGATCAATCAACCCACTATGCTACCCCAACACTCAATGAACGAGGCTAATGGAGGATGTAAATGTTGGGTGGTGTAGACCACACCGTATTTGACATTGGGCATCCTAGTCATATCCATGCAATTTTGATCTTGATAGCTAGTATCCTCTCTTAATCAGATTTCCTTCAATTTATCATTCCACAACTTATGTACCTCACATAATCTGTCTTCATGCTTGTAAACACAACCACATATGATGGTACCAAAGACACCATCCATAAGAGTGTAGGAAAGTGTTTCTATCATTTAATGGGTTTGGGACTTATCTTCGATGTTTTCTCTTTATTTAAGGAATCCATGAATGGTTCCACAACTCCTTATCCTTTAAATGATAACCTCCTTTGGGAGAGTACTTTTTGATGAGTAATATCAATAAGGATAAGATTTGTCTGTTTTGGATTGGAGGTTTTGATATTTAGAATCTGTCATTTGGTTAAAGATATTAGATGTTTCTCCTTGAGGAATCTTATAAAGTAACCATAGATTTAAATAACAACTCCATGGTAGAAGGACCACTATAAACTTAAAATCTAAAGAATTTGGAAAATGGTGGAGAATCCAAGAGTTATGTTTATCTGAGAGAGGTAATCTCCTAGAAAGCATAGCCACTATGAAGATAGATGGATATGTGAGAGATTAATTCAACATGATGAATATGTCATAGATTTTCATGGATAAGATTAGCTTCCTTTGAGAGAGAACAAAAGATGATGAGAGTGCATTTTCCTTCCCTTCATTGTCACCAATGGAGTCATCTAACCAAAGAGTGTAAAGTATGAGCGGCTTGCCTGGGATAAGTGATGCTAGATCCTGGGACGTCATCAAGTAATTCTTGATGTCTTCAAAGGCATGCTTGATTTTGTTGAAGGCGTGCTCACACTTATCATCCCATATGAACTTGGCATTTTTTTGATAAGTACTAAAAATGGCTGACATCTTTCTGATAGGTTGGAAATAAAGCATCTTAAATATGCTAATAACCCTTGGAATGATTTGTGTTCTATTAACATTTTAGGGGGAGGAATTTCTAATATCATTTGGATCTTCTCTAGATGATTTTGATTCATTGGTGTCAGACAACAAACCCAAAGAATTTTTTTGAAGCTACTCTGAATGTACACTTCACGGGGTTCCTTTTGAAGTTAAATTATTTTAACTATTCAAAAACTACTCTCAAGTTAAAGAGATGGTCTTCCTTTTCTCTCCATTTGATCACGAGATTGTCAACATTGCACATGACTTGAAGATGAATGAGTTCGTCGAAGATTCGAGTCATAGCCCACTGGTATGTAGCACCGGCATTTTTATGGTTGAAAGGCATGACCTTATAGCAAAAGATTCTAATCGAGATTCTAAAAGTAGTGTTTCTTTCATCTTCAAGGGCCATCTTTATTTGGTTATATACAAATAAGCCATCCAAGAAATAGAAGACTATATGAGACGAGGCAATGTCCACCATCAGTTCGGCATTGGTAGTTGAAATTAATCTTTTGGACATGCCTTATTTAAATACCTAAAATCAACGCATATGTGAATTTTTCCATTCTTTTCTTAAATGGATGACATTGGCTAACTAGGTATGGTATTTTTCTTCCTGGGTGAAGCCAGCATTGATTAGTTTCTTGACTTTAGAAATGACTTATTGTTGTATGTCTAATCACATGTGTATAGGAGCTTGCTTGATAGGGTTTGTAGTAAGCTCTATTACTACTTTATGGACCGCTATGTCAGGAGCCAATCTAGGCATATCTTCATAA
Source organism: Cymbidium sinense (assembly GCA_021442155.1). Classification (NCBI taxonomy): domain Eukaryota; kingdom Viridiplantae; phylum Streptophyta; class Magnoliopsida; order Asparagales; family Orchidaceae; genus Cymbidium; species Cymbidium sinense. The sequence goes on from CM038216.1 coordinate 46,210,841, forward strand.
CTCCATGCAAAGTAGTCCTTGAACTCAGTCAATAGCCTAACTAAGTCATTGGTTCCAATTTCATTCAACAAAAAACTAATATAAGTGTATCTTCTTCAGTTCCTAAGTTGATTTCCTTGAGCTCGTCGATGGTTGACTTGATCTCTAATTTGAATTTTGGCGGTGCATCTTTGACCTCAAAATCATCTAGATCATTTAATGTTTTTAAGAACAACTTCTCATATGAGTTAATGTGATTTGAAAAGAACCTATCAGATTCTAAATGATTGGTGATGACTAAGTAGTAATCATCACCCTCGATTGAACCCACAATACCGAATCCTAGTCCCAATCTTGATTGAGAGCTATTGCATTTGTTCTTCCCTATTCTTTAGAAGTAGTCTGACTTGTGCTTTGACCAAGTATGTTGGATTAATGCTTTCATTGCTAAATTATGAACATAACAAAAGCACCAATCAAAATGTAATTATATTAAATCTTTATATGAATTATCCTCAAGTTCAACATCAACTTCTTGACTTGAGGATGATGCTCCGAGAAAGAACCTTTAAGTTTTTACACCTATGGATGATTTTGGTGCTTCCTTATCTACCAAACCCTTAGCTTTTTGAGAGGAAAGTGGTGTTGGAGCTAAGGTTTCCAATTGATACTTAATTGTTTTACATCTAGACTTGGAGACACTTATGCTTTGCTTTGGAGCCCGATCTTCATTGCTATCTGGCTCAAGTGTCGCCTCCAAGGGAATCTACTACTGAGAAGAGCTTGCTAGTGTGCTAACCATATAAGACTCATCATATTAACTATATTTTAAGTCTATATGGATAGCTGGTGTACTCCTTTGTCGGTTGGACATATCTTTAATTAGGTGGCCAATAATGAGGTTTTCCACCCCTTAGACTACCTCTGAAGTGGCCTCTTCCTCTGCCTGGTTGAGGTCAGGTCATCCTACCCATATGTTCGAATGGAGTAATGAACTGTGGGAGGAATCTAATGTCAACCTCCACTTCCTCCTACAAGTTTATTTTTGCTCCCTTTTATTTTCTTTTTGATTTTCTCTTTTCTATTCTTTTCTTTTTTTTTTCTTCTCTTTCTTTTTTTTCTTTATATTTTTTATTTTTATTTTTTAACTTTGGCCAAGGTCACGAGAATAGACTTGTTGATTTTGAGAGAGGTAGTAAGCCGCATCCTCATATATGCTGACCTTGTGAACTGTTAATGGCTTGAGATCTCCTTTGACACAACAGACGATCCCACCTCTCACAAACTTCATACACTAATGTGACTTGGTTTCGGTCTTCCAACAATCTATCTCCAAGGGAAACACTGGTGCCTAAGGCCTTTTGACCACACTTTTGGAGTGCATTAAATCTTCCCATCTTATTTTGGAGTCTAGACACTAAGACTTCCCCAATCATAAGACACTTCTAACAATTAAGTAAACATTTAACCTAAGTTAAAGACTTTAACGTTAACCATAGAATAAGTTATGCCTTAGGTTTAGATATAATCCACATACCCTATAACCCAAATCCAACTTTGTTCACCTTCTCAAACCAAACCTCAAGTTCAATTCAAACATCAAATTCAAATCCAAATCCAAACCCAAATTCCAAAACCAAATGATTGAAGCCCATAATCAAATCCAAACTTGAAACCATTCCTAAGTCATATGACCTATCCCATGGACTTATCCAAATCTTATTCTAAATCAATCCAAAATCAATTGATTTTCTCATAATAAATTTATATATTCAATCGTCTTTCTAAATATAAATAAAATATACATTCAAATGATCAAAAATAAATCAAACTAAATCAAATTGAATCAAAATCCTTCCAAAGCCATATGCCCAATTCCATGGACTTAGCCAAATCTTACTCCAAATCAAGTAAAACTTAATTTATTTTCACACAAATCAATCAGATTTTTAATCATCATCACAAATTTAAATGTAATATACATTTAAATCATCAAAACTAAATCAAACCAAATGAAAATCCAAACCTAAGCCATAAGACCCAACTCCATGGACTTAGCCAAATTCCTTCATTCCAAAACCCAAATTTAATTGATTTTCTCATGAATCAGTCATACCTTCCATCATATTCACAAATATAAATAAAATCTACAATCATCAAACCAAACCAAAATCAAACCAAGTAAAACCCAACTTAACCCTTTTGACTTGAAATGTTCAAATGAACAAAAACCCATTTCAACCCAAGCCAATTGCAATTAAATTTATATATCAATCCCAAAAAACTCAGCTAAATCATACTCAACGCAAAATCAAGCCTAAACCCAATTGGTCCACTTGACCCAAAGTGTCCAATTTGACCTATTTTAGCCAATTTCTAATTATACCCAAATTGGATTGAACCATGCCCATCTAAACCTCCCATCATGATTATTGATCACCCTAGGTTGATTAGTTATCAGATTGGGTCAAACCAAGTCAACTTGGTCATTTGACCAAGCCAACCCCATAACCCTTATGAACCCAAACTTGTTGTAACCTAAGACAAATCCCTTGAAACTGATGATTCATACCAAATCAAAATCAATGTTTGAATATGACTTGACCTTCAATTGAGTCAAACCAAACCCAATTGGCCCTCTTGACCCAAGTTGACCCAAATTGACCTAAAAGACCAAATTGGGTCAAGTCAAAATATAAACCAAATTGATTGCAATGAATATCTTAAGTTCATTCCAAATTGATTATTGAACTTGACCAAAGCCTTGATTGGACCCAAATGAACCCAATTGACCAACTTAGCCCAAATTGATCTAAAGGTTCATGTTGGCCTAAATTAAAACAAAATCCAAATTAATTGAAACCAAAGCATACAATCATCTTCAATTGGTCAACTAAACCCAAACCATCACCCAACCCAAGCCAATTTTGCTAATTTGGTCAAATTCATCAACTTAACCAATTTGACACAAATGAATTCACATGAGCCAAAATTAAATCTAACGCAAACTAAACCAAACCATTTAAATCAAAACATCCCAAATGATCATATGAACTTGACCCAACCCTTGATTTGACCCAATTTGACCAATTGATCAACTTGTCCGAACCTAACCCAATTTGACCTAAATGAGTTAAATTGAGCCAAACCTAACCAAATCAACATCAATTAACTTGAAGTTTGGGCTAACCCACTTTTGGCTCATTTGAAATCTGCCCAAATAATATCCAATGCCAAATGATCATTCTACTCTTAGGTCAAGGGCATCACAAGAGACAAATCATCCATGTAAGTGGTCATTTCCATTCCTTGGCCACTTAGTACTCTCCCAATGGTCCACCTAGGCACCTAAGTCACTACCCAACCTAACCCAAGGGGTGGTTAGACCGGCCATGACCATGGAAGATGACATCACCTCACCCTCTCTATTGGAACATTTTAAACCCATAGGACATCATGATTCCTCATTGGCAGCCACCTCCACACCTTCAACCAAACTAAGCCGAGCTAATGCACCTCCTCCCTGCCACCTAAGACTCCCTAAGATAGCCAGACGGCCACTAGAAGCTAGAGATTTTTGAAGAGAAGTCGCATCTCATGTGATCTTGATCGTTGGATCCCCTCCGATCGATGTCAGGAAGGGGTGGGATCCTTTCAGAAATGATCCAAGCTCAGGTAAGCTCGAATCAAGTGAGCAATGGCGGATGGACTCCATTCCCCCTCACTCGCATAATGTTAGATCATGCACCATCCATTCTACGTGATCTAAATGGACGGTCATGACTAGATCAGCTAGATCGATCTGATTTAATCCTATTAAGCTATGGGATTATAGTTGTTCAATCTTAGATCAGATGGTAGATGAGAAAGCGTATCGACTGCCACAACATAAGCACTGAGATGGATAAGTTTTAAGTAACCAATCCAACGACGCCATGTGGAAAGCACGCTACGTCAGCACGCCACATGGCTCCAATAGGATTAGGCTTTAATTAGGTTTAATTAATCATTTTTAATGGCTAAAACTTTTAAAAATCATAAAACACCATAGAGAAATAAAAAAATGAAAATAAATAATCATTTTAAAGGTATTTTAGAGGAGAATTAATTAGAAATGATCTTAACAAATTTTAAATTGTAATTAAGGTTTAATTAAAGTTTAATTACAAAATTATTTAGCTTAATTACTCCTTAATTACTTAAGCAATTAATCCTAAATTTTAGGGGTTAATTTAATGGGATGACCTCTACCTCCCATGATTTACTTGGGATTTATTGCTCACTTAATTAAGTAAATTGATTAATTAAACCTTAACTACTCTTTTAAGTTAATGAATGACTAATTAATCCCATGAATAGTAACAAGTTGGTTAATTATGTTTATTAATCATTGTTTAACAGTAAGTGTACTAAGGAATAGGGTTGGGTCCCCTTTCCTTAAGTTCATTTCACCCTTTTTTAAAATGAAATTAATTAATATTTAATTAATTGATTAAATCAATTAATCAAATTGAAATCATAATCACATCAGACCTTAATTAATTAAATCATGGAGTAGTCCACATATGGTTAGTCCACATGTGTGGAAAAATCATAAGAGTAATTAATTAAATCTTTTTAATCTAATTAACTATTAATCATGAGCCAATTGTATTAGGCCTCTTTTATTTTCAAGGATCATTGTAAGTTTATTTTCCATGCATATCATGTTGGCTCATAATTATTTAGTTTATTACCTGAAGGTGACATAGGTAAGGGTAATTAATTCATCTAATTAAGGGTTCAACTTAATTAACCCATAAACTCAACTTAATTACATTTCCTTAAATTAAATCAAATCACTAATGTTGGAATTGGCTTGAAACAGCAAGTGATGATCTCTCTTCTCCTCTTTAAATCAAATCAAATCCAAAACTTAATTAATAAAGAAGCTTTGGTTTTCTTTAAATAATCTTATTTGATTTGTTTGTCCTTAGGAACTAGTTTGGTTGAATGAATCACATGCTTATATTTGATTGCCCTTTTTCCCATTATGTTATATTTGGTATGTCATTTGATTTCATGCATCCATCTTTTCAAAACCAAGTAAAATAAAATGGATTTCCTCTTTGTAAGCTTGCATGTGTTGATTTAATTTAATATATGCATGGCAATTATCACTATTAAATCCAAATGTATTTTTGAGAAGCTTATAAATGAATTATAAAATATGTTATGATGCTAGTTATAAATACATAAGAAATGCATATGCTTATAGCTTAAGTGTTTGAATGTTGAGTTCTCTTTCCTCCATTTATGTGTTACTTTATATAAGATTGAATGGTAATGGGTATATAGTTTGGACATCTCGGGAACACGAAGCTTTAGCTAGCCCCAAGGAGGTCACTTGATTACCTCACTTCCCTGGTTTGTTACATGGTTGACGAAATCAAAAAAAAGAAATGTTGAATCGGTATTTATTCTTTGTTAAAAAAAAACCAAAAACCCTAAGCCATAAACAAAAATTGAAACCCTAAACCTAAAACCTAAACCCTAAACCCTATACCCTAAACCCTAAAAGCCGTAAACCCTAAACATTAAAACCTACAACCCTAAACCCTAAACCCCAAACCTTAAACCCTAAACCATAAACCATAAACCATAAACCCTAAACCCTAAACCCTAAACCCTAAGCCATAAAGCCTAAAAACCTAAAAACCTAAATCAAAACTAAATAAAACCTAAAAATAAAATAAATAAATAAAACCTAAACCTAAATAAAATTAAAATTAAAATAAATAAAAACCTAAATTAAAACCTAAACCTAAACCAAAACCTAACTCTAAAAATAAAAATAAAATAAATTAATAAAAACTAAAATAAAATAAAATAAATTAAAACTTAAAAATAAAAATAAAATAAAATAAAATAAACCTAAAAATAAAAAGCCAAAATAAAACAAAAACTAAACGTAAAATAAAAAAATATAAAATATAATAAACCTAAAATAAAATAAAATAAAAATTTAAACCCAAAAAATATAACTAAAAATAATTCCTAATATAAAATAAAATAAATAAAACCTAAACCCTAACCTAAAAAAAATCCTAAACCTAAAATAAACAAAATAAAATAAACATAAACCTAAACAAAACAAAATAAAATAAACATAAACCTAAACTAAAATAAACTAAACTAAATTAAATAAAACCTAAACCTAAACCTAAAATAAACTAAACATAAACCCTAAACTAAATAGAAGAAGATAAACTAAAATTAAACCTAAACCTAAACTAAAAAAATAAAACCTAAAAGTAAACCTAAAATAAAAACCTAAAACCTAAACCTAAATAAAATAAAATAAAATCCTAAACCTAAACCTAAAAATAAAAAATAAAACCTAAACCTAAAAAAATAAAAGAAAAATGAAACTAAATAAAAATATAAACATAAACCTTAACATAAACCTAAAAAAACAAAATAAAATAAAAAACCTAAACTAATATAAATAAACCTAAAATAAATAAAATAAACAAAATAAAAATAAAAAATAAAATAAACTAAAATAAATAAATAAATAATGAAATTGACATAAACCTACCAGTTTATTTAATTAAAGAAACCCCCTAAACCCTAAAACCCAAAACCTAAATCTTAGATTCTAGACTCTAAACCCTAAACCCTAAACCTACAACCCTAAACCCTAAACCTACAACCCGAAACCCTAAACCCCAAAAAACCCTAAACCCTAAACCCTAAACCCTAAATCGTAACCCTAACCCTATCCCTAAACCCTAAATCCTAAAAACCCAAAAGCCAAAACCCTTAAGCTCAACCCCTAAACCACCCCTTTAAACCCTAACCCTGCTAAAACCTTAAACCCTAAAAATCTTAAGCCTTTAAGCCTAAACACTAAACCCTAAAACCCTAAACCATAAACCCTAAACTTTAAACCCTAAAAACCTAAACTTAATTAAACTTAAAAATGAAATAAATAAAACACCTAAACTTAAATAAAACTAAAACCTAAACCTAAACCTTAAAAAAATAAGGTAAACCAATAAAAGTAAACTAAAATAAAATAAATAAAAACATAAACTAAACTAAAAAATAAAATAAATCTAAGAACAAAAAATCTAAATAAAATAAAAATTAAATGTGAAAAAATAAACCTAAAACAAATATGAAATAAAGACCTAAACCTAAAAAATAAACTTTAAAATGAAACCTAAAAATAAATAAAAAATAAAACCTGAACCCTAAACTAAAAAAACTTAAACCTAAAATAAAAATAAAATTAACAAAATAAAAGAAACCTAAACCTAAACTAAAATAAACTAAACCAAAATAACTAAAACCTAAACCTAAAAATAAACCTAAAAATAAACTAAAAATTAAAACCTAAAGATAAACCTAAAATAAAAACCTAAAACCAAAACCAAAAGTATTAAAATAAAAACCTAAACCTAAACCTAAAAATAAATAATAAAACTTAAACCTAAAAAATAAAATAAAAATAAAAGTCAACTAAATAATAAACCTAAACCAAAACCAAGACATAAAAAATAAACTAAAATAAAAAATCTAAACTAAAATAAATAAACCTAAAATAAATAAACTAAATTAAATAAAAATAAAAAATAAACCTAAATAGAAATAAAGAATAAAATAAACTAAAATAAATAAAAAGTAAATTAAATAAACCTAAACCTATGGGTTTACTTAATTTTGTTTAAAAAAACCATAAATCCTAAATACTAAACCCTAAACCCTAAACCATAAACCCTAAACCTATAACCCTAAACCCTAAACCATAAAAAACCCTAAACCCAAAACCCTAACCCTAAAACCTAAACCCTAAAAGCATAAACCCTTAAAACCTAAACCCTAAACCCTAAACACTAAACCTAAAACCCTAAACCCTAACCCTAACCCTAAATGCCAAACCCCAAAACCTAAACATAAACCTAAAGAAACTAAATAAATTAAAAATAAACCTAAACTCTATAACCTAACAAACCTAGACCTAAACTTAAACCCTAAGAATGGGCAGAACCTTGACGGTAGGAGCATCACTGTCAAGCAGGCTTAGTCTAGATCTGGAGGTGGAGGGAAATGCAAAGGTGGCAATTATCATAGTGGTGGTGGGGGATCTTGAGGTGCTGGTGGATATAGAGATGGTTGTTAGAGAAATGGTTGCTATGAAGGCAGGTGGAGCGATGCAGGTTACAGTCGTCGTGGTGGCAGAGGGAGAGATTGTGGATATGATGGTGGATCCTTCTACTAGAGAGGTTGGACGACTCTGATGGGAAGTGGAAAAATTGAAGAACGGCCGATCTGATCTAATGCTTATGGAACTATTTTGGTACAATGGAGGTAGTTCTAGTTATCTAGGTTTTTTGATTTTCTCCATGCGTGCTCAGTTTTGATCTATGTTATCGCTTATGTCTTACAAAACTTGGCGTGTTACTTGGTTGATGAAATTGAAAAGAAGAAATATTGAATCTGAATTTATTCTCTATTAAAAAAACAAAAACTTTAAACCCTAAACTAAAACCTAAACCCTAAACCTAAAACCTAAACCCTAAACCCTAAACTCTAGAAACCCTAAACCCTAAACCCTAAACCATAAAACCCTAAACACTAAACACTAAAACATGAACCCTAAACCATAAACCTTAAACCCTAAACCCTAAATAAATAAAACATAAACTAAATATTCTAAATAAACCTAAACCTACTGGTTTACTTAATTTTATTAAAAAAAAACCTTAAACCCTAAATCCTAAACCATAAACCCTAACCCTACAAACTAGCTTAATAACAATTAGAATGAAAACAAACTTGATAAATGCATTCCTATAACTATTTTTGACAAGTTTTACAACACCGCTATCTTTTTTAATAAATCGGGTGAAATACTTTTCAAGCTCTCTTACAATGATAATTTCATTCTTAAAGAGGCCTAAAATTTTATTAGAAATAAATAGAACACCTCTAAATTTTACTTTAAACTTTGGAACAATATCATTCCAATTTCTTATTCACTTTTAGCTTGGAGGCTTTTGAATAACTTCATCCTGATTGATTCCTTGCTCTAGCTTAAATGGTTTTACTTTTCTTCTAAGTGTTATTTTTTCTTTAATTTTGAAAATGTTAATCATGTTTTTGTCATTGGTGTTATAGCTTCCAAACTTTGGATATGGTATGATAATTTATTTAACACTAACTATTTTAATGGATCTCTTTCATTATATCAACTTCTTGAAGTTTGTTTTCATAAAATTGTGAAAGGTCATATCAAAGTTTTGTTGCTATAACCCTTATTTCGTTCATTTAGATGCATAGAAATGATGCTAAATATTGTGGCATCCCTATGAACCATAAAACGATCCTTTCTAGAACTAAAGTAAAATTTAATGCTTTTTTTAATTTATAAATTTATGGCTAAAAAATTGGGTATCACTTTGCATGATAATCTTTCCTACAAGAGTATTAGGATTATACATTGAATTAAGCCTAAAGAAAATTCTGTTAAGATCAATACTGATGGTTCTGTTTCCCCAAACAAATAAGGTTGTGGTGGAATTCTTAGGGATTCTAAAGGCACTATCATTTATGCTTTTTCCTACCCCCTCAAAGCTTTGTCTGTTATTTATGTTGAACTCATGGCTATTAACGAAGCTATTGATATTTGTTTAAGTAAAGGCCTTTTAATATTTGGATTGAAGTTGATGCACTTATTTTACTTTATAAGCTCATAAATAATAATATGAGAAATACTGACTTAATTTATCTTCTTAATCACACTAAAAGCTTCTTTATCAAGTTTGCTACAAAATTTTTCACATTCTTCGTGAAGGTAATGCTTGTGTTGATTTCCTGGCTAATTTGGGAAGGGAATTAAATGAGCTCACTTTATTTGATAGCCATTCCTTACCTAAGCATCTGCATGGTCTAGTCAATCTAGATAACACTAGACTGCCTTAAATCAGATTTTAACCTTCCACTCTTTAGAGTATCTTTTGCTATTGTAGTTTTATTCAATATATTTTCTTTATTTTTTTTTTTTGCTCCCATCACTAGGAAGTGGTTTTTGTCGAGTTTATTTCTATACTTAAACTCCCTTCCTCTTTACCCCATTCTATACATGCCTGACCTTTTTTGGGCCGTAGTGGTGCTGGTTTTAATTGGTTTCCCTATCCTCTTAGCCTGGTGGCTTTCTTTTTGTGGCTCATGCATTGTGTCTCCTATTGGGTTGTGGTTGTGCTAGATTTTATCATACCCCTTTTACCAATGAATGTTGGGTTTGCCTCTGGTTTTGGCTAGTTGTGGCCTTTTTTGAATCAGATTTGTGGATGCTAAGGTTGGTTTTTCTAGTTGCTGCTATTTGTTTCTTTCATCTGCCTGGCTATTTTGGGTGGTTATTTTTTCATGGCTATTGTTGGCCTCTTCTGGCTTGGCTTAGTTTTCAGTTTTGTGGTGGTTATTGTTCTCATTTCCTATTTTGGCTTGGAGGTTTCTACTGGTTGGTTCCATTTGCCTTATGAATTGGGGTTAGCTATTATATGGTTGTTGTCTTCCCATTTTCTTCTTTGTAGTGACTATTTTCTCTTTGAGATTTGGAAGGGGTTTTGTTTGCCTCTGGCATTGTTCTTTTCAATACAATTTTCCTGGTTGTGGTTGGGTGGTCCTCCTTGGCCTTTCCTAGTTTGGATAGGTGACTACCTTTTTTAATTGTTGATTATTTTGGAGATCTCTAGGTGGGTTATGGCTTTGTATAGTGTTGTCCTTTTCCTTCTTTTTGGGCTCTGTATTGGCTCTATCTGTTGGTTGGTTTTGTTGGCTATTTTGGCTAGCTAGGTTGGTTGGCTGGGTGGATGTGTTGGTCGATGGTTCATTTAGGTTATTTTGGTTGGGTTTCTTGTCTGCTCCTAGGTTAGTTATCTTCTCTTGGGTGAAGCTATTTTTCCTTTATTTTTCTTCCCAATTTGGGTGTCAGTTTTTATGCTACTTTGACTTCTCCTGTTGCTCGTCCTGTTGGTTGCTGGCCTGGGTAGTTTTATTGGCTATTTTGTTGGTGGAGGATTTGAGCTCTTGTGGTTTTTTTGGTCTTGTTTTAGGACTTGTTGTTGGGGTTTGGTGGCTTGAGAGGTTTTTATGGTTGCTGTCTTATATTGGATGCTTGTGTCATGGCTTGGTGTTTTGGGCTTTATGTTGGTTGCTGGTATTGACTCCCTTTAGTTTAGTTAGCTCTCCTTATTTCTTGATATTTTCCTCTTGGTTGGTGATGTTGGATTTGCTTTTCTTTTTGCTACCTTGGTGGTGGTTTTGATGGTAATTTTTGGATGACCTCTTGGTCTCTCTATGCTATGGCTTTCCTCTCTCTGGTTTTGCTTATCTTCTACTATTTTGCTATTTGGGTGGAGGTTTTGACCTTGGATTTGGATTGTTAGTGCTCTAGAGATAGTTGTGGGTTATTCTTAGCCACTGACCCTGCTGTAACTTTAGGGATGTTGGCTTTATGTGTTTGGTCTATTGTGGATTTTGGTTGGTGGGTTAGCTGCTGGTTGGCTACTAGTTGGCTATTTTTCTATCTTTTTGGTGCAGGAATTGGATAATTATAGATTGTTTTTCCTTTGATGGTTGCTTATATCAGGTATGTTAGCTATGATGGCCTTAATGTATTCTGATATGATCTCTCTAGTTAGGAGCATGCATATGACTGTAACCCTTCTCATAAAGTTTGGATGCTCCAATGTATTTTTTTCCCCTTGAGATGATTTTAATTGATCTCAAGCCTTCTTTTCTCAGCTCTTTATAAATTGTATACTTTACCATTCTTCCTTGAGCTATGACCATTGCCTTTGTAGTGTTTTGCAAACTTCTTTTGAAGGATGGAACTTCACATATGGAATGATCTTTACTCAGCCAACTCAAGTACTGTTGATGTGGAGCTTGCTTATCTTGCCTTCTCAAAGGGAACATGAGCTGCTGCTGACTAGTACTTTTATTATTTTCTTAAGTTTTGTTAGTCCTTTTTGTGTCTTTTGTCATTTAATTTTATGCTATTTCTCTTGCTCTTTTATTTTCTTTTTTTCATTGTACTTAGATGGTGGTTTAGCTCTTTAGGTTTCTTATAGCTATATGAACAGTAGAAATTTGAGCTTTACCTCTTTTAATGACATTGTATCCTTTATTTTTATGGTAATAAAATTCTAACTTTCCCTAAAAAAAGACCTAAACTCTAAGAGTAAGCAAAACCTTGATGGTAGGAATATCACCGTCAACCAAGCTTAGTCTAGATCTGGTGGTGGAGGGGAAGGCAGAGGCGGTGGTTATCTCAGTGGTGGTGGGGGATCTGGAGGTGCTGGTGGATATGGAGGTGGTGGTTGAAGTAGTGGTGGTTATGGAGGCAGGAGGAGCAATGGAGGTTATAGCCATGCTGGTGGCGGAGGGAGAGATCAGGGATATGATGGTGGATCCGACTACTCGAGAGGCCAAGGTGGCACTGATGTGAACTGGAGAAACTGAACAACGGTTGATCCGATCTACTGTTTAAGAAATTATCTTTACATTAGAGACGATTATAGTTATCTAGTGTTTTTGATTTGTTGTATGCATGCTCATTTTTTATCTTTGTCACTTGTGTCTTAGAAAACTTATTGTGTTACTTAGTTGATGAAATCAAAATGAAGAAATGTTGAATCTGAATTTGTTCTCTGATAAATAAAAACCAAAAACCTTAAACACTAAACAAAAAGCTAAACCCTAAACCTAAAACTTAAACCCTAAACCCTAAACTCTAAACCCGAAAAACCATTAACCCTAAACCCTAAACCCTAATCCCTAGAACCCTAAACCCTAAACCTAAAACCATAACCACAAAACCTAAACTACCACCTAAAACACTAAACCCTAAACCTACACTAAAAACCCAAAACCCTAAGCCCTAAAACCATGTAAAATAAAACCTATAACTCTCTAAACCTAAAGCCAAACCCTAAACCCTATAACAACCCTAAACCCCAAACCCTAAACCTAAACCTAAAGTATCTAAATAAATTAAAAAATAAACATAAACCCTAAAACCTAGTAAACCTAAACCTAAACCCTAAGAGTGGGCAGAACTTTGATGACAGGAACATCACCGTCAACCAGGCTCAGTCTAGATTTGGCATGGAGGCGAACGCGGAGGCGGTGGTTATCACAATGATGGTGGAGAATCTAGAGATCATGGTGGATGTGGATGTGGTGGTCGGAGTAGAGGTGGTTAAGGAGGTGGGAGGAACGACATAGGTTATAATCGAGGTGGTGTCCTAGGGAGAGATCTGGGATATGATGGTGGATCTAGCTGGTTCTGATGAGAACTGGAGAAACTGAAGAATGGCCGATCCTATCTACCTATGGAACTATGTCTTTACATTAGAGACAGTTCTAGTTATCTAGGGTTTTTGATTTGCTCTATGTATGCTTATTTTTTATCTATGTCGTTACTTGTGTCTTAGAAAACTTAGTGTGTTACTTGGTTGATGAAATCGAAAAGAAGAGAAGTTGAATTTGATTTTGATCTTTGTTAAAAAATAAACCAAAAACCTTAAACACTAAACTAAAACCTGAACCCTAAACCTAGAACCTAAACCCTAAACCCTAAACTCTAAACCATAAAAACCCTAAACCTTAAAATCCTAAACTCTAACATCCTAAACCCTAAATCCTAAACCCTAAACCCCAAACCCTAAACACTAAACCCTAAACCCTAAACCCCAAATCCTAAACCCTAAACCCTAAACCCTACACCGTAAACCCAAAAAAGCTGAAAAGCTAAACCTAAACTAAATAAAACCATTAAATAAAAAAAACTAAACCAAAATAAAATTAAAACATAAACTAAAACCTAAACCTAAACCAAAACCAAAAAAAAAAGTAAATTATAATAAAATAAATAAAAGCCTAACCTAAACTAAAAAAATAAAAAACCTAAATAAAATAACCCCTAAAACTTTAACCCTTAACCCTAACCATAAACCTTAAACCCTAAAACCCTAAACCATAAACTCAAAAATCCTAAACCTTAAACCCTAAACCTTAAACCTTAAACCCTAAACCCTAAAAGCATAAATCCTAAAACCCTAAACCCTAAACCCTAAACCCTAAACCTAAACCAAAACCTAAACCTTAAATTAACCCTAAACCTTAAACCCTAAACCATAAACCCTAACCCTAACACTAAACCATAAACCCTAAAACCATAAGCCCTAAAACCATAAACCCTAAACCTAAATCCTAAATAAACTCTAGACCCTAAACCTAAAAACCTTAAAGCCTAAACCCTAAACTTTAAACCCTAAACTAACCCTAAACCCTAGGAAAACCCTAAACTCAAATCCCTAAACCCCAAACCCTGAAAATGCTAAATCCTAACACTAAACCCTAAACCTTAAACCCTAAACCCTAAAACCTAAAACCCTAAACCCTAAAACCCTAAACCATAAAATCTAAACCCTAAAAACCTAAATACCTAAACCTAAAAATATAATAAATAAAAATACCTAAACTGAAATAAAATAAAAAAATAAAATAAACTCTAAATCCTAAACCCTAAGCCCTAAACCCTAAACCTACAACCCTAAATCCCTAAAACCTAAATCATAAACCCTAAACCCTAACTCTAAACCCTAAATCCTTAAAGCATAAACCCTAGAACTCTAAAACATAAACCTTAAACCCTAAACCCTAAATTTTAATCCCTAACTCTAAGCCCTAAACCATAAACACCAAACCCTAAACCAAATGCTAATGTAACAAAATAAATTAAAAAATAAACCTAAAATCAAAATCCTAGTTAAACTAAACCTAAACCTAAACTCTAAGAGTGGGCAGAACCATGATGGCAAGAAGATCACCGTCAACCAGGCTTAGTCTAGATCTAGTGGTGGAGGCGAAGGCAGAGACAGAGGTTATCATAGTGGTCATGGGGGATCTAGAGGTACTGGAGGATATGGAGGTGGTGGTCAGTGTAGTGGTGGTTATGGAGGGGAGAGGAGCGATGGAGGTTAAAGCTGTGGTGGTGGCAGAGGGAGTGATTGGGTATATAATGGTGGATCCTGCTACTCGAGAGTCCGGTGTGGTTTTGATGGGAACTGAAGAAATTAAAGAATGGTCAATCTGATCTGCTGCTTATGGAATTGTGTCTTTACAGTAGAGATAGTTCTATTTATCTGAGGTTTTTGATTTTTTGTATGTGTGCTCAATTTTTATCCATTTTTGATCTATGTCATTGCTTGTGTCTTAAAAAACTTGGTGTGTTACTTGGTTGATGAAATAAAAAAGAAGAAATGTTGAATATGAATTTATTCTTTGTTAAAAAAACCAAAAACCCTAAACCCAAACTAAAACTTGAACCCTAAACTAAAACCTAAACCATAAACCCTAAACTCAAAAACCCTTAACGCTCAACCTAAACCCTAAACCCAAAACCCTAAACCCTAAAACCTTAAACCCTAAAACCAAAGCCATAAACCTTAAACCCTAAACCCTAAACCCAAAAAAAATTAAAAATAAAAACACTAAACTAACCTTAAACCCTAAAAAGCTAAAACCATAAATCAAAACTAAATAAAACTTAAAAATAAAATAAAAAAAATTTAAGCCAAACTAAAATAGAAAATAAAATAAAAATAAAAATAAAAATGTAAACTAAAACCTAAACCTAAACTTAAATCTAAAGTTAAAAAGAAAAATAACATAAAAAATATAAACTAAACTAAAATAAAATAAATAAAAACCTAAAATAAACTAAAAAATAAAAAACTTAAATAAAATAAAAAATAAACATATAATAATAATAAAATAAACCTAAAATAAAATAAAATAAAAACTAAATAAAAACCTAAACCTAAAAAATAAACCTAAAAATAAACAAAAAATTAAACTTAAACCCGAAACTAAAAGAAAAATCTACACCTAAAATAACACTAAAATAAACCTAAACCTAAACTTAAATAAACTAAACTAAAATAAATAATCCCTAAACCTATAATAAACTAAACCTAAACCTAAACATAAACTAAATAAAATAAAATGAACTAAAAATAAACATAAACCTAAACTAAAAAATAAGACCTAAAAGTAAACCTTAAATAAAAACCTAAAACCTAAACCTAAAAAAATAAATGAAAACCTAAACTTAAACCTAAAATTAAAAAATAAAACCTAAACATAAAATTTCAAAATAAAACCTAAACATAAAAAATAAAATTAAAATAAAGCTCAACTAAAAAATAAACCTAAACCTAAACCTAAACCTAAAAGATAAATGAAAATAAAAAACCTAAACTAAAAAAAATAAACCTTATTGCGTAAAGGAAAATTTGGGTCTGTAGAGTAAGAGAATTTGATGTCTTAGAGTTGCACACAAGTTCCACAACACAACAAAATAGTTTGAGAGACCTCGAGATTTTTAAATGGAAAACCTAAAAAGTGAAAACCACATAGCCTAGCCGACTTAGAAATAATTTAACTATATCAACTTCTATTATAATTATTATCCTTTCTCCAAAGTTGGAGAAAGATAGCTTACAAGAATAAGTTTTGTGAGATGCTTCGCTAGATTAGTGGCGAAGACCTTGCTTGAGGTGGTAGTCTAATAATCTAATGAAAACTATAGAGAGATGGTTGACTTATGGGGTGGTGGCAGTTGACGGTGGTGACCGGTGGTGGTGGCCAGCGGTGATCAATAGTGGTGGCCGACGGTGGCAGCCGGCATTTATTGGTGGTGATCTGGTAACTATCCAGTGGTGATGGATATTGTTGGTCTTTTCATTGATTTGGATTTTCTTCTACTATCGTGGCTGGTTGGGAGGCTAAGTTGGCTAGCAGGGTTGGTTGGTTGGCTAGGTTGGTTGGATGGGTAGTTATTTTGGCCTTTCTTTCTTGCTCTGTTGGTGACATGCTGGATAGCCTACTCTTGGTATGGTTCTCCTCTCTTGGCTTCTACTGCTTCCCTTTTTCTAGTTTGGGTGACAGCCTTGCTGCTTTTCCTGTTTGCTTACGGAGGACATGAGCTCTTGTGTTTTTTCGTTTTGGTCTTGGTTTTTTTTTGATTTGGGTTGTTAAGGTCATGATGCTTGCTCCCTTTGATGTTGTTATTCCTCTTTGGTGGTGGCTTTGCTGGTGTTCATACATTACTATTGTTGTCCCTAATGGTTGGTTGATTTTCTACCTTATTGGGCTTATCTATTTTGGTGGCTTTGTGGTTGGTTATTATGTCTACTGCTTGGAGGAGTTTGCAACCTTGCAAGATGATGGACTTGGGATGATGGGCTACAAGAAGTATGTTGGCAATGATGGCCTTGATGTTTTCCTTTCTATCTTCTTTTGGCTGGTGGCACTATATGTAATTGTAACCCTTCTTTGGATGTTTAGATGCTTACATATAGTGTTGCTCTTTGAGATGATTGTAACTGAGCCCGAGCCTTTTCTTTACTCTGCTCCTTTTCTTTGCTCATACTTTTAATGCTTGCTTAATTATACTCAACCTTTCATTAGTATGTTGTAGATTTCTTTTCTAGGTTGGGAGAATCTTGCAAGTGGATCTTGCTGGTATCAAAAGTACCTGGTGAATATTACTGTTGCGCACATGAATCTGTTATTTTTGTTGATTTGGTTTTGCTTTTGCTTTTATCTTTTCTTCCTTATATTATTGTAATAGTTAGGGGGTTTATCTCTTTAGGACTTATTATAGCTCTTTGAGCATTAGTTTAGAGATTTACTTATTATAGCTCTTTGAGCATTAGTTTAGAGATTTACCCCCTCTAAAGACTTTATACTTTTTCTTTGTGGCAATAAAATTCCCCTAATTTCCCTAAACAAAACCTAAACCCTAAGAATGGGTAGAACTTGATGACAGGAACTTCACCACAACCGGGCTCAATCTAGATCTGGTGGAGGGAGAGAGAGGCTTATAGAAGTGGTGGTGGGGGATCTGGAGGTGCTGGTGGATATGGATGTGCTGGTTAGAGCAATGGTGGTTATGGAGGCAAGAAGAGAGACAGAGGTTACAACCATGGTGGTGGCAGAGGGAAAGATCGGGGATATGATGGTGGATCCCGCTACTCGAGAGACCGGCGTGGTTCTGATGGAAACTAGAGAAATTGAAGAATGATCGATCCGATCTGCTGCTTATGGAACTGTGTCTTTATAGTAGAGACGATTCTAATTATCTAGGATTTTTGATTTTCTCTATGCGTGCTCATTTTTTATCCAAGTCATCACTTATGTCTTAGAAAAATTGGTGTGTTACTTGGTTGATGAAATCGAAAAGAAGTAATGTTGAAACTGAATTTATTCTTTGTTAAAAAAAAAAATCAAAAATCCTAAACCTTAAACTAAAACCAAAATCCTAGACCTTAAACCTAAACCCTAAACCTTAAACCCCAAACCCTAAACCCTAAATATATATATATATATATATATATATATATATATATATATATATATATATATATATATATATATATATATATATATATATATATATATATATATATGTATATATAAGAACTAGATAAAATCTAAAAATAAAATAAATAAATAAAACCTAAACCAAAATAAAATAAAAAAATAAAAAAAAGAAAATAAAATAAAAAATAAAACTAAACTCAAATAAAATCCTAAACTAAACTAAAAAAATAAAAAAACCTAAATAAAATAAAAACTAAGCATAAAATAAATTAAAATAAATCTAAAATGAAATAAAATAAAAACTAAATAAAAGCCTAAACCTAAAAATAAACCTAAAAAGAAAACATAAAAATAAATAAATAAAATCTAAACCATAAACTAACAAAAAAAACCTGAACCTAAACTAAAATAAACTAAACTAAAATAAATTAAACCTAAACCTAAACCTAAAATAAACTAAACCTAAACCTAAACCTAATCGTTAAATAAAATAAAATAAACTAAAAATAAACCTAAACCTAACCAAAAAAGTAAAACCTAAAAAAAACCTAAAATAAAAAACTTAAAATCTAAACCTAAAAAAATAAAAAAAAAACCTAAACCTAAATCTCAAAAGAAAAAATAAACCCTAAACCTAAAAAGTAAAATAAAAATAAAACAAAACTTAAAAGTAAACCTAAACATAAATCTAAACCTAAAAAATAAACTAAGATAAAAAAACCTAAACTAAAATAATTAAAAATAAGCCTAAATAAAAATAAAAAAGAAAATAAACTAAAATAAACAAAAAATAAACTAAATAAACTAAATAAACCTAAACCAATTAGTTTACATAATTTAAAAAAATTAAAAAAATTTTAAAAAAAACCCTAACCCTAAACCTTAAACCTTAAAACCCTAAACCCTAAGCCTTAAACTCTAAATAATTAACCCTGAACCATAAACCCTAAACCCTATAGCTAAACCTAAACCAAACTACAACTAAACCATAAACCCTAAACAAAACCATAACCCCAATTAAACCCTGGCTTAAAACCTTAAAACTTAAACCCTAAACCGTAAAACCTAAAATAAATAAAATAAAAAAACCTAAACCTAAACCTTAAATCCTAAAACATATCCGTAAACCCTAAACCCTAAAACCCTAAACACTAAACCCTAAACACTAAACCCTAACCCGAAACCCCAAAAGCCTAAAACCCTAAACCCTAAACCATAAACCCTAACCCTAAACCCCAAACCCTAAACCTAAACTTCAAATAATTAAATAAGTTAAAAAAATAAACCTAAACCCTAAGAATGGGTGGAACCTTGACGGCAGGAACATCACCGTCAACCAGGCTCTGTCAAGATCTGTCGATGGAGGCAAACGTGGAGGCGGCTATTATCACTATGGTGGTGTGGAATCTAGAGGTGTTGGTGCATATGTAAATTGTGATCGAAGTAGTGGATAAAGATTAAAACCTAAAATCTAAACCTAATAAAATAAAATAAAAACCTAAACCTAAACATAAAAAATAAAAATAAAAGCTAAACCTAAAAAATAAAAAATAATAAAACTAAACTAAAAAATAAGCGTAAACCTAAACCTAAACCTAAAACATAAACTAAAAATAAACTTGAACTAAAATAAATAAACTAAACTAAATAAAAATAAAACATAAACCTAAATAAAAATAAAAAATAAAATTAACTAAAATAAATAAAATATAACCTAAATAAAACTAAACCTACCAGTTTACTTAATTAAAACTCTAAACCCTAAACCCTAAAATCTAAAACTATCCCTAAACTCTAAACCCTAAACCTACAACCTTAAACTGTAAACCCTAAAATCACAAAAAACCCTAAAATATAAAATCTTAAACTGTCAACCCTAAACCCTAAACCATAAAACCTAAAGCCCTAAAACCAATACCCCCAAACCCTAAACTAACCCTAAACCTTAAACCCTAAACCCTAAACCCTAAACCCTAACCCTATCCCAAAACCCTAAACCCTTAAACCTAAAACCCTAAACCCTAAACCCTAAGCTAACCCTAAACTTTAAACCCTAAACCCAAAACCCCTAAACTCTAAAGCTTAAACCCTAAATCCTAAACTAACCCTAAAGCCTAAGCTAACCCTAAACACTAAATTCTAAACATGAAACACTCAACCCTAAACCCTAAACCCTAACCCTAAACCCTAAACCTTAAAACCCTAAATCATAAAACCCTAAATCGTAAATCAAAAACCCTAAACCCTAAACTGTAAACCCTAAACCTTAAACACAAAAAACCTAAAAACCTAAATCTAAACTAAATAAAACCTAATAATAAAAAAAACCTAAACTAAAACCTAAACCTAAACCTCAAAATAAAATAAAATAAAAAATTAAAAAAACTAAAATAAAATAAATAAAAACCTAAACTAAACTAAAAAAATAAAATAAACTTAAGAATAAAAAACCTAAATAAAATAAAATCTAAACGTAAAATAAGAATAAAATAAATGTGAAATACAATAAAATAAAAAGTAAATAAAAACTTAAATGTAAAAAATAAACCAAAAAAAAATGAAAAAATAAATCAAAATTAAAACCTAAACCCAAAACTAAAATAAAAACCCTTAACCTAAAATAAAAATAAAATAAACAAAATTTAATAAACCTAAACCTAAGCTAAAATAAACTAAAATAAAATTAAAAAAACTAAACCTAAACCTAAAATAAAGTAAAGTTAAACCTTAACCTAAAATAAGTAAAAAATAATAAACAAAAAATAAACCAAAAGCTAAACTAAAAAATAATACCTCAAAATAAACCTAAAATTAAAACCTAAACCAAAACATAAAAAAAAAAAGAAATAGAATCATAAACCTAATCCTAGAAATAAAAAGTAAAACCAAAACCTTAAAAAAAACAAAAATAAAACTCATCTAAAACATAAACCTAAACCTAAAAAATAAACTAAAATAAAAAACATAAACCAAAATAAATAAACATAAAATAAATAAAATAAAGTAAATAAAAAGAAAAAATAAAACATAAATAAAAATAAAAAAAATTTAATTAACACAAATAAATAAAAAATAAACTAAATAAACCTAAACTTTCTAGTTTACTTAATTTTTTTTTTAAAAAAACCCTACAACCTAAAACCTAAACCCTAAACCCTAAATCCTAAACCCTAAAGCCTAAACTTTAAACCAAAAAACTAACCCTAAACTTAAACCCTAAAGCCTAAACCTATAACCCTAAAACTATAATCGTAAACCCTAAACCCTAAGCCCTAAACACTAAACCCTAAACCTTAAACCCTAAACCCTATCCCTAAGCCCAAACCCTAGCCCTAAACCCTAAACCCTAAACCCTAAACCCTAAAACCCAAAACCCTAAACTAAACCCTAGTCCCTAAACCCTGTACCCTAAACCATAAACCTTAAAAACCCTAAACCCTAAAGCCTTAACCCCAAACTAACCTGAAACCCAAAGCTAACCTTAAACCCGAAACCCTAAACCCTAAACCCTAAACCCTCAAAACCTTAAACCCTAAAGCCTAAAACCTAAAAACATAAAAATCTAAAAACCTAAACCTAAACCTAAATAAAATAAAATAAAAGAAAATCCAAAATTAAAAAATTAAATTTAAAACTAAAAATAAAATAAAAAAATTTAAAATAAATAAAAATAAAATAAACCTAAGAATAAAAATCCTAATTAAAATAAAAATTAAACATAAAGTTAAAATAAAATAAACCTACAATAAAAATAATAAAAGCTAAAGAAAAAGAAATATAAAAAGTAAACCTAAAAATAAATAAAAAATAAAAATTAAACCCTAAACGAAATAAAACCTAAACCTAAAATAAAAATAAAATATACAAAATATAATAAACCTAATCCTAAACTAAAAAATAAAATGAAGCTCAACTAAAAAAAAAATCTTAACTTAAATAATAAATTAAAATAAAAAACCTAAACAAAAATAAATTAACCTAAAAATAAATAATCTAAATTAAAAAAAATTATAAACCTAAATAATAATATAAAATAAAATAAACTCAAATAAATAAAAAATAAACTAAATAAACATGAACCTACCAATTTATTTAATTTAAAAAAAGCCCCTATAATTGAAACCATAAACCCAAAACCCCTAAATCCTAAACCTAAACTATAAACCATAAATCTAAACCCTAAACCTACAACCTTAAACCCAAATAAACCTAAAATCCTAAACCCTAAACCCTAAACTAAACCTAAACCCTAAACCTTAAAACTATAAACCTAAACCCTAAACCTTAAACACTAAAATCTAAACCTAAACTTAAACCTAAACACTAAGCCCTAAACCCTAAACCATAAAGCTAAACCTAAACCCTAAACTAACCCTAACCTTTAACACCTAACCTTAAACCCTAAACCCTAAAACCTAAACATTAAACCCTAAACCCTAAACCCTAAAACTAAATTGTAACCCTAAACCCTAAAACTCTAAACCCTAAAACCCTAAACTCTAAACCCTAAATCCTAAACCTTAGAAACCTAAAAACCTAAACCTAATAATAAAATAAATAAAAAACTTAAACCTAAATAAAATAAAAAATATAATAAAATAATAACCTAAACTAAAACCTAAACCTAAACCAAAAATGAAATAAAGTAAAAAATAAAATTAAAAATAAACTAAAATAAAATAAATATAAACCTAAATTAAATTAAAAATAAAATAAACTTAAGAATAAAAAATCTAAATAAAATTAACCTAAAAAAATAAAATAATAACTAAATATAAGCTTAAACCTAAAAAATAAACTTAACAATAAATTAAAAATAATACTTAAACCCTAAGCTAAAAAAAAAACCTAAACCTAAAATCAAAATAAAATAAACCTAAACCAAAACAAAAATAAATAAAACCTAAACCTAAACTTACAATAAACTAAACCTAAACCTAAACCTAAACTAAATGAAATATAATAAACTTAAAATAAACCTAAAGCTAAACAAAAAAAGAAAACCTAAAAATAAACCTAAAATATAAACCTAAAACTTCAAAACTAAAAAGGTAAAATAAAAACCTAAACCTAAACCTAAAAATAAAAATAAAACCTATACCTAAAAAAGAAAATAAAAATAAAACTCATCTAAAAATAAACATAAACTTATAAAAAACTAAAAAAAACCTAAACTAAAATAAATAAACCTAAAATAAATAAACTAAGCTAAATAAAAATAAATAAAATTGAAACTACTAGTTTATTTAATTAAGAATAATCCAAATCCCTAATCCCTAAACCCTAAACCCTAAAACTAACTCTAAACCCTAAACCCTAAACCTACACCCCTAAACTCGACACCCTATACCCTTTAAAAAACTAACCATAAACCCTGAATCCTATACCCTAAACTAACCCCAAACCCTAAACCCTAATCCTAAACCCTAAACCCTAAACCCTAACCTTAAACCCTAAACCCTAACCCTAAAAACCCTAAACCCTAATGCCTAAACCCTAAACCTTAAACTAACCCTAAACCCTAAGCTAACCATAAACCCTAAACCCTCAAATCCCTAAACCCTAAAGCCTAAACACTAAACCCTAAAAGCCTAAACCCTAAAATCCTAAACCCTAAACACTAAACCCTAAACCATAAACCCTAAAAACCCAAAAACTTAAACCTAATCTAAATAAAACCTAATAATAAAATAAATAAAAAAACCTTAACCAAAATAAAATAAAAACCCAAACTGAAACATAAACCTAAACCTAAGAATAAAATAAAATAAAAAATAAAAATAAACTAAAATAAAATAAATAAATAGCTAAAATAAACAAAAATAAATAAAATAAACTAAAGAATAAAAAACCTAAATAAAATAAAAAGTAAACATAAAATATGAATAAAATAAAATAAAAACTAAAAATAAACCTAAAAATAAATAAAAATAATACCTAACCCCTAAACCTAAAATAAAAGTAAAATAAACAAAAATAAGATAAACCTAAACCTAAACTAAAATAAATAAAACCTAAACCTAAACCTAAAACAAACTAAACTTAAACCGAAACCTAAACTAAATAAAATGTAATAAACTAAAATTAAACATAAAGCTAAACTAAAAAATAAAACCAAAAAATAAACCTAAAATAAAAACTTAAACTTAAAAAATTAAAATAAAAACATAAACCTAAACTAAAAAATAAACCTAAAAATAACAAAAATAAAAAAAACCTAAACTCGAATAGAAAAATAAAATAAACCCAAAAATATAAAACCAAAACATAATAAAAACTAAGTATAAAATATAAATAAAATAAACCTAAAATAAAAGATAATAAAAACTAAATAAAAACCTAAACCAAAAAAATAAAATAAACCTTAATCTAAACCTAAAATAAAATAAACCTAAACTAAAAAAAATATAAAAAACAAAAAATAAACCTAAAGCTAAACTAAAAAAATAAAACCTAAAAATAAACTTCTAATAAAAACCTAAACCTAAACCTGAAAAACTAAAATAGAAACCAAAACCTAAAAATAAAATAAAACCTAAACCTAAGAAATAAAATAAAAATAAAACTCAACAAAAAAATAAACCTAAATCTAAAAAATAAACTAAAAAATAACTTAAACTAAAATAAATGAACCTAAAATAAATAAACTAAACTAAATAAAAATAAAAAAAAATAAACCTACATTAAAATAAAAAATAAATAAACTCAAATAAATGAAAAATAAACTAAATAAAACTAAACCTACTGGTTTACTTAATTTTAAAAAAGAACTTAAAGCTGAACCCTAAATCCTAAACCCTAAATCCTAAACCATAAATCCTAAACCCTAAAAACTAAAATTAACCCTAAACCCTAAAACCAAAACCTACAACCCTAAACCCTAAAAAACTAAAATCCCAAAACCCTAAACTTACCCAAAACCTTAAACCCTAAACTAACCCTAAACCCTAAACCCTAAACCTTAAACCCTAAACTCAAACCTTAACCCTAGCACTAAACCTTAAGCCCTAAACCCTAAACTCTAAACCTTAAAATAACCTTAAACCCTAAACTCTAAACTAACCCAAAACCCTAAACCCTTAAACCTAAAAACCCTAAACCCTAAAGCCTAAACACTAAACCCTAAACTAACCCTAAACCCTAAGCTAACCCTAAACCCTAAACCATAAACCCTAAACACTAAACCTTAATTTGAAAACCCTCAACCCTAAAGCCTAAATATTAAATCCTAAACTAACCCTAAACCTTTAGCTAAACCTAAACCCTAAAACCTAAACCCTAAATGCTAATCTTAAACTCTAGACCTTAAAACACTAAACCATAAAACACTAAACCCTAAACCCTATACCCTAAACCCTAAAGACCTAAACCTAAAATAAACAAAACCTAATAATAAAATGGATAAAAAACCTAAACCAAAATAAAATTAAAACCTAAACCTAAACCTAAGTATAAAATAAACTAAAATAAAATAAATAAATACCATAACTAAACTAAAAAGTAAAGAATACTTAAGAATAAAAAACCTATATAAAATAAAAACTAAATGTAAAATATGAATAAAATAAAATAAAACTAAATACAATAAAAACTAAATAAAAATAGAAACCTAAAAATAAATTAAAAAATAAAACATAAACCCTAAACTAAGAAAAAAACCTAAACCTAAACCAAAAATTAAACTAAAATAAAACAAAAAATAAACCTAAACCTAAACTAAAATAAAATAAACTAAAATAAATAAAACCTAAACATAAACCTAAATTTGAACTAAATAAAATATAATAAATTCAAAATAAACCTAAAGTTAAACTAAAAAATAAAATCTAAAATTAAGACTAAAATAAAACCTAATTATAAACCTAAAATAAAATCTAAACCTAAACTTAAAAAAATAAAATAAAAACATAAACCTAAACATACAGTAAAAAATTAAACCTAAACAAAAAAACTAAAATAAAAATAAAACTCAATTAAAAAATAAACCTAAACCTAAAAAATAAACTAAAATAAAAAACTTAAAATAGAAGAAATAAACCAACAATAAAACTAAGCTAAAGAAAAATAAAACATATACTAAAATAAAAAAATAAAATAAAATAAACTCAAATAAATAAAAAATAAACTAAATAAATTAAATAAAATTAAACCTGCAAATTTATTTAATTTAAAAAAAACCTAAAACCCAAACCCTAAACCCTAAATCCTAAACACTAAACCATAAACCCTAAACAAAAATAATAACCCTAAACCTACAACCTAAAACTACAACTTTAAACTCTAAGCCCTAAAAAACCTTAAACCCAAAACACTAAACCCTAAACCTTAAGCACTAAACCTAACTAACTTAAACCCTAAACCCTAAACCCAAAACCCTAAACCCTAAACCCTAAAACTTAACCCTAACCCTAAGCCCTAAAACCTAAACCCTAAACCCTAAAACCATAAACCCTAAACCCTAAAATGCTAAACCCTAAAAAACCTAAACCCTAAACCCTAAACACTCAAAACCCTAAACCCTAAACCCTAAACACTAAACCATAAACCATAACCATAAACCCTAAACCATACACCTTAAAACACTAAACCCTAAACCCTTAACCCTAAAACTTAAATTCTAAAATCCTAAAAACTTAAACCTAAACTAAAATAAAATCGAATAACAAAATAAATAAAAAGCCTAAACATAAATACAATAAAATAAAAACCAAAATAAAATAAAAAATCTAAAATAAAATAAAAACCTAAACTTAAACCAAGGCCTAAAAATAAAAATAAAATAAAATAAAAAATAAAAATAAACTATAATTAAATAAACTTAAGAACAAAAAACCTAAATAAAAGAAATACTAAACATAAAATAAGAATAAAATAAACCTACAATAAAATAAAATAATAACTAAATAAAAACCTAAACCTAAAAAACAAACCTAAAAATAAATAAAAAATAAAACCTAAACCCTAAACTAAAAAAATCCTAAACCTAATTTAAAAATAAAATAAACAAAATATAATAAACCTAAACCTAAACTAAAATAAATACAACCTAAATCTAAACCAAAAATAAACTAAATCTTGACATAAATGTAAACTAAATAAAATATAATAAACTAAAAATAAACCTAAACTTAAACTAAAAATTAAAAGCTAAAAATAAACCTAAAATAAAAACAAAAAACCTAAACCTAAAAAAATAAAATAAACACATAAACTTAAACATAAAATAAAAAAATAAAACCTAAACCTAAAAATTAAATCTAAACCTAAAAAATAAACTAAACTAAAATACCTAAACTAAAATAAATAAATTAAATTAAATAATAATTAAAAATAAACCTAAATAAAATAAAAAATTAAATAAACTAAAATAAATAAATAAATAAACTAAATAAACCTAAACCTACCGGTTTACTTAATTAAAAAAAAAACCCTAAAACCTAAATCTTAAACCAAAAACCCTAAATCTTAAACCCTAAACCTTAAACCCTAAACCATAGGACTAACCCTAAACCCTAGACCTATAACCCTAAACCTATAACCCTAAATCTTAATTCTAAACTTACACCCTAAAGCCCCTAAACCCTAAACTTAAACCTAAAGTTAAAACCAAACTTATACACTAAACCCTAATCTCAATCATAACTCAACTTAAATCCTAAACCTAAACCTAAACTATAAACCTAAAACCTAAAACCCAAAACCTAAACCTAAACCTTAACTCAACTTAAACCTAAACCTATACTTAAATAAACCTATAACCTAAAACTAAACCTAAACCTTAAACCTAATTAACCTTAAACCTAAAACCTTAAACTACAAACTAAACTTCAACTCTAAACTAAACTTAAAACCTTAAACTCTAAATCATGAATGAACTCAAACTATAAACATAAACCTTAAACCCTAACTTAAACCCTAAAACCCAAACCTAAGAAAGTTTAAACCCTAAATTAACCTATACCCTAAGCTAACCCTAAACCCTAAACCCTCAAAACCATAAACCCTAAAGACTAAACATTAAACCCTAAGCCTTAAAGCCTAAACCATAACCCTAAACCCTAAAATCATAAACTCTAAAACCCTAAACCATAAGTCATAAACACTAAACCCTAAAGCATAAATCCTAAAAACCTAAATACCTAAACCTAAACAACATAAAACCTAAGAATAAATTAAATAAAAAACTTGAACCTAAATGAAATAAAAAAAATAAAATAAAATACAAACCTAAACTAAAACCTAAATCTAAACCTAAAAATAAAATAAAATAAAAACTAAAAATAAGATTAAATCAATTAAACCTAAGAATAAAAAACCAAAATAAAATAAAAACTAAACCTAAAATAAGAATAAAATAAATCTGTAATAAAATAAAATTAAAACTAAATAAAAATCTAAACTTAAAAAATAAAACCTAAACGAAAAACCTAAACCCAAAACTAAAAAAAAAAATAAACCTAACATAAAAATAAAATAAAAAAATATAATAAACTTAAACCTAAACCTAAACCTAAAATAAACTAAACCTAAACCTAAACCTAAACTAATTAAATATAATAAACCTAAAATTAAACTAAAAAATAAAATCTAAAAATAAATATAAAATAAAAAACTAAAACCTAAACTTAAAAAAATAAAATAAAAATATAAACCTAAACCTAAAAATAGAAAATAAAACCTAAACTTAAAAAATAAATAAAAATAAAACTCAACTAATAAATAAACATAAACCTAAACAATAAACAAAAATAAATAAACCTAAACTAAAATAAATAAACCTAAAATAAATAAAAATAAAAAATAAACCTAAATAAAAATAAAAATAAAATAAACTAAAATAAATAAATAAAAAATTAAATAAACCTAAACCTACAAGTTTACCTGATTCAATAAAAAAAACCCAAAAACATAAAGCCAAAACCCTCAATCTTAAACCCTAAATCATAAACCATAAAACTAACCCTAGACCCTAAACCCTGAACCTACAACCCTAAATCCTAAACCCTAAACCCTTCACCCTAAATGGCCCTAAACCCTAAAACTTAAACTTACCCTAAACCTAAAATAAAAAACTTAACTCTAAACCCTAAACCGTAAATCCTAAAACCCAAAACCCAAAACCCTAAACCCTAAACCCTAACCCTAACACTAAACCTTAAACCATAAATGCTAAACCCTAAGCCCTAAACCCAAAACCCTAAATGAGATGGTTTTTCTTATTTTTTTTGTCCTTATCCTTATGGATTTTATTGGTGTTTTTTGGGGTGTGGCCCTCTTGGTTTTGCCCAAAGGTGCAACAATGTGTTGTTGTGGTTTTTTCTCCTACAATAAAGAGGAGATATGTGAAATTGAGGGCTTTTTCTCTTTGGTTATATATTAGAGAGCTATTTTCCTGCACCTATCTATCCTTTCTTTAGTGCTACTCTAGATGAGTGTTAGGTTGGTTATTTCAGGTTCATTATATCATCTGATTATTGGGTACGCCTCCTATAATATTGAGGTTTTATTTTTAATTAGTATTCTGAACGAGAAGGTGGCTAACTATGGGTTCGATTTTTTTTGTGGATTTGGCTGATATTATCCCTGTTGGGGTTCTTATTTACGGTTGTCTCTAGCGTTGGATTATTTCTGACCATATAGGGTTTTTACTTTCTTTTTTTGGCTACCGTATCAAGCTATTTTAACTGGATTCTTGGATAGGGATTGATGGCTGCTATCTTTAGATTTTCTTTGGGATATTCTAAATATGTTTGATTGGATGAATCTTTCTATCCTTCATCCTGATGGTTATAAGTCTAATGATTGGAATCTTTGGATGTATTGGTGGCTTACAGGGTGGACTACCTTGCTGGCTGCTTGGTTTGGGTGCTCTAGCTGGCTAGTCAGGTTTAAAGAGTATTTACCTTGTTAGAATTTTCCTGATCTTGAAAAATCTATGTATGGATCCAACTATTTAAATTTCCATTCTTCTCTTCTGGTGTATATATGCTGGGATTCTCTTTTTGGATTGTGGATGAACCTCTACCCTATCTTGTTTTGTTCGTTGCCTAGCTTTTATTCAGTGTTGATGTAAGTCTTATTGTTAACTTGGATATTATTATCATTTATGGATCTTAGCATGTTCTTTTAATGAAGGACCTTACCAATTTTGGTCCTCCTTTAGCCTTTATTTGCTCTCTATTTAGTCTTATCTCCTTTATTGTGAGGTTTGTTCCTAGCAACTGTGTCAGCATTTCTTGGTGGTGGCTTTGCTGGTGCTCCCTATGGCCTATGCCTTTCCTGATGGGTTACCTCCTTATCTTCTTTACTGAGTTTAATCTATCTGAATGCTAGTTTTTGTATTTGCTATTTGAAGTTTTATGCGTGTTTGTGATGATGATCATTGGATAAGGTGCAAGAGGTATGCTGGCAATGATGGCCATGATGCTTTCCACAACTTCTTTTAGCTGGTAGTGCTATAAGTAATTATAACCCTTCACTTGAAGTCTAGATGCTTACATATGGTGCTGCTCCTTTAGATGATTATAACCGAGCAGCATCTTTTTCTTCTTGCTTCCGCTCTTATATTTCATGCTTAATTAACTATTTCATTATCTGTACTAATCCCTTTTCAAGCTAGTTGCAGATATCTGGTACAGGTTGGGAAACATTGGCTGCTAGATTATGCTAGTTTCATAAGGAGTAGAGAAAGGTTGCTGCTAATTTCAAGAATTATTTTTAAGGATCATTACTTCTATTTTGATTAGCTTCCTTTCTTTATCTATTGTATTAGCTAAAGGGCTAATCTATTTAGGACTTTTGTAGCTCTTTGAGCTTTAGCTTAGAGATTTGCCCCCTCTAATGACTTTGTACCTTTTCTTTATGGCAATAAAAAAAAGGTACAAAGCATAAACTAACCCTAAACCCAAAACCCTAAACTCTAAACCCTAAACCATAAACCCTAATACTAACTGTAAACCCTAAACCTTAAACCCTAAATCCTAAAAACCCTACACCGTAAAGCCTAAACCCTAAACCATAAACTAACCCTAAACCCTCAAAACCATAAACCCTAAAGACTAAACAGTAAACCCTAAGCCTTAATCCCTAAACCCTAACCCTAAACCCTAAACCTATGACCTAAAACTACAACCTTAAACCCTAAGCCCTAAAAAACCTTAAACCCTAAACCCTAAACCCTAAACCTTAAGCACTAAACCTAAACTAACCCTAAACCCAAAACCTTAAACCCTAAACCATAAAACTTAACCCTAACCCTAAACCCTAAAACCTAAACCCTAAACTCTAAAACCCTAAACTCTAAACCCTAAAATGCTAAACCCTAAACATACCTTAAACCCTAAAAAACCTAAACCCTAAACCCTAAACACTCAAAACCCTAAACTCTAAACCCTAAACCCTAAACACTAAACCTTAAACCTAAAGCTTAAACCATAAACCCTAACCCTAAAACCCTAAACCTTAAAACCCTCAACCCTAAACCCTTAACCCTAGAACTTAAATTCTAAAAACCTAAAAACCTAAACAAAAACTAAATAAAACCTAATAATAAAATAAATAAAAGCCTAAACCTAAATAAAATAAAATAAAAACTAAAATAAAATAAAATAAAAACCTAAACTAAAACCTCGACCTAAAAATAAAAATAAAATAAAATAAAAAATAAAAATAAAGTATAATTAAATAAAACTAAGAATAAAAACCCTAAATAAAAGAAAAATTAAACATAAAATAAGAATAAAATAAACCTATAATAAAATAAAATAAAAACTAAATAAAAACCTAAACCTAAAAAAAACCTAAAAAAAAATAAAAATAAAACCTAAACCCTAAACTAATAAAAAAAAGCCTAAACCTAAATTAGAAAAAATAAACAAAATATAATAAACCTAAACCTAAGCTAAAATAAATACAACCTAAACCAAAACCAAAGATAAACTAAATCTTGACATAAATGTAAACTAATTAAAATATAATAAACTAAGCATAAACCAAAACTTAAACTAAAAATTAAAACCTAAAAATAAACCTAAAATAAAAACCAAAAACCTAAACCTAAAAAAATAAAATAAACACATAAACTTAAACATAAAATAAAAAAAAATAAAACTTAAACCTAAAAAATAAATCTAAACTTAAAAAATATACTAAACTAAAATATCTAAACTAAAATAAATAAATAAAATTAAATAAAAATTAAAGATAAACCTAAATAAAATAAAAAATTAAATAAACTAAAATAATTAAAAAATAAACTAAATAAACCTAAACATATCGATTTACTTAGTTAAAAAAATACCCTAAAACCTAAACCTTAAAACAAAAACCCTAAATCCTAAACCCTAAACCTACAACACTAAACCATAGAACTAACCCAACCAAACCTAAACCTAAACTAAAATAATCCTAAACCTACAACCTAAAGCCTAAACCCTAAACTAACCCTACACTAAACCTACTTAAATACTAATCCTAAATTCAATTGTGACATAACCTAAATCTTAAACCTAAACTATAAACCTAAAACCTAAAACTAAATCAAACCTAAAACTCCAATCTCCTACCCTAAACCCTATCCTAAACTTAAACCTACAACCTAAAATCAAAACTAAACCTAAACTAAACTACAAACTCCCTAACTCACCAAACTTAAACCTAAACTAAATTTAATCAGAACCTAAACTTTATAAACCCTAAACCCAAAACCATTTAAAGCTAAACTCAAACCCTAAATTAACCTATACCCTAAGCTAACCCTAAATCCTAAACCCTCAAAACCATAAACCCTAAAGACTAAATATTAAACCCTAAGCCTTAAAGCCTAAACCCTTACCCTAAACTATAAAATCATAAACTCTAAAACCCTAAACCATATGTTGTAAACCCTAAACCCTAAAGCGTAAATCCTT
Source organism: Cymbidium sinense (assembly GCA_021442155.1). Lineage (NCBI taxonomy): Eukaryota > Viridiplantae > Streptophyta > Magnoliopsida > Asparagales > Orchidaceae > Cymbidium > Cymbidium sinense. The sequence goes on from CM038216.1 coordinate 46,244,173, forward strand.
AAAACCTAAAAACCTAAACCTAAACAATGTAAAACCTAAGAATAAATTAAAAAAAAAACTTGAACTTAAATAAAATTTAAAAAAACTAAAATAAAATAAAAACCTAAACAAAAACCTAAATCTAAACCTAAAAATAAAATAAAATAAAAAGTAAAAATAAGCTAAAATAAAATAAACCTAAGAATAAAAAACCAAAATAAAATAAAAACTAAACATAAAATAAGAATAAAATAAACTATAATAAAATAAAATTAAAACTAAATAAAAATCTAAACTTAAAAAATAAAACATAAAAGAAAAACCTAAACCCAAAACTAAAAAAAACCTAAACCTAAAATAAAAATAAAATAAACAAAATATAATAAACTTAAACCTAAACTAAAATAAATACAACCTAAACCTAAACCTAAAATAAACTAAACCTAAACCTAAACCTAAACTAAATAAAATTTAATAAACCTAAACATAAACTAAAAAATAAAATTTAAAAATATATCTAAAATAAAAACTAAAACCTAAACTTAAAAAATAAAATGAAAATATAAACCTAAACCTAAAAATAGAAAATAAAACCTAAACCTAAAAAATAAAATAAAAATAAAATTCAACTAAAAAATAAACATAAACCTAAGAAAAATAAAATAAATAAACCTAAACTCAAATAAATAAACATAAAATAAATAAACTAAAATAAATAAAAATAAAAAATAAACCTAAATAGAAATAAAAATAAAATAAACTAAAATAAATAAATAATTAATTAAATAAACCTAAACCTACTATTTGAACTAATTTAAAAAAAAACCCTAAAACATAAACCCTAAACCCAAAACCCTAAATCTTAAACCCTAAATCCTAAACCGTAAAGCTAACCCTAAACCCTAAACCCTGAACCTACAACACTAAACCTACAACCCTAAATCCTAAACCCTAAACGCTACACCCTAAAAGGCCCTAAACCCTAAACCCAAAATTGAAAAACTTAACCCTAAACCTTAAACCCTAAACCCTAAACCCTAAACCCTAAACCCTAAACCCTAAACCCTAACCCTAACCCAAAACCTTAAACCCTAAATGCTAAACCCTAAACCCTAAAACCCTAAACCCTAAACCCAAAATCCTAAACGAGATGGTTTTTCTTATTATTTTGCCCTTATCCTTATAGATTTTATTAGTGTTTTTTGGGGTGTGACCCTCTTTGTTAGGGTTTGCCCATCAAAAGGTGGTTGTTGATAGTTGTATTGTTATGGATTTTGCTCCTACAACAAAGGGGAGATATGTGAGATTGAGGGCTTTTTCTCTTTGGTTATAGATTAGAGAGCTATTTTCCCGTGCCTATCTATCCTTTCTTTAGTGCTGCTCTGGATGAGTGTTAGGTTAGTTATTTCAGGTTTGTTATCATCTGATTATTGTGTACGCCTCCTGTAATATTGAGGTTTTATTTTTAATTAGTATTCTGAACGGGAAGGCGGCTAACTATTGGTTGGATGTTTTGTGGATTTGGCTGATGTTATCCCTGTTGTGGTTCTTATTTGCGGTTGTCTCTAGCTTTGGATTATTTCTGACCATACAGGGTTTTCACTTTTTTATTTTTGTTTTTGGCTACCGTATCAAGCTATTTTAACTGGATTCTTGGATAGGGATAGATGGCTGCTATCTCTAATTTTTCTTTGGGATTTTAAAAATATTTTTGATTGGATTACTCTTTCTATCTTTCATCATGATGGTTCTAAGTCTAATGATTGGAATCTTTGGATGTATTGGTGGCTTACAGGGTGAACTGCCTTGCTGGCTGCTTGGTTTGGGTGCTCGAGCTGGCTAGTCGGGTTTAAAGAGTATTTACTTTGTTATAATTTTCCTGATCTTGTCAAATCTATGTATGGATCCGACTATTTAAATTTCCATTCTTCTCTTTTTATGTCTATCTGCTGGGATTATCTTTTTTGGATTGTGGATGAACCTCTACCCTTTCTTGTTTTATTGGTTGCCTAGCTATCATTCACTGTTGATGTAAGTCTTATTGTTAACCTAGATATTATTATCGTTCACGGATCTTAGCATGTTCTTTTATTGAAGGACCTTACCAATTTTGGTCCTCCTTTAGCCTTTATTTGGTCTCCATTTAGTCCTATCTCCCTTATTGTGAATTTTGATCCTAGCAACTGTGTCAGCATTGCTTGGTGGTGGCTTTGGTGGTGCTCCCTATGGTCTATGCCTCACTTGATGGGTTACCTTCTTATACACTTTACTGAGTTTAATCTATCTGAATGCTAGTTTTTTTGTGGCTACATTTGCTATTTAAAGTTTTATGCAGGTTTGTGTGATGATCATCATTGGATAAGGTGCTCCAAAAGGTATGTCTAATGATGGCCATGATGCTTCCCACAACTTCTTTTGGTGGTAGTGCTATAAGTAATTATAACCCTTCACTTGAAGTCTGGATGCTTACATATGGTGCTGCTCCTTAAGACGATTATAACTGAGCTTTAGCATCTCTTTTTCTTTTTGCTTCTACCTACTCTTATATTTCATGCTTAATTAACTATTTCATTATCTGTACTAATCCCTTTTCAAGCTAGTTGCAGATATCTGGTACAAGTTAGGAAACATTGGCTGCTAGATTATGCTTGTTTCATAAGGAGTAGAGAAAGGTTGCTGCTGATTTCAAGAATTATTTTTTATGGATCATTGCTTCTATTTTGATTAGCTTCCTTTCTTTATCTATTGTATTAGCTAAAGGGCTAATCTCTTTAAGACTTTTGTAGCTCTTTGAGCATTAGCTTAGAGATTTGCCCCCTCTAAGGACTTTGTATGTTTTCTTTGTGGCAATAAAATTTCCTTAATTTCCTAAAAAAATAAACCATAAACTAACCCTAAACCCAAAACTCTAAACCCTAAACCATAAACCCTAACACTACTGTAAACCCTCCTAACCCCACCCTAAACCTAAACCTAAAAACCACCCAAAGCCACCATAAACCATAAACTAACCCTAAACCTTAAGCTAACCTCCTCAAAAACCACCCTGACATTAAACCACTAATCCTAAACTTTGAGCCCTAGCCAAATAAACCTAAACCCTAAACCTAAAACCTTAAAACCTAAACCATAAACCCTAAAGCCTAAATCCTAAAATCCTAAAAACCTAAACCTAAACTAAATAAAACCTAATAATAAAATAAATAAATAAAAAGATAAACCTAAATAAAATAAAAAAATAAAAAACAAAATAAAAACCTAAACTAAAACTTAAACCTAAACCTAAAAACAAAATAAAATATAAAGTAAAAATAAACTAAAATAAAATAAACATAAGAATACAAAACCTAAATAAATTAAAAACTAAATGTAAATAAGAATAAAATTAACCTACAATAAAAGCTAAATAAAAACCTAAACCTAAAAATAAATAAAAAATAAAACCAAAACCCTAAACTAAAAAAACCTAAACCTAAAATAAAAATAAAATAAATAAAATATAATAAACATAAACTTAAACAAAAATAAATACAACCTAACCCTAAACCTAAAATAAACTAAACCTAAACCTAAATATAAACTAAATAAAATATATTAAACTAAAAATACACCTAAACATATAGTAAAAATTTAAACTTAAAAATAAACCTAAGCTAAAAACCTAAAATCTAAACCTAAAAAATAAAATAAATAACATAAATTTAAACCTAAAAATAAAATATAAAATGTAAACCTAAAAGAGTAAAATAAAAATAAAACTCAACTAAATTTAAACCAAAATAAAAAATAAAATAAAACTAAATAAAATAAAATTAAAAGATAAAAAAGATATAAATAAAATAAACTATCTAAACTTAAACATACCGGGTTTGCAATTTAACAAAAAAAACCCTAAACCTAAACCCTAAACCCAAAACCCTAAATCTTCCCTAAACCCTAAACCTGAATAAACCAAACCTGACCCTACCTGACCTAGGCCCTCCTAAACTGAGCCACAGGCCCTAAACACACTGTGCTATAAACTAAACTAAGGCTGACCAGAGCCTATACAGGCCCTAAACCCTAAATGGGCTCTGACCTAAACTAAACTAAACTCTAAACCCACCAAACTTACCAAACCCCAGGCTAAATCCTCAGGCCACCCCACTGGGCTTTACCCTGGGCCCTAAACCCAGTATCTAAACCACAAGAACTGACCATGAGGCCCTGGGCCACTGTGTGACTGACTGACCTGGGCCCTCAAAATAAAGGCAAACCCACTCTGGGCCACTGGGCTAACCTCTTCAGGCCCTCCCCAATCTGGGCCCAAAACCTAAATCCTAAACTCAAATCTGACTGACCAAACAAACTAAACTGAGCCACTGACCTAAACCCTAAACCCAGATACTGACCCCAGCCCTGGGCCCCAAACCCTAAACCCAGACTGAGCATAAACACTTGAAACCATAAACCTAAAACAACCCTAAACCCTGAGCCACACAACCCTAAAACCCTGGCCACTCTAAACCCAGACCATAAATCAGCTCTAAATGCTAAACTCTAAACCTTAAAGCCTAAATCCTGGAACCTAAAACTAAATAAAATAAAAATAACAATAAATAAATAAATAAACCTAAACTGAAATAAAATAAAAAAACTAAAATAAAATAAAAACCAAAACTAAAACCTAAACTAACACCTTAAAAAAATTTAAAAATAATAATAATAAGCAAAAATAAAATAAACCTAAGAATAGAAAACCCAAATAAAGTAAAAAATAAAAGCAAAATTAGAAAAAAATAAACTTACAATAAAATAAAATAAAAATTAAATTAAAACCTATACCTAGAAAAAATCTAAAAATAAAACCTAAAAATAAATAAAATCCCCAAACCTAAGAGTAAAGAAATAAAACATAAATCTAAAATAAAAACAAAATAAATAAAATATAATAATCCTAAACCTAAACTAAAATATATACAACCTAAACCTAAACATAAAAAAAATTAAACCTAAATCTAAATGTAAACTAAATATAATATAATAAACTAAAAATAAACCTAAACTTAAATTAAAAATTAAAATGTAAAAAATAAACCTAAAATAGAATCCTAAAACTTAAACCTAAAAAAATAAAATAAAAACATAAACCTAAACCTAAAAATAAAAAATAAACCCTAAACCTAAAAAATATAATAAAAATAAAACTCATAAAAATAAACCTTGTCAAAAAATAAAATAAAAAAAAAAAAGATAAATAAACTAAACTAAATAAAAATAAAAAATAAACCTAAATCAATAAAATAAAATAAACTCAAATAAATAAAAAATAAACTAAATAAACTAAATAAACTTAAACTACCACTTTACTTAATTTAAAATTTTTTAAAAAAAGTAAATAAAAAAATTTAAAAAAAATCCTAACCCTAAACCCTAAACCCTAAAACTAACCCTTCAGCCAATAAACCTGCATCAAAACCTACAATCCTAAAAACCTAAACCCATAACCTAAATTCTACCATGTAAATCCTAAACATAAACCACAGATCATATAAACCCTAAACCCACTGGCTAAACCCTAAACCCTAAACACTAAAGTGACCCTCCACTGACTCACGGACCCCTAAACCCACCTAAACCTCCTACTACACCAAACTGCATGTGGGTTTGCTTGATTTTGGAAGGCCACTAACCACTCCCAACCACAATCCTAAACCACACCCTAAACCTAAATCATAAACTAACCTGACAAATGACCCAACCCAAAATGGGTGAGCTCTAAACCCTGCTCACTGAGGCCAAACCAGGCCTAAACCACTAATTGACCCCAGGCCAGAGCCCAACACCAGGCCACACTCAACTGACCTAAACCCTAAACCAAGATCCTAAATCCTCCTATATAAATCATAAACCATAAACTTTAAAGCTAAACATAAAAAACCAAACGTAAACCCTAAAACTGCCTAAATCCTGAACCTAAACTAAATAAAACTAACAATAAAATAAATAAGAAAACCTAAACCTAAATAAAATAAAAAACTAGATAAAATAAAATAAAACTAAAACCTAAACTTGCGTAAAACAAAATGAAAAGAATAATAATAAACTAAAATAAAATAAAACTAAGAATAAAAAACCCAAATAAAATAAAAAATAAAAGCAAAATAAGAATAAAATAAACTTACAATAAAATAAAATAAAAACTAATTAAAAACCTAAACTTAGAAAAAAAACCTAAACATAATACATAAAAATAAATAAAAAATAAAATTTAAACTCTAAGTAAAAAAAACATAAACCAAAAATAAATATATAATAAATAAAATAAAATAAACCTAAACCTAAACTAAAATATATACAACCTAAACCTAAACCTAAAATAAATTAAACCTAAACCTAAATGTAAATTAAATAAAATATAATAAAAAAAATAAACCAAAACTTAAACTAAAAAATAAAACATAAAAGATAAACCTAAAATAAAATTCTAAAACCTAAACCTAAAAAAATAAAATAAAAACATAAACCTAAACTGAAAAAATAAACTAAAACAAAAAACCAAAGCTAAAATAAATAAACCTAAAATAAATAAACTAAACTAAATAAAAAAAATAAACCTAAATAAAATAAATAATAAACTAAAATAAATAAACAACTAACTAAATAGACTAAATAAACCTAAACCTACCACTTTATTTAATTTAAAAAAATTAAAAAAAATAAAAAATAAATAAATGAAATAAAAAATAATCTAACCTGACACTAAACCTAAACCTACAATCTTGACACCTTAAATCCTATACAACCTAAACTGCCCCACCACTTAAACCATGGCTAAATCCTAACTCTAAAGCATGGTAAAAGATCCTAAACTGAGGAATAAACCATAAAATCCTGACCCTACCTGGCCCTGGGCCCTTAAACTGACCCCCTGAAACCCCAAACTCAGACCTGAGGCCAAGGCCAGGCCCAGGCTAAACCCTGTGCTGGTTTGCTTGGTTTTAAACAGTGGCTAAACCTGACCCCAGGCCCAACTAAATCTCCCTCCAGCCAGGCCTGAGTCATGATCCCAGGCCCAGGCCTTGACCTGATCCAACCCACTCAACCGGACCTGAGCCACAGGCCTCGGCCTGACCTGAGCCAAATTCTAGGCACAAGTCTAACCTGACCACGGACAACTGACCCTGGGCTGACTCAGGCCCCAGACTACAGGCCTAAACTAGGCCCTACCATACATGGGTTGTATTTTAGAGAACCCTAAAAACATTATAAACCCAAACCTAAATCCACACCCTAGGCCCTAACTATCAAAACCACCTAAACGACCTACTGACCCACAAACCCAAAACCATACACTAAAGGCCAAACACTAAAACTTAAAGCCTAAAACCCACCCAACCAAAACCCATCCCTCCCTAATCCTTAACCCTAACCCTAAACCCTAAATCCTAAAAGCATAAACCCTAAACTAGATTATCGAGTTTTATGCCCAACAAGCTGCTACTAGGGTTATCTCTCTGATTGTCTTAATTTGGTGTTGTTTGCGATGGGGTGTAGCTTATTACCTGTGGCTTCTAGTCCACCTAATCTGCTACAGCATTCCCATCTTGGTTTTGTTAGAGTTTTGCATTTCCTGTTGTATTTTGGGTTTGGGTTATGTTGTCTCGCTTAACATTTGCTATTTGTTAACTTCTACAATGATTATTAATAAGGGGGTTGTTAACATCTGCATTGCTTATTCTGAATGGGTTTCTTTTCTAGGCCATATTCTTGAGCTGTACTCCTGGCCTGTAAGTTTCATATATGTCCCATATGATTGGGATGGTGTTATTTACATGATAATTGATTTGCTTAGTAGGATTACAGCAGACTTTTCAATTGGTTGTATATTATTTCTATCCTCTGCCTAGCCTTTTCAACTATTTTCTTGTGGTGGGTTTTCATGCTGCCCTAATTGTACTCTTGGCTTTGGTATTATAAGGGTGGATCTGGCAAGCATGGTTCATTTTCATATGTGTAGGGATTCTCATGCTATGGTGACTATATTGATGATATTTATCTTGCATGGGATCCCCTTTCCCATTCTGCTCTTTGATGTCTCTTTTTCTATAGTGTATATGGCTTTGTTTAGGTTTGCAAGTACTAAGGCTCATAAGACATTCAACAAATGGCTGCTATCTTCCACAGGTTTGTAGGCTATGAGGGTTGTGAGGATTTCACTCCTTCTTGGTTTAGTAGTAGCTCTTGTGATGTAACTCTTTCGCTAAAGTTTGGATGCTCATATTTGCATATGCCCCAATTTGGTGTGACTAAGCCTGAGCATTCTCTCACACACTGCTCTATAATTTTTCACTTTGTCTGTATTGCTTTAACTATTATAATTTTTATCTTCCTACATTTTTGCAGATGCATTTCTCTTTTTCTCTTGCAGGTTTGCTCCCTAGTGCCTTGCATTCTCTCATCACAGTGCTTTGTCCCCGGATCCCATCATTATCTATGTTAATCATTTTGTACCTTTTGCTTTCCTTTTCTCTTTTATTTTGCTTTTGGTTGTACTTTGATAGGGGATTTACTCTCTAGGCTGATTGTAGCTCTTTGAGTAGTAGTTTTGGAGTTTATCCCCTGTTAAGGACCTTGTATCCCTCTTTTTATGGCAATAAAATTCCCCCTATATGGGGTTTCCCAAAAAAAAAAACCCTAAAACCCTAAACCCTAATCCGTAAACCATAAAATCTAACGCTAAACCCTAAACCGTAAACTCTAAACGCTAAACCCTAAACCTTGAAGCCTAAATCATAAGAACTTAAACCTAAACTAAATAAAAACAAACAATAAAATAAATAAATAAACCTAAACCTAAATAAAATAAAAAAACTAAAATAAAATAAAAACCAAAACTAAAACCTAAACTTACACCTAAAAACAAAATTAAAACATAATAATAATATACTAAAACAAAATAAACCTAAGAATAAAAAACCCAAATAAAATAAAAAATAAAAGCAAAATAAGAATAAAATAAACTTACAAAAAAAATAAAATAAAAACTAAATAAAAACCTAAACCTAGGAAAAAACCTATAAATAATACATAAAAATAAATAAATAAGAAAATCAAACCCTAAAGTAAAAAAAAACATAAACCTAAAATAAATATATAATAATAAAAATATAATAAACCTAAACCTAAACTAAAATATATACAACCTAACCTAATCCTAAAATAAGTTAAACCTAAACCAAAATGTAAACTAAATAAAATATAATAAACTAAAAATAAACTTAAACTTAAACTAAAAAATAAAACGTAAAAAATAAACCTAAAATAAAATCCTAAAATATAAACCTAAAAAAATAAAATAAAAACATAAACCAAAACATAGAAATAAAAAATAAACCCTTAACCTAAAAAATAAAATAAAAATAAAACTCAACTAAAATATAAAACTAAACTGAAAAAAATAAACTAAAATAAAAAACCAAAGCAAAAATAAATAAACCTAAAATAAATAAAGTAAACTAAATAAAAATAAAAATATAAACCTAAATAAAAAAAATAAAATAAACTCAAATAAATAAAAAATAAACTAAATAAACCTAAACCTACCAATTTATTAAATTTAAAAAAATTAAAAAAAATAAAAAATAAATAAATAAACCCTAACCCTAAACCCTAACCTGATCACCTAACCTGATCCTAAACCCTAAACCTAAATCTGCACTACACCATTGGCATTTATCCTGAGCTAAACTCCACCTAAGATTCTGGGCCAAACTCCTAAACCCTGAGCCCTAACTACCATGACCCTGAACCCTAAACTCAAGGCCAGCCCTCCCAAACCTAAAACCTGTGCCTAAACCCTACTGACCCTAAACTGGGTGTGGGTTTGATTTTAAAATAAACCTAAACTACCCAAACCCTATCAACTCTTCCCTAAACCCTAAACTGACCTGACCCCTCTGACCTACTGACCTAGTCAAGGCCCTCACTGACTTTCGTGACCTGGAGTCCTGAAACAGGCTTCCCTATAAAAACTGGGCCACTACCACCATTAAAAGGTTAAAATCCAGATCCTAAACTGACCTAAACAACTACCAAATCCTAAATCCTTTCCCTAAACCCTAAACCCTAACCCAGACCCAAACTTAACCCTAAATCGTGACCCAGGCCTGACCTAACAGGCCAGGCTCTAACCCTTGACCTCCCTGACCCAGGCCCCCCTCCCCAAAAACCTCTAAAGCCTAAACCTGATTACTATAAACATAATAATAAATAAATAAACTAAACCTAAATAAAATAAAACCACTAAACCTAAAAATAAAATAAAATACAAAATAAAAATAAACTAATAAAAATAAATAAAAGCTAAACTACACAAAAAAATAAAATAAACCTAAGAATAAAAACCTAAATAAAATAAAAACTAAAACTAAATAAAAACCTCAACAAGAAAAATAAAAACTATAAATAATTAAAAAATAAAATCTAAACCCTAAACTAAAAAATACTTAAACCAAAAATAAAAATAAAATAAACAAAATATACTAAACTTAAACCTAAACTAAAATAAATTAAACTAAAATAAATAAAACATAAACCTAAAATAAACTAAACCTAAACGTAAACCAAAATAAAATAAAATATAATAAACCTAAACCAAAAACTAAAAAATAATACTTAAAATACACCTAAAATAAAAACTTTAAAATATAAAATAAAAACTTAAACATAAACCTAAAAATAAAAAATAAAAACTAAACCTAAAAAATAAAATAAAAATAAAATTGAACTAATAATAAACATAAATCTACAAAAAAAACTAAAATAGAAAACCTAAACTAAAATAAATAAACCAAAAATAATCAATCCAAACTAAATAAAAATAAAAAAAGCTAAAATAAAAATAAAAAATAAAATAAACTCAAATAAATAAACCTAAACATAACATTTTACATAATTTATAAAAAAAAACCTCAACCTTAAACCCTCAACCCTAAAACATAAACCCTAAACCCTAAATCCTAAACACTAAACGGTAAACCCTAAACAATAAACTAACCTTAAACCCTAAACCCTAAACCTACAACCCTAAACCTAAAACCCCAATCCCTAAACCCTAAATCCCAAAAAACTATAAACCCTAAACCCTAAATGCTAAGCCTAAACCCTAAACCCTAAACTATCCCTAAAGTTAAAACCCTAAACTCTAAACCCTAAAACATAAACCTAAAACCCTAAACACTAACATTAACCCTAAACATTAAACCCTAAAACATAAAACCTAAACCTAAAAATAAAAAATAAAACCTAAACTTAAAAGTTAAAATAAAAATAAAACTCAAATAAAAAATAAAGTTAAACCTAAAACATAAACTAATACAAAAAACCAAAATTAAAATAAGTAAACCTGAAATAAATAAACTAAATAAAAATAAAAAATAAACCTAAATAAAATAAAAAAAATAAAAGAAACTCAAATAAATAATATATAAACTAAATAAACTAAATAAAATAATCCTGGGTTTGCTTAATTTAAAACCAAAATCTAAATCTAAACACTGAATCAATCTAAATCCTAAACCCACCATAAACTAAACTCCTTATAAACCCTAAAGACCTCCCACCCTATATACTAAACCCTAAACCCTAAACTAAACTCCCTAAAAACCCTCCTACACCTAACCCACCTACACTAAACTTTACCAACCCTAAACCCTAGCCACCTTATACCCTAACCCACTAATCATAGCCACTCTTTAAACATAAACTCTACCACCCTACCCTAAAACCTTAACTGACCATTGACCACTAACCTAAACTAAGCTAACCCTCCCCAAAATCATAAACCACACTGACCCTAAACCTAACTAACCCTAACGTTACCCTACTATCTAAAAATAAAATAAACTTAAGAATAAAAAATATAAATATAATTAAAACTAATATTAAAAAATTAAATAAAAACCTAAATTAAATAATAAACTTAAAAGTAAAACCTAAAAATAAATAGAAAATAAAACCTAAACCCGAAACTAAGAAAAAAACCTAAACCAAAAATAAAAATAAAAAAAATAAAATGTAACGCATCAAACCTAAATTAAAATAAACAAAATAAAAATAAATAAAACCTAAAATAAACTAAACCTAAACCTAAACCAAAATTAAATAAAATATAATAAACAAAAAAAAATCTAAACAACAACAACAACAAGCCTTAATCCCACTAGGTGGGGTCGGCTACATGAATCCTTTGTCTCCATTGTGTCCTATTGTGTGTCAAATTCTCATTTAATTCAAGTATACTAAGATCATTTTTTATACATCTTAACCAAGTCTTTTTAGGTCTACCTCTACCTTTCTTAACATAAGGCAAATCTAATGCATCTACTCTCCTAATCATCATCGGACGATTATGTGGCTAAACCATCTAAGGCGACTCTCCCTAATTTTATCTACCGCTGGAGCTACTCCAACTTTTTCCGAACATACTCATTTTGCATTCTATCTCTAAGAGTAAAGCCACTCATCCACAGCATCCTCATCTCTATAAAACTTAACTTAGTCTTATGCTTCTCTTTATTGGCCAACATTCTACACCATAAGTCATTGCAGGTCTTACCACCATCTTATAAAATTTTCCCTTAAGTTTAAGTGGAACTTTTCTATCACATAATAGGACAGATGCATTCCTCCACTTCAACCATCCAACTTGAATTCTACTAATAAAATCTCCATCTATTTCACCATCATTTTGAACAATAGAGCCTAAATATCTAAATCGCTCACTCTTATTAATGACTTGATCACCGAAAGTCACAACACTATCACTAAAAACTTCTACAACTAAAATTACACTCCATATATTCAATTTTAGATCTACTTAAATGAAAACCTTTAGACTCTAAAGTTGACCTCCATAATTCAAGTTGCTGTTGGACTCCCTCTCTAGTCTTATCAACAAGAAGAATGTCATCGAAAAGCATACACCAAGGTGCATCTTCTTGTAAATGCCTCGTAAGAACATCCATAACTAAAGTAAAAAGATAAGGGCTTAATGTTGATCCTTGATGTAATTAAATAAAATATAATAAACAAAAAAAACTTAAACTAAACAAAAAATAAAACCTAAAAAGAAGCCTAAAATAAAAAAATAAACCTAAACTTAAAAAAATAAAATAAAAACATAAACCTAAAACTAAAAATAAAAATAAAAAATAAAACCTAAACCTAAAAAATAAAATAAAAATAAGCTCTAAATAAAATTAAAAAATAAACCTAAATAAAAATAAACTATAAAATAAACTCAAATAAATAAAAAATAAAGTAATTAAATTAAGTAAATCTAAACTTATCGGTTTACTTAATTTAGAAAAAAAATACTAAAACCTAAACCTCAAACCCAAATCCCTAAATCCTAAACCACTACCATAAAACCTCAAACTAACCTCCTGTAATCCTCTATACTAACCCTATTCCTCCACTAACCCTAAACTGACCTCTCTAACCAAACATAAACCCTAACTACCCCTAAACCCTATCTAATCCTAACACTAAACCCTCCCACCCTCAAATCTCCCTAAACCTCAGGTAGTGACACTAAACCCTAAACTAAAGCTAAATCCTCCCTAAACTAACCCTAAACCCTATAACTTAAACCCTAAACTTCCCTAACCACCCAAACCACACTAAACCCTCACCCTAACTCCTCTCACCCTAAACCCTAAACCCAAACCTAAAACTTAAACCTAAACTAAACCTAAAATAAAATATATAAAAAAAACTTAAACCTAAATTAAATTGAATAATAAAATAAAATAAAAACCTAAACTAAAATAAAACATAAACATAAAATTAAAATACAATAAACTAATAAAAATAAACTAAAATAAAATAAATAAAAACATAAACTAAATAAGAAAATAAATAAACCTATGAATAAAGAACCTAAAAAAATATTAATAAAATAAACCAAAATAAAATAAAATAATAACTAATTGAAAACCTAAACCTAAAAAGATAAACCATAAAATAAATAAATTAAAAAATCTAAGCCCTAAACAAAAAAAACTAAACCTAAAATAAAAATAAAATAAAATAAACATAAATCTAAACTAAAATAAGCTAAACTAAAATAAATAAAACATAAACCTAATTCTAAAATAAATTAAACTTATACCTGAACCTAAAAATAAAAATAAAACATAAAAATAAAGCTAAACCTAAAAAATAAACTAAAATAAAAAACCTAAACTAAAAAAATAAACTAAAATAAATAAAAATAAAATAAACCTAAATTTAAAGAAAAAATAAAATAAACTTAAATAAATAAAAAGTAAACTAAGTAAATCTAAACCAATCTGTTTACTTAATTAAAAAAATCATAAACCCTAAATCCTAAACCCGAAACCTAAGACTCTAAACCATAAACCCTAAACCCTAAACTCTAACCCTAAAACATAAACCCTAAAAGCATAAACCCTAAAACCCTAATACCTAAACTCTAAACCTTAAACCCTAAACCCTGAACCCCAAATCCTAAACTGAAACCTAAAATATATAAATAAATTTAAAAATAAACCTAAACCTAAAATTAAACCCTAAGAATTGGTAGAACCTTGAACTAGTCTATGTCTAAATCTAGTGATGGAGGCAAAGGCGGAGGCAGCGATTATCACAATGATGGTGGGGGATCTAGAAGTGCTCTTGGGTATGGAGGTGGTGGTCAGAGCAGTGGTGGTCATAGAGGCGGGAGGAGCGATGGAGGTTATAGCCATGGTGGTGGTGGAGGGAGATATTGGGGATATGATGGTGGATCCCACTACTCGAGTGGACGAGGTCATTCTGATGAGAACTGGAGAAACTAAAGAATAGATGATATGTTCTACTGCTTATGGAATTGTGTCTTTATAGTGGAGAATATTTTAGTTATTTAGGGTTTTTGATTTGCTCTATGCGTGCTCATGTTTGATCTATTTTATCACTTGTGTCTTGGAAAACTTGTTGTGTTACATGGCTTATGAAATCAAAAAGAAGAAATGTTGAACCTGAATTTGTTCTCTATTAAACAAAAAAGCCAAAAACCCTAAACTCTAAACTAAAACCTGACCCTAAAACTTAAACCTTAAACCCTAAACCTTACACCCCTAAAACCTAAACCTTAAACCCTGAGACCTAAAACCTAAACACTTAATCCTAAATCCTAAACACAAGAAAAAACATTAAACCCTAAACCCTAAACCCTAAACACCAAACCCTAAACCCTAAACCCAAAACTAACCATAAACCCTAAATACTATACCCTAAAAAAGTAAAAACCTAAACCTAAACTAAATAATACCTAAAAATAAAATAAATAAATAAAACCTAAATGAAAATATAATAAATAAAATAAAATAAAATAAAAACCTAAACTAAAACATAAACCTAAACCAAAAATAAAATAAAATAAAAATTAAAAATTAAACTAAAATAAAATAAATAAAAACCTAAACTAAACTAAAAAAATAAAAAAATCTAAATAAAATAAAAACTAAACCTAAAAATAAAAATAAAATAAACCTAAAACAAAATTAAATGAAAACTAAATAAAAACATAAACCTAAACAATAAACCTAAAATAAAACCTAAAAATAAATAAAAAATAAAATCTAAACCCTAAACTAAAAAAAGCCTAAAATTAAAATTGAAATAAAATAAACCTAAACCTAAACTAAAATAAACTAAAATAAAATAAATAAAACCTAAACCTAAACCTTAACCTAAACTAAATAAAATCAAATAAACTAAAAATAAAACTAAATTTAAACTAAAAAATAAAACCTAAAAATAATCCTAATATAAAAACATAAAACCTAAACTTAAAAGAATAAAATAAAAAAATAAACCTAAAAATAAAAAATAAAAGCTAAACTTAGAATATAAAATAAAAATTAAATAAAACTAAAAAATAAACTTAAACCTAAAAAATAAACTAAAATAGAAAACATAAACTAAAATAATTAAACCTAAAATATAAAAACTAAGCTAATTAAAAATAAACCTAGATCTAAACAAAATATAAAATCCTTGGGCTACAGTGAGCACTATTACATGGGCTCCCCCTCAAATTATGGATGCTTCAGCTAGGGTATCCAACACTTTGGGGCTTTGCGGCCCTAATGCTGCTTCTTCTTCTAAATCTTTTAAGGAAGCACTCTCAGGTAAGACTTCTCCCTCTGTTGATTCAGTTAATCTCATTTCAACATCTTTTAGAGGTTTGCCGACCATAATGTGCTCTGATGTGGATGTTGAAAAGTTCACAAAACCATTTGAATTTTCTCTTGTTGATAAATTTGCTTTGCATCATCCGAATTTGGATAAGATGCTCTTTTTTTTCTATAATCTTAAGCTTTCAGGTGCTTTCTTGATTGGTCTTATTGACCGTCGGCATATCCTTATTCAACTTTCTAACGATCTAGATTATTCACATGATTTTTTCCATCATTCCTATTTCATCTTTAATTGTCAAATGCATTTGTTGAAGTGGTCACCCCTTT
This sequence comes from Cymbidium sinense, assembly GCA_021442155.1. Taxonomy (NCBI): domain Eukaryota; kingdom Viridiplantae; phylum Streptophyta; class Magnoliopsida; order Asparagales; family Orchidaceae; genus Cymbidium; species Cymbidium sinense. The sequence continues at coordinate 46,260,666 of CM038216.1, forward strand.
TTGACATTAAGGAGGAATCTTCTATTATCCCTATGTGGTTATCTCTTTTTGATATGTGCATTCATTTTGTTACCCATCATGTGCTTTTTGCTATCGAGGCTTTATTTGGTAGGCCTTTACAACTCAACCAAGCGACCACTGAGTGATCTTTCCCTTCTATGGATCGGATCCTCCTAGAATTTGACATAACTAGAAAAATATCCTAAGTAAGTTTGGATTGGTTCTGGAAAATATGGGAATTCGTAAAAGGATGAATTGGAGAACCTTCCAAATTTTTGTTCCCACTGTAAAATTCACTGTCATGATAATTCAAAATGTTTTATTCTCCATCCCCACTTTAAAAAAATGAAATCCTCCTAAAGAGAATGTTGTTCCTACCTATAAGCCAATCTCTACTTTTGTTCAGAAATCAGCCTCAAATATTAAGAATGGTATGAAGGCTATTATTGAGGTTGATTCCTTGGATATCGGGGTTATTCCTGTTGAACAAGTTTCGGCTCCTACTGTTGATATAGATTAGGCTGATTTTCAAAATGAGAAGGATGATTTACCATTTTTACTTCTTTGAATTCTAAAATTTCTAATACAAAGAATAATAAATTTCAAAAGTTATTGGAAGAGGGTTTTGTTCCCATTGATTCTATTCTTGCATATATGCTAGCTTTGATCGATGAAAATAAATCTTTTAATGAGGATTTAAAAGATGTCGAGAATGCTGAAAACATTTTTGATCCGGATTTAACTACTCGTGCTTTAAATAGTTCTAAATCATCACTATCTCTCATTTCTAATCTTCATATTCATGCTAATCCTACTTTTCAACTTAATATGGATTTGGAAGAGGGTGAACTCCCCTCTAAACACTTGGAGAATTCTCTTAAATTTGTGACCAATGTTACTAAATCTTACTCGTGTGATGACTCTAGGGGAAAAGAAAATGGTTTTCAAACTTATCATGCTAAAAGGAAAAGAAGTGTTAAACATTACCCTCCTAAATTGTCCAAAAACACTAGATCTACTGCAGCCTCTCACTCCTCTCTTAATAAACCTTTGCTTAACCTTTTTTTAAAATTACTTATGTTTAATTTTCTTGTTTGGAATGTTAGAGGGATCGACACCCTCTCTATTTGTAATCGTATTAAAAATCTTTGTCGCATTCATAATATTATTTACTTATTATTCTGGAGCCTCTTATTCATGCTAATAAAATTAACCACATTGCCGGAATGATAAGCCTCAATAAAATTTTCTCTAATGTTAGTAATAAGATTTGGTATTTTTAGAATAATTTTGTTGAGGTTTCTATAATTCATGATCACTAAACATTAAATCATAAACCCTAAAACCTAAACCTTAAAACTAACCCTAAACCCTAAACCTAACCCAAAACCTAAACCAAATCCTAAACCCTAAACTCCAAAATCAAAACCCTTCACTACCCAAACCTCTAAACAAACCCACAAACTCTAAACCCTAACCTAAAACCATAAATCCTAAACCCTAAACCACCAAACCCTAAACCTTCCCTAAACTAACTCTAAACCCTAAACCTTAACTAACTACCACAATAAACCACAAATCCTAAACCACATAAACCCTAAATCTTAAACCCGAAAAGCATAAATCCTAAAACCCTAAATCCTAAACCCTAAACCTTAAACTGTAATACTAAACCCTAAATCCTAAACCACAAACCATAAACCTAAACTTAAAGTAAAAAAATTAATTTAATAATAAACTTAAACTATTAAACCTAATAAACTTAAAAGTTAAACTAAACCCTAAGAATGGGTAAAACTTTGATGGCAGGAACATCATCATCAACCAGGCTAAGATAAAAATATAAAAACTAAAATAAACTTAAAATAAACCTAAAATAAAAACTTAAAACTAAAATCTAAAACAAAATAATAAAAACCTAAACCTAACCCCAAAAATAAAAAATAAAACCTAAACCTAAAAAATAAAATAAAAATAAAACTCAACTAAAAAATAAACCTAACCCTAAGCCTAAACCTAAAATAAACTAAAATAAAAAACCTAAACTAAAATAAATAAACATAAAATAAATAAACCTAAAAAAATAAACATAAAATAAATAAACTAAATTAAATAAAAATAAAAAATAAACTTAAATAAAAATATAAAATAAATTAAATAAACTTAAACCTACTAGTTTACTTAATTTTTTCAAAAATAAACCCCTAAACCATAAACCCTAAATCCTAAACCCTAAACCCTAAATCCTAAACCATACAACCCTAAATCCTAAACCTTAAAAGTCCCTAAACCTAAACGCATAAATCCTAAAACCCTAAACCATAAACCCTAAACCCTAATCCCTAATCCATAAACCCTAAACCCTAACACTAAACCCTAAACCCTAAACCCTAAACTCTAAACCCTAAACCCTAACACCAAACCCTAAACCTCAAACCCTAAAGCCAAAACACTAAATCATAAATTAACCTTAAACCCTAAATCCTCAAAATCCTAAACCCTAAAGCGTAAAAACTAAACTTTAAACCCTAAACCCTAAACCTGAATTTTAAAGCCTAAACACTAAACCTTAAACCCTAAACCCTAAACCGTAACCTTAAACCCTAAACCCTAAACCCTAAACCCTAATCCATAAATCTTAATCCCTAACACTAAACCCTAAACTCTAAAGCCCAAACTCTAAACCAAAACCTAAAGTAAGTAATTAAATTAAAAAATAAACCTAAATCCTAAAACCTAATAAACCTAAATGTAAACCCTCATAATGGGAAGAACCTTGATGTAAGAACATCACAGTAAACCAAGCTCAGTCTAGATCTAGTGGTGGAGGCGAAGGCAGAGGCGGCGGTTATCGCAGTGGTGGCGGGGGGAGATCTGCAGGTGCTGGTGGATATGGAGGTGGTGGTCAGAGCAGTGGTGGTCATGGAAGCAGGAGGAGCAACGGAGCTTATAGTTGTGGTGGTGGTGAAGGGAGAGATCGGGGATATGATGGTGGATCCGGCTACTCGAGAGGTTGGGGTAGTTCTTAGGTGAATTAAAAAAACTAAAGAATGGTCGATCCGATCTGCTGCTTATGGTACTGTCTCTTTATAATAGAGGCAATTCTAGTTATATAGGGTTTTCGATTTACTCAATGCGTGCTCATTTTTTATATGTCATCACTTATGTCTTACAAAATTTGGTGTGTTACTTGGTTGATGAAATCAAAAAGAAGAAATGTTGAATTTGAATTTATTCTCTGTTAAAAAAAACCAAAAACTCTAAAACCCTAAACTAAAACTTGAACCCTAAACCTAAAACTTAAACCCTAAACCCTAAACCCGAATCCATAAAAACCCTAAACCTTAAACCCTAAAACCCTAAAACCCTAAAACCTAAACCCTAAACCTCAAACTCTAAAACATAAATCCTAAAACCTAAACACTTAACCCTAAACCCTAAACCCCAAACCTTAAACCCTAAACTAACCCTAAACCTTAAACCCTAAAAAGTTAAAAAAATGTAAACCTAAACTAAATAAAATCTAAAAATAACATAAATAAAAAAGATTAATCCAAAATAAAATAAAAAAATAAAATAAAATAAAAACTTAAACTAAATCCTAAACATGAACTAAAAAGAAAATAAAATAAAATATAAAATTAAACTAAACTAAAATAAATAAAAACCTAAACTAAACTAAAAAAAAAAATAAAACTAAATAAAATAAAAGCTAAACCTGAAATAAATTTAAAATAAAATAAAATAAAACAAAAACTAAATAAAAATAAAAATAAAAATAAAAAATAAATTAAACTAAAATAAATAAACCTACTAGTTTACTTAATTTTTAAAAATAAAATAAATTAAAAAATAAATAACCTTAAACATAAATCTTAAAACTAACTAAAAACTAAACCCTAAACCCTCTAAAACCTAAACCCTAAACCACATCCTAAACCCTAAACCCTAAACATACCCAAACCTAAACCCTAATAAAACCCTAAACCCTAAACCCCAAACCCAAACCCAAACCCAACCCAAAACCAAAACCTTAAACCCTAAACCCTAAAAAACCTAAAACCTAAACCTAACTAAATATAACCTAAAATAAAATAAAGAAAAACCTAAAAATAAATAAAATAAAACATAAAATAAAATAAAACCTAAACTAAAACCTAAACCAATAAACCAAAAAAAAAATTTAAAAATAAAAAAATTAAAATAAAATAAATAAATAAACTAAATTAAAAATAAAATAAACCTAAATAAAAGCTAAATAAAATAAAAACTAAATGTAAAATAAAAATAAAATAAACCTAAAATAAAATAAAATAAAATAAAACCTAAATAAAACTCTAAACCTAAAAAGAAAAATAAAAAAAATCGAAAAATAAATAAAATAACCTAAACCATAAACTAAAAAAAAATCCCTAAACCTAAAATAAACAAAATAAATAAACTTAAACCTAAACTAAAATAAACTAAACTAAAATAAATAAAATCTAAACCAAAACCTAGAATAAACTAAGCCTAAACCCTAATCTAAATAAAATTAATTAAATTAACAATAAACCAAAAATAAACCTAAACCTAAATTAGAAAATAAAACCTAAAAATAAACATAAAATAAAAACCTAAATCTAAAAAAATAAAATAAAAACCTAAACTGAAACCTAAAATAAAAAATAAAACTTAAACCTAAAAAATAAAATAAAAATAAAATTAAACTAAAAAATAAACATAACCTTAAACCAAAACCAAAAAAAAAACTAAAATAAAAAACTAAAGTAAACTAAATAAACTAAACAACTAAACTAAACTAAACCCTAAACTTAAAAGCTAAAACTTAAACCTAAAATAAATAAAATAAAACCTAAACTAAAATAAAAAATAAAACATAAACTAAAACCTAAACTTGAACCTTAACCTAAACCTAAAAAGAAAATAAAATAAAAAAGAAAAATAAAATAAAATAAAATATAAAGAAACATCAACTAAACTAAAAAATAAAAAAATTAAACAAAATAAAAACTAAACCTAAAATAAAAATAAAATAAACCTAAAATTAAATAACATAAAAACAAAATAAAAACCTAAATAAAAATAAATCCAAATAAAATTAAGAAATAAAAAATACTAAAATATATAAAAATATGAACTAAATAAACATAAACCTACTAATTTACTTAATTTTAAAAAAATTTAAAAATTAAGAAATTAAAAAAAAAACAAAAAAAAAAACATAACCCTAAATGCTAGACCCTAAAACTTACCCTAAACCCTAAACCATAAACCCTTAAATGGCAACCCTAAACCCTAAACCCTAAATCATAAACCCCAAACCCTAAACCCTAAACCCTAAAAACCTAAACAAAATAAAACCTAATAACAAAATAAATAAATAAAACCTAAACCTAATTAAAATAAAATAATAACATAAAATATAAATATAAACTAAAACCAAAACCTAAACCTAAACATCAACCTAAAGTTAAAAATAAAATAACAAAAAAAATAAAAACTATACTGAAATAAAAAACAAATTAACTAAAATAAAATAAAATAAAATAAACCTAAAAATAAAGAACCTAAATAAAAGTCAAAATTAAACATAAAATAAAATTAAATAGACCTAAAATAAAACTAAATAAAACCTAAACTTAAAGATAAACCTATAAAACCTAAAAATAAATAAATAAAACCCTAACTAAACTAAACCTAAAATAAAAAATAAAATAAAATAAATTTAAACCTAAAATAAAATAAACTAAACTAAAATAAATAAAACCTAAACCTAAACTTAAAATAAGCTAAATGTAAACCCTAAACTAAATAAAATAAAATAAACTAAATAAGTCCTAAATTGAAACTAAAAAAATAAAATCTAAAAATAAACAAAAAATATAAACTTAAAACTTAAACGTAAAAATATAAAATAAAAACCTACGCTTAAACCTAAAAATAAAAAATAAAACCTAAATATATAAATTAAATTCAAAATAAAAATATACTAAAAATAATCATAAACCTAAGCCAAAAACTAAAAAATAAACTAAAATAAAAAACCTAAACTAAAATAAATAAACTAAACTAAATAAAAATAATAGTAAACCTAAATTAAAAAATACAATAAACTATGAAAAAGAAAAATTAATCTAAATAAACATGAACCTACCGATTTACTTAATTTAAAAAAACCCTAAACTAAAATAAATAAACTTGAAATAAATAAACAAAACTAAATAAAAAAATAAAATAAATTTAAATAAAAATAAAAAAAAATAAAATAAACTAAAATAAATAAAAAATAAACTAAATAAATCTAAACCTACTGATTTTCTTAATTAAAAAAAAGTAAACCTTAAACCCTATAGCCTAAATCCTAAACCCTAAATCCTAAACCCTAATCCATAAATCCTAAACCCTAAAACTAGGCTTAAACCCTAAACCCTAAACCCTAAAACCCTAAACAATAACCCTAAACCCAAAACCTAACCAAACCCTAAACATAAACCCAAAACCATATATCCTCCTTCACTAAACACTAAACTAAATCCTAAAACTAAACCCTAAACCTAAAGCTAAACCTAAAAGCTAAAATCTAAACTAAATAAAATCTAATAATAATAATAATAATAATAATAATAATAATAATAATAATAATAATAATAATAATAATAATAATACATAAAATAAAATATAAACTAAACCTAAACCTAAACTAAAACCAAAAAACAAAATGAAATAGAAAATAAAAACTAAATTAAAATAAAATAAATAAAAACCTAAACTAACCTAAAAAAATAAAAACATAAATAAAATAAAAACTAAACCTAAAATAAAAATAAAAGAAACTTAAAATAAAATTAAATAAAAACCTAAAGAAAAATAAGAATGAAAATAAACCTAAACAAAAATAAGAAAATAAACTAAAATAAATAAAAATTCTAAATAAACTGAACCTGGTGTATAATTTAAAACCCATAACCATAAATCCTAAATAAAAATAACCTAAACCCTAAACCTAAACTAAACCTTAAACCATAAACCTAAACTAAACTCCACTGTAACCCCACTGTATACCACTAACTAACTTAATCTGACCCCTGACCTGTCCCTGACCCTAATAATTATCTCTCCTAACCAAACCTTCCTAACCATGATCCTCCACCTGATCTCTACTCCTTAATCAACCTAATTCCCTATTTCTAACCCTGACATACCCCAAATTAAACTCTAACCTAATGACTCTCTTTCTTAAACCTCTATTCATAACCCTCCCTAAACTCTCCATCATAACTACTAAACCTAAACTAACCTATCTATCTAAACCTAAACTAAACTAATAACCACTGACCACTCTAACTGATCATGACTACTAAAGACACCAAATCCTAACTAAACTTTTTAAATCTACACTAACTCTAATTGACCCAATCTACCTTAACCCAACCTCTAACCTAACTCCCTTAATCTGACTTTACCCTGATCTTAAAACCTGACCTAATTTTTTCTACCCAAACTAACTTAACTCCTGACCTAACTGAACTGACCTAACTGACCTGATTAAAAACTTCTCTCTAACCCAGAATGACCCTGAACTAACCTTTAATCTCTAATCTGACCTTTACCTACTTTAAAATTCCAACTCACTGACCCTAAATCTTCTAAATCTTTGATCTGAACTGACCCTGACCTCCCACTGACCTGATCTGAACTGACTCCACTAATCTGACCTCTTTACTAACCTAAAATAACTCTTTAATTTGACCACTGACCCACTCTGACTTGACCTGCCCTCCGACTCCCAATCACCCTCTGACCCTGAATCTGACTAACTCTAATCTGACTAATTCTGAACTGAACCACTATTTTGACCAATCTATCCTGACCCCCTCAATCTAACCTTCCCTGACCCTGACCTAACTCACTAACCTTTGTTTATTGACCCAATCTGACTTTAACTCCTAACCCCTGACTCCACCCACCTAACCCTAACCCTAACCTCCTAACCCACCTGACCTCTAACCTTAACCAACCCCAACTCCCTTATTTTCCTGGATATTTCTTTAGTACTTCTATTGTTCTCATACCTAAGAAAGATAATCTAGACTATTAGAGTGATTTTAGACTTATCAGGCTTTTCACCTTCTTTAATTACCTGAGTTCCAAATTTTCTTACCAATAAACTTAATCTTTTACTTAGTAGATATATCTCTCTTAACAAAACTAGTTTTGTTAGAGGTAGATCCATTTCTAACAATATTTTACTTGCCAAAGAATTAATTCATGGTCTTGATACCAAGACTAGAGGTGGCAACATTCATTTCAAATTAGAAATTACCAAAGCCTTTGATAACATCTCTTGGGATTTCCTTTTCCATATTTTGAATTTATTTAGGTTTTCTAATAAATTTATTTTTCTTATTAAAAATTGTATTAATAATGCAAGGTTTTTAATTTTGCTTACTGGGGAAGCCTTTGGTTTATTTCCCTCTTCCCATGGCTTACATCAAGCAGACCCTTTATCTACTACTTTATTTATTATTGTTGTTGAGTACTTATCTTAGAGCATCAATGATTTATTCTTAAACAACCCTAGTATGTACTACAAAACTCTTGGTGGTCTTCTTATTTCCCATTTAGGTTCTACAGGTGATTTCATTTTTTTTGGTGCAATGCTTCCATTCATCACATGAAGCATCTCAACTCTTTTTAAAATAAATTTGTTAGAGAAAGTGGACCTTTCTATCAATGATAACAAAAGCTATTTTATTACTTCCTCTAGTATCTCCAATAATAAAATCAATTAAATCCTATATATCACTAAGTTTAAACATCAACACTTACCTCTTAAGTACTTTGGTGCTCTGCTCTTTAAAGGCCTGAAATGTTCCCATCTCTTTGATGAGCTAGTTAAAAATATTTCAAATAAAATTTATGTTTGGGAATTCCATTTACTTTCCTTTAGTGGTAGGCTCACTATTCTTAAAAGCACTCTCAATTTAGTGCCTCTTTATTTGACTCAAACTATTATCCCCACTAATGCTACACTTATCATAATTGATCATTTGCTTAACAAATTTTCTTGGGGCTCCAATAATTCTACCAAAAGAATGCATTGGACATCTTTGCATGAATGCTATGGTCTTGTGTGAGAAGGTGCTCTTGGTTGCAAGCCTATTTGTGAAGCTATCACTGCCTTCTCTCATAAGCTCTGTGGAAGAAAGAATGATAGCCAAATTTTAAAAATTTTTCCAAGGTAAACACCCCTTAACTGCTTACAAAGTTGGTGACTCTCTGATTTGGAAAAGGCTTTGCTCCATTAAATGGGTTGCTGAATCATTAATATTTTGGGGTATTCAATTGGGTTCTTCTTTCTTTTTGGCAAGATAGTTAGATTGGAAATGTATCTATTGACACCCTTTTATCTACCCACTCTACTATTGCTATCAAAGTTAATTCCTTTTTTGGCTTAAAAGCAAGGAATGAAAACTTTTTATCCTATTTGAGAATATTTATGCAAATCCTCTTTTAATGTTTTGTAAACTTTGGAACAATATCATTTCCATTTTTTATTAAAGCTTTAGTTTGGAGAATTTTGAATAAAGAAAAAATTAATGCTCTTTTAATGCCAATGTGTAATATTCATTTTAAAGGTTACAAATTTGTGGCTAAAATCTGGGTATCATTCTGCCTGAGTTTGACTCTTATAAAAGTGTTAGGATTATCCATTGGATCAAACCTAAAGATAGTTTGATTAATGTGAATATCAAAGGTTCTATTGCTTCCAATAAATGTGTCTATGGTGGTATTCTTAGGGATTCTAAAGGTACTATCATTTGAGCTTTTGCCTATCCTCTCAAAGCCGTTCTATTTTTTTGAGCTTTATTAATAAAGCTATTGAAATTTATTTGAATGGAGGTTTCCTCAACATCTGGATTGAAGTTGATGCTCTCTTGCTTACTGACATGCTTAATTGCAATAGAAATGGGAATGCTAATTTATTTTATCTTCTTAATCATTCTAAAAATCTTCTTTCTCAAGTTTGTTTTAAAATTTCCCACATCTTTCATGAAGGTAATTCTTGTGTTTATTACTTGGCTAACTTTGGTGTTAACTTAACTCAGTTCACTTTATTTGACAACCAAACTTTGCCTAAACTATTAAGAGGTTTGGTTAATTTGGATAATATTTGATTGCCTTATATCAGATTACATATTCTTGGCTTGGTTTTTATGTTGGTTTTTGAAGATCTTTTGCTTTTGGTTGCCCCTTGTTCAACCCTTTTTAGGTTGTGGTTATCAACTTATTTTCTCACTTTGTCTTAAGATGGGTTATGTTTTTGATCTCTTACTTTTAGATTGGCCTTGTTTTTGCTACCTGGTGGTTATTATAAGTGCAACTTGGGTTGTCTTGGTTTTTTCAGCTTAGTCGCTTCTATCTATCTGGTTGGGTGTTTACCACATTTTTCTCTTGGCTATTTTTTATATCCTCTTTTTGGGTTATGGATATGGATGGTGTAGGTTTTTCTTTCTATATGGGTTTTACTTCTTTTATGGGCTGATGTGTTGGTTGATAAGGTGGCTTTGTTGGCTAGTTGGGTTGGTTGGATGGATAGCTATTGTGGCTATTTTTTTCATTTTTTGTTGGTGACCCATCTAGAGGGTTGTTGGTGGTTTATCTTTGGCCAAATTTTGGCATGGTGGAGGTTGTTGATTGGTTATTATTTTCTATGTTTTGCTGACTAGGGTTTGGTGGTCATTTTTGCTGATTTTTTTTATTTCTTTTGGTTATGGTTCTAACCTCCTCCTATATTGGACTTCCTGTTTTGGCTACAATGGCTTTGGGTTTGGGTATTGTCCTAGATTGGCTGGTTGAAGGCTATTTTGTGGCTGTTAGTTGGCCTAGGGTGCTAGTGGCTTGGTTGGGTGCCTTTATTATTGTTGTCCCTATTGGTTGGCTTGTAGTTTATCTTACTGGGCTTTGTACCTTTTTTATCTTTTGCTGGCTATTCTACTAACCTGGATTAGATTTCTCTTTCCTTGGTTAGGTTTAGTGGCTGCTATATGCTTCTACCCTTTCCCTAGATATCTTCAGTGATTTTGGCTTGTTGACTACTATTGGTCTTTACACTGACTTCAATTTTATACTGTTGTCGTGGTTGGCTAGGAAGATATGTTGGCTGGCTGGTTTGGTTGGTTATATTGGCTGGCTGGGTTGGTTGGAGGGGTGGCTATTTTGGCTGGTTTTTCCTCCTCCTTTGGTGACTCTTCTAGGAACCTACTAGTGTTCTTTCTATGACCTATATTTTTGGTTCCATCTTACTTTATTTTTTTCTCTCTTGGTTGCAGCAGATAGCAGCCTTGGTTGGGTTTAGTGGCTGATATCTGCTTCTACCCTTTTCTTGGCTATCTTGGGTGATTTTGGCTTGATGATTGTTGTTGGTCTTTACACTGACTTCAATTTTCTATTACTATGATGGTTGGCTAGGAGGATATGTGGGCTGGCTAGTTTGGTTGGTTATGTATTTGTTGGGTTGGTTGGGTATTTTGGCTACTTTTCCTCCTTTGGTGACTCTTCTAGGAACCTACTAGTGTTCTTTCTGTGACCTATATTTTTGGTTTCCTCCTACTTTACTTATTCTCTCTTAGTTGCGAACCCCCCCCCCACTTCTTTATTTGAGTGGTAGCCTTGGTGTCCACCCAATTTGCAGATAGGCTGAGTGTTTTTATTGGCTCTTTTTCTGCTTTGTTCGTGGAAGATATGAGCACTTGTGTTTTTCTTTTTTTTTTCTCTTGTTTGTCTCTAGTTTATGTTGTTACCTCTATCATGATGCTTGCTCCTTTGGATTTTGTTATTCCTTTTTGGTGGTGGCTTTGGTGGTGCTCCTACTGTATTGCTGTTATCCCTAATGGTTGGTTGATTATCTGCCTTTTTGGGCTTGGTTGTTTTGGTTGCTTGGTGGTTGGGTATTATGTTTATTGCTTGGAGGATTTTGTAGCCTTGCTGGATGATGTACTTTGATTGATGGGCTACACTAGGTATGCTGGCTTTGATGGCCTTGATGTTTTCCACTCTTTCTTCTTTTCGCTAGTAGTGTTATATGTAATTGTAACCCTTCTCCTGAATTTTGGTTGCTTACATATAGTGTTGCACGTTGAGATGATTGTAAATGAGCCTGAGCCTTTTCTTTACTTTACTCCTTCTATTTCCTCTTACTTTCTATGTTGGCTTAATTGTACTCTTCCTTTCAAAAGTATGATGCAGATATATTTTATAGGTAGGGAGAGTCTTGCAGGTGGATCTTGCTAGTATCATAAGGACCAATTGAAGTTTGTTGTTGCTCACATGGATTTTGTACTATTGATTTTTTGGTTTTTCTTTTGCTTTCGTTCCTTCATTATTGCAATAGTTAGGGGATTTATTTCTATAGGATTTAATGTAGCACTTTGAGCATTAGCTTAGAGATTTACCCCCTATAAGGACTTTGTACTTTTTCTTTGTGGTAATGACTATTTCCCTAATTGCCCTAAAAACACCCTAAACTAACCCTAAACCATAAACCCTAAAAAGCTAAAAACTTAAATCTAAACTAAATCAAACCTAAAAAATAAAATAAGTAAAAAAAACTAAATAAAAATAAAATAAAAAAATAAAATAAAATGAAAACATAAACTAAAACCTAAACCTAAACCTAAACCTAAAATGCAAATAAAATAAAAACTAAAAACTAAAATAAAATAAAATAAATAAAATCCTAAACTAAAGTAAAAAAAAAAACCTAAATCAAATAAAAACTAAACCTAAAATATAAATAAAATAAAATAAAAACCTAAATAATAAAATAAATAAAAAATAAACTTAAACCCTCTAGTTTACTTAATTTAAGAAAAAAATAAAAAATAAAAAAAAACTTTAACCCTAAACCCTAAATCCTAAACTCTAAAATAATAACCCTAAATCATAAAACAATAAAACCCTAAACCCTAAAACCTACAATCCTAAACCCTAAACCCTAAACCCTAAAAACCTAAAGACCTAAACCTAAATTAAACAAAACCTAAAAATAAAATAAATAAATAAAACCTAAACCTAAATAAAATAAATAAATTAATAAAATAAAATAAAACCCTAACCATAAACCATAAACCATAAAACTAACCATAAAACCTAAACCTACAACCCTAAAAAATCCTTAAACTTAAACCCTAAACCCTAAACTAAACCCAAACCCTAAACCCTAAACCTAAAACCACCAAAGCCTAAAACCTATAGCCCTAAATTTTAAACCCTAAACCCCAATTCCAAACCCTAAACCCCAATCCCTAAACCCTAAATAAAATAAAAAGAAAAATAAAATAAAACCTAAACTCAGACCATAACCTAAACTTAAAATAAAATAATATAAAAAAATAACAACTAAACTAAAATAAAATAAATAAAACCTAAACTAAATTAAAAAATAAAATAAACCTAGAAATAAAAAAATATAAATAAAATAAAAAAATAAAATAAAAAAATAAAATAATTATAAAAATAAATAAAACTAAAACCTAAACCTTAAAATAAAAAAAAACTAAACCAAAAATAAACAAAATAAAATAAACCTAAACCTAAACTAAAATAAACTAAACTAAAATAAATAAAACTTAAACCTAAACCCTAAAATGAATAAATTAAAATAAACTAAAAATTAACCTAAACCTAAACTAAAATATAAAACCTAAAAAAACCTAAAATAAATAAAACCTAAATTTAAAAGTTAAATAAAACTTAAACCTAAACCTAAAAATAAAAATAAAACTAAAACCTAAAAAATAAAAAAATAAAACTAAGCTAAAAAACAAACATAAAGCTAAAGCTAAACTTAAAAAATAAACTAAAATAAGAAATCTAAATTAAAATAAATAAACTAAACTAAATAAACAAAATAAACATATATAAAAATAAAAATAAAATAAACAAAATAAACCTAAATAAACCTAAATAAACCTAAACTAAAATAAATAAAAAAATAAACTAAATAAACCTAAACCTACCTTTAATCTTAAAAAAAACCCTAAACCCTAACCCAAAACCCTAAAAATCCTAAACCCTAACTAAAACTTAAACCTCCTAAACCCTAAACTAACCCTAAACCCTAAACTATAAACCCTAAACTAACCCTAAACCCTAAACAAACCCTAAACCCTAAAACTAACCATTAACACTAAACCTACAACCCTAAACCCTAAAACCCTAAACCTTAAACTAAACCCAAAACCCTAAAAAAAAATAACACTAAACCCTAAGCCGTGATCCCCAAACCCTAAACCCTAAACACTAAACCTTAAAAACAAAAAAAACCTAAAGTTAAACTAAATAAAACCTAAAAATAAATTAAATAAAAAAACTAATCCAAAATAAGATAAATAAAATAAAATAAAATAAAAACCAAAATTAAAACATAAACCCCTGCAGATCTTCTTGCATTTTTCACTCATTTATTGCCATACAATGCATCTTCGGTGCGCCCTAGCATTAACACAATGATTTAAAGGATTCATGTCATGAATATTTCTACAAGCTTTACGATGGCTATCGACTACCTATCACAACCCTCCACATTTCACATCCAAACTTGGGACCGGCAAAGGTAGTGTTCCTAAATCCTAAATCATAATAACCAAAAAAACTAAATCTACACTAAATAAAACCTAAAAATAAAAAAATAAATAAACCTAAACTTAAATATAATAATAAAATAGAATAAAATTATATCATAAACCTAAACCTAAAAATAAAATAAAATAAAAATTAAAATAAATTAAAATAAATAAATAAAAACATAAACTAAACTAAAAAATAAAATAAAACAAAGAATTACAAAACCTAAATAAAACAAAAACTAAATGTAAAATAAAAATAAAATAAGCCAATATAAAATAAAATAAAAATATAAACATAAAAATAATACCTAAAAATAAATAAAAAATAATACTTAAACCCTAAATAGAAAAAACCTAAACATAAAATAAAAACAAAATAAACAAAATAAAATAAACTTAAACCTAATCTAAAATAAACTAAACTAAAATAAATAAAACCTAAAATAAACTAAACCTAAAACTAAACTTAAAATAAATAAAATAAAATAAACTAAAAATAAACATAAACCTAAACTTAAAAAACCCTAAAAATAAACTAAAATAATAACTTAAAACCTAAACCTTAAAAAAAATAAAATAAAACCTAAACCTAAACTTTAAATTAAAAATTAAACCTAAACCTAAAATAAAAAATAAAAATAATAAAACTCATCTAAAAAAATAAACCTTAACCTAAACCTATAAAAATAAAGTAAAATAAAATACCAAAATTAAAATGAATAAATAAAAATAAACCTAAAAAAATGTAAAATAAAGTAAACTAAAATAAATATTAAAATAAACTAAATATACTAAATAAACCTAAACCTATCGATTTACTTAATTTAAAAAAAACCTTAAACCCTAATTCCTAAACCTTAAACCCTAAATCCTAAACTTTAATCCCTAACCCTAAACCCTAAACCCAAAACCCTAAACTCTAAAAACCCTATGCCTTAAAGCCTAAACCCTAAACCCTAATCCATAAACTCAAAAACCCCAAACCCTAAACCTTAAAAATCCTAAACCCAAATGTTTTAACCCTATAGCCTCAACCCTAAACTAACCCTAAACTATAAGCTAACCCTAAACCCTAAACCTTCAATTCTTGTTCCTCATTTTATATGGCAAGATAATCGGCTTGGTCAAGGCTCTATTGATTCCCTTCTTAATACTCATTCCACTATGGTGCTTAAGTTTCATCAATTACTTATTATTAATAATTAGGATGTGTTTCAATTGAATAACCTTGTCCCTAATGTGATCATTGACAAAATCCTTAAAATTTCCCCTCACCTTAATGAACCCAACCAAATTATTTTAAAATGTCTTCTTCTGGATATTTTGTTGTTAAGGATGTATGGAATTTTATCAGATTTAAATATCAAGTCCTTGGTTTTTGCTAAAATCTGGAATAATATTGTCCCTATTTCATTTTCAATCTTAACTTGGAGCATTCTTAAGCATTATATCCCTGTGGATGCTACTCTTTTAAAAATAGTATTCCACCTCCCCTCTAATTATCACTGCTATCACATTGAAAGTGTGGATCATGTTTTTTGAATGGACCTATTGCTTATGGTGGTATGATAATATTTTTAAAACCATCCATTTTAATGGTTCATTTTCTATTATCCAACTCCTTGAACCATGTTTCTTTCATACTTCTAAGGGTCATGTTAAAATTGTCTTAGCTATTACTATTCTTTGGTATATTTGAATGGATAGAAATGATGCAAAGCACCGTAATATTCCTATAAATTATAGTTGTATCAATGCTAGATCCAAATTTAAAATTTTTTATCTTTTTAAATGAAATCTTCATACTCACTCCAATTTTAAAGGGTACAAGTTTGTGACCTTGAAATTTAGGATTAACCTTCCTCCTTGTAATGTCTCTCCCACTCAAAAAATTATCTAATGGATTAAACCTAATTATCATTATATTAAGGTTAACACCGATGGCTCTATCTCTAATGGTTATTATGGTTATGGTGGGATTTTGACTGATCACAATGGCAAGGTTATTTCTACTTTTGTTGCCCCTTTAGAGACTTATTCTATTTTATCTGTTGAACTTAATGGCATTCATCATGGCATTTCCATTTATTTACAACAAGGTTTTCATAAGATTGGTTTGAAGTTGATGCTCTCCTTCTTTTAGATTTACTTAAGTCTAATTCCTATGGTAAAGCTAATGTATTTTATTTGCTTAATCATACTAGGAGTCTTCTTGCTAACCTAGATTTTCAAATTTCTCATATCTATAAGGAAGGAAATTCTAATGCTGATTTTCTTGCCAATTTGGGGGCCAAGTCTGCATGTTTGCAGATGTTTTCTAATGATGATCTTTCTTTCCTATTAAGAGGTATTGTTAATCTAGATAAAACTAGATTGCCATACCTTAGAAGCTTTTAGCTTTTTCTTTTTTCCTTTATGGCTTTGGATTTAACTATGGTGTTATTTTTTCTTAAAACTGGTTGTTTCCTCTGCTAGTTTGGTCTTGAGTTTTGTCTTCACCTAAACCTATTTTTATTCTCCAGTATGAGTTCTTCCTATCTTTTAGATTGGTTGGGGTTATTTTTTCCTTCCTTTGGTTTTCTGCTATAGTTTTTGGTTTCTGGTTTATTTTCTCTCCCATCATGATAGATGTGTTTACAATAGGTAGAGGCTATTTGGTTTTGCTTATCTTCTGGTTGGTGTGTTTCTCTCTTTTTATTTGACTATTATTTTGGGTTTTTTAAGTTATTTTGATGATGGGTAGGGTTTCCTCCATAATTATTTTGTTCTCCTATGTGGGTTTATCAAGTTTTAGTTATTTATTGGTTGGAACTCTCTGCAGCCTAATTTGTTTTGGCTTCAGCTTTTTAGTTGGCTGGTTGCTAGTGTTTTCTTGCTGTGGGTTTTTTCTATTCTTGGGTGTTGCTCAGGATTTGTTACCTACCTTTGGTTCTGGTTTTCTTTTCTAGTGGATATTTTTTAGAGTTTTTCTAAAGTGGTTGCTCTATGGCTGGATGACCCGTTGCTTAGTTGCTTGCTGATTATGGTGGTTATTCCAGGTGTGTTTGGTTGTCCATTCTCTCATGAGTTGCACCCTTCTCACCTGTTCTTGTCCTTTTGGGTTTTAGCTATGTTGTTTGGGGTAAGGGATTCTTGGTTGGGGATTGTTCATCAAATTATGGTTTTTGCCAGCTCTGTTTATGTGGATATTGCTCCTGCTATTAAGATGGGTTGGGTGCCCTTGAGGTTGTTTGTTGCTTTATTGTAGCTTGAAAAACTATTTTTTTTGGCTCTTACCCTTACTTTATTTATATTATGGATGATTTTGAAGATGGATGTAACTGGATTGTTATATCTTCTAGTTATGGGTCGATCCTCCTCCTATATTATTAAGGTATTGGATTTGGTTTTTATTCTAAATTGGTAGGCTGAAGACTCTTAGTGGGATATTTTTTGTCCTTGGGTGATGATGGTTGTGTTGGGTAACTATTTTGCTATTGTTTCTATTTGTTGGCTTGTATTTGGTCCGAATGGGCTTTTAAATTTTCAGCCATTAGTTGTTATCTCTATTTTTCTAGATTGAATTTTATTTTCCTTGGATTAGGATAGGTGGTTGTTGCCTGTTTCTATCTATTGGGGTATTTTTGATGTTTATGACTGGATGACTGCTGTTGGATTTTATACTGATGGTTCTGGGTTTGATGACTTGGATCCTTTATCATTAAGGTGGTGTGCTTGGAGGTCTTCTTTGTTGGCTACTTGGATTAGTTGTTCTAGCTAGCTTGTTGGTTTAAGGAGTATTTAATTTGGTATAATTTTCCTGCTTCTTTGGAGACTATGCTGGGAACTGGCTGCTTAACTTTCTATCATTCTTTTCTTCTGGTTTCCTCTTGCTATGATTCTCCATTCTGGCTTGTGGCTAAACCTCCCCCCTTTCCTGTTTGGATGGTAGCCTTCTTTGCCTAACCTCTTCTTGATTAGGTATTATTACTTCTAGCTCTTTGCATGTCCTTTTGATGGAGGATCCTACCACCTATGTGTTTCCTTTTGCCTTTATTTTGTCTCTTTAGTGTCTTTTCTCATATTATGATGTTTGCTTCTAGTGATTTTATTAGCCATTCTTGGTGGTGGCTTTGGTGGTGCTCCCTCCGGTGCTATCTGTTTACCTTCTTATCTATTATATTAAGCTTAATCGAGTGTTGGGTTTTGAGGTTATATTTGTTGTTTGGAGTTTTATGGTTTTTGATGATGTCCTTGGATAAGGTGCTATAAGAGGTATTCTGGCAATGATGGCCATGATGTATCCCACTCTTTCTTGTTTTGCCTGGTAGTGCTATATGTAATTGTAACCCTCCACATGAAGTTTGGATGCTTACATATAGTGTTGCTCCTTGAGATGATTGTAACAAAGCTTCAGCCCTTTCTTTATCTTTTTTCCTTTTATATGTTCTTACTATTGATGCTTGATTAATTACTTGGTTATCTATACTCATCCCTTTAAAAGCATGTTGTAGATCTCTTTTATAGGTTGGGAGACTATTGATGGTGGATCATGATGGTTTCAAATGGATGAGAGGAAGTTTGCTACTGCTTACATGGACTTTCTTTTGTTGATTATTGTTTCTATTTTCCTTTGCTTTCTTTCCTTAACTATTGCATTAGTTAGGGGCTTATCTCTTCAGGACTTTATGTAGCTCTTTGAGCATTAGCTTAGAGATTTGTCCCCTCTAAGGACTTTGTACCTTTTCTTTATCGTAATAAAATTTTCCTAATTTCCCAATAAAAAACCCCTAAAAACCCTAAACCCTAAAGCCTAAACACTAAATCCTAAACCATAAACCCTAAACCCTAAACCCTAACCCTAAGCCCTAAACCCTAAAATCCTAAACCCTAAAATTCTAAACCCTAAAACCCTAAACCCTAAGCCCTACACCATAAACCCTAAATCTTGAAAAGCTATACCTAAATTAAATAAAACCTAAAAATAAAATAAATAAAATAAAATAAAAACCTAAACTAAAACCTAAACCTAAACCTAAAAAAAAATAAAAGAAAAAATAAGAATAAACGAAAATAAAATAAATAAAAACCTAAACTAAACTTAAATATAAAATAAACCTAAGACTAAAAAACCTAAATAAAATAAAAACTAAACATAAAATAAAATAAAATAAACCTAAAATAAAATAAAATAAAAACTAAATAAAACCTAATCCTAAAAAATGACCCTAAAAATAAATAAAAAATAAAACTTAACCCCTAAACTAAAAAGACCTAAATTAAAAAAAACCAAAACCTAAATTAAAAATAAAATTAACAACATAAAATAAACTTAAACCTAAACCAAATTAAACTAAAGAATAAATAAACCTAAACCTAAACCTAAAATAAACCTAAACCTAAACCTAAACTAAACAAAATAAAATAAAATAAACTAAAAATAATACTAAACCTAAACATAAAAATAAAACTTAAAAATAAACCTAAAATAAAAACCTAAAACCTAAACCTAAAGAAATAAAATAAAAACCTCAACCTCAACCTAAAAATAGAAAATAAATCCTAAACCAAAAAATTAAAATTAAAATAAAACTCAACTAAAAAATAAACCTAAACCTAAACCTAAACCTAAAAAATAAACTAAAATAAAAATCCTAAACAAAAAATAAATAAACCTCAAATAAATAAACTAAACTAATTAAAAATGAAAAAGAAACATAAATACAAATAAAAAATAAATTAAACTAAAAGAAATAAAAAGTAAACTAAATAGAATAAATAAACCAAAACCTACCGATTTACTTAATTTAAAAAAAAAAACCCTAAACCTTAAACCCTAAACCTACAACCCAAAACCTAAAGCCCTAAACCCTAAACCTTAACCCTAAACCCTAAATCGTAAAAGCAAAAATCCTAAAACTCTAAACCCTAAACCCTAAACCCTAAACCCTAACCCTAAACCCTAAACCCCAAATCCTCAACTTAAACCTAAAGTAACTATATAAATTAAAAAATAAACCTAATAAACCTAAACCTAAACATGAAGAATGAGCAGAACCTTTACGATAGGAACATCACCGTCAACCTGGCTTAATCTAGATCTGGGATGGAGGCAAAGGCGGAGGCGGTGATTATCGCGATGGTGGTGGGGGATCTAGAGGTGCTGGTGGATATGGAGGTGGTGGTTAGAGCAGGGGTTGTTATAAAGGTGAGAGGAGTAGTCGTAGGGGATCTAGAGGTGTTGGTGGAAATGTGTCCTAATTTTTTATCTATGTCGTCACTTAAGTCTCTGAAAACTTGGTGTGTTACTTGGTTGATGAATTCAAAAAGAAGAAATGTTAAATATGAATTTACACTCTGTTTAAAAAAATACCAAAAGCCCTAAACCTTAAACTAAAACTTGAACCCTAAACCTAAAACCTAAACCATAAACCCTAAACCCTAAACCCTAAAATCTAAACCTAAACCCTAAACCTTAAAACCCTAGATCTCACAACCCCTAAACCTAAACTAAACTAAAAACCTAAATCCTAAGTCATAAACTCTAAACCCTAAACCCCATACATGAAACCCTAAATGCTAAACCCTAAACTAACCCTAAACCCTAAACCCTAAATCTTAAACCCTAAAAACTAAAAACCTAAACCTAAACTAAATAAAACCTAAAAAAATAATAATTAAAAAAACCTAAACTAAAATATAATAATAAAATAAAATAAAATCAAAACATAAACTAAAACCTAAACCTAAACCTAAAAAATAAAATAAAAATAAAACTAAACTAAAATTTAAACATAAACCTAAACCTAAACCAAAATAAAACTAAAGTAAAGAACCTAAACTAAAATGAATAAACTTAAAATAAATAAACTAAACTAAATAAAAATAAAAAAGCTAAAATAAAAATTAAAAATTAACTAAAATATAAAATAAATAAATAATTAAATAAAAAACATATTGATTTGTTTAATTTAAAAAAAATATAAATCTAAACCCTAAACCATCAACCAAACCTAAACCCTAAAAATAAAAAAACTCTAAATCCTAATCCCTAAAAATAACCCTAAACCCTAAATCCTAAACCCAAACCCAAAAATCATAAACCCTAAACCCTAAACCATAAATAAACCCTAAACCTCCCTAAACCCTAAACCCACCTAAACCCTAAACCCTAAACCCCACCCTAAACCTAAAACCAACCTAAACTAAACCTAAATAAAATAAAACCTAAAATAAAACAAATAAAAAAACTTAAACCTAAATTAAATAAATAATATTAAATAAAATAAAACCTAAACTAAACCTAAACCTAAACCTAAAAAATAAAATAAAATATAAATTAAAAACTAAACTAAAATAAAATAAATAAAAACTAAACTAAAGTAAGAAACAAAATAAACCAAAATAAAAAAAAACCAAATTAAAATACAACCCAAATGTAAAATAAAAATAAAATAAACATAAAATAAATTAAAATAAAAACTAAATAAAAAAACCTAAAAATAAAAAACCTAAAATAAATTAAAATAAAACTTAAACCCTAAACTAAAAAAAGGCTAAACCTAAAAAAAATAAAATAAAATAAACCAAACCTAAACTAAAATAAATAAAATATAAACATAAAAGAAACTAAACCTAAACACTAAACTAAATAAAGTAAAATAAACTAAAAATAAATGTAAACCTAAACTAAAAAATAAAACCTAAAAATAAACCTAAAATAAAAACCTAAAACCTAAACCTAAAACTAAAATTAAAAAGTAAAACCTAAACCTAAGAAATAAAATAAAAATAAAATTAAACTAAAAAAAAAGATAAAGCTAAACCTAAACCTAAAAAAATAAAGAAAAATAAAAAACCTAAACTAAATAAAAATAAATGATAAACCTAAATAAAAATTAAAATTCAAATAAAATAAAATAAATAAAAAATAAACTAAATAAATTATGTAAACCTAGACCTACCACTTTACTTAATTTAAAAAAAATAAAAGAATTATATAATATTTATAAATAAATAAAAAAAGTCCCTAACCCTAAACCCTAAACTCTAAAACTAACCCTAAACTCTAAACCTTAAATCATAAGTCAACAACCCTAAACCCTAAAAACTAAACCCTACATCCTACAAAACTCTAACCCCTAAATTCTAAACCTTAATCCTAAACCCTAAAAGCATAAACCCTAAAACATTAAACCCTGAACCTTAAACCCTTAACCCTAAACTCTAAACCCCAAACCCTAAACTGACTAAATTAAAAGTAAAAAATAAACCTAAACCCTAAGAACAGGCAGAACCATGACGGCAAGAACATCACTGTCAATGAGGCTCAGTCTAGAACTGGTGTTGGAAGCGAAGGCAGAGGTAGCGGTTATTATAGTTGGTGGACGGGGATGGAGGTGGTGGTCGGAGTAGTGGTGGTTATGGAGCCGAAGGAGAGAAGTATGTTATAGCCGTGGTCATGGCTAAGGAAGAAATCAGGGATATGATGGTGGATACAATTCCGCAAGAGGCTTGGGTGGTTATGATGGGAACTAGAGAAATTGAAGAACAACCGATTTGATCTGCTACATATGAAACTGTGTCTTTACAGTAGAGATGTTTCTAGTTATCTAGGATTTTTGATTTGCTCTATACATGCTCATTTTTTATCTATGTCATTGCTTATGTTTTAGAAAACTTGGCATGTTACTCAGTTGATGAAATCAAAAAGAAGAAATGTTGAATATAAATTTTTTTTCTATTAAAAAAATAAAAACCTTAAACCCTAAACTAAAAGTTGAACCTTAAACCTAAAACCTAAACCTTAAACCTAACCCTAAACCCTAAAAATATAAAATATTTTGAAAAAGAAAACCCTAACCTTAAACCCTAAACCCTACACCCTTAACCCTAAACCCTAAACCCTACACCACCTAAACCCTAAAAAAACCTAAAACCTAAACCTATTCAAAACAAAACATAAAATAAAATAATTAAAAAAACCTAAACCTAAATAATATAAAATAAAAACCTAAACTAAAACCAAAACCTAAACTTACAGCTAAACCTAAACTAAATAAAATAAATTAAATTAAAAATAAACATAAACTGAAACAAAAAAATAAAACCTAAAAATAAACCTAAAATAAAAACCTAAAACCTGAACCTAAAAAAATAAAACAAAAACCTAAACCTAAACCTAAAAAATAAAAAAATAAAACCTAAACCTAAAAATAAAATAAAATTTAAACTAAACTAAAAATAAACCTAAACTTAAACTTAAACCTAAGAATAAACTAAAATAAAACCTAAACAAAAAATAAATAAACCTAAAATAAAGAATCTAAATTAAATAAAAATAAAAATAAACCTAAATAAAACTAAAAGATAAAATAAACTAAATTAAATAAAAAATAAACTAACTAAATCTACCTACCACTTTACTTAATTTAAAAATAATAAAAATAATAAATAAATAAATAAATAACCCCTAACCCTAAACCCTAAACCCTAAACCCTAAAACTAACCTTAAAACCTAAACCATAAACTTAAATTTACAACCCTAAACCTACAACCCTAAACCCTAAATCTTAAACCCTACACCCTAAAAAATCTTATACCCTAAACCTAAACTCTGAAAGCATAAATAAGAAAACCCTAAACCCTAAACCCTAATCCCTAAACCATAACCCTAAACCTTAAACCCTAAACCTGAAATGCTAAACCTAAATATAAAGAAACTAAATAAATTAAAAAATAAACCTAAACCCTAAAATTTAATAAACCTAAACCTAAACCTAAACCCTAAGAATGGGCAAATCCTTGATGGCAAAATCATCACTGTCAACCAGGCTCAGTCTAGATCTGGCGATGGAGGCAAAGGCGAAGGTGACAGTTATTGCAGTGGTGGTGGGGGATTTTGACGTGCTGGTGAATATGGAGGTGGTGGTCGGAGCAGTGGAGGTTATAAAGGAGGGAGGAGCGACGAAGGTTATATCCGTGGTAATGGCGGAGGGAGAGATCAGGGATATGATGGTGGATCCCTCTACTCAAGAGGCTGAGGTGGTACTGGATATAGAACTATGTCTTTATAGTAGAGAGAGTTTTAGTTATCTATGGTTTTCGAATTGCTCTATGTGTGCTGATTTTTTATCTATGTCATCATTTGTGTCTTAGAAAACTTGGTGTGTTATTTGATTAATGAAATTGAAAAGAAGAAATGTTGAATATGAATTTGTTCTCTCTTTAAAAAATTAACGAAAAACCCTAAACCATAAACTTGAACCTGAACCCTAAACCTAAAACCTAAATCCTAAATCCTAAACCCTAAACCCCAAAACCTACAACCCTAAACCCCAAACCCTAAACCCTAAATCCAAAACCTAAAACCTAAACCTAAACTAAATAAAACATAAAAATAAAATAAATAAAAAATGTAGACCTAAATAAAATAAAAAATAAACATAAAAAGCTAACTAAAACATAAACCAAAACCTAAACCTAAACTTAGAAATAAATTAAAATAAGAAATAAAAAATAAACTAAAATTAAATAAAACAAAACCTAAACTAAACCAAAAAATAAAATAAACCTAAAAATAAAAAACTTAAATAAATTAAAAACTAAACAAAAAATAATAATAAAATAAATTTAAAATATAATAAAATAAGAACTAAATAAAAACCTAAACTTAAAAAATAAATATACAAAGTAAAACCTAGAAATAAATAAAAAATAAAACCTAAACCATAAATGAAAAATAAAAACCTAAATCTGAATTAAAATAAACCAAACGGAAATAAATAAAACCTAAACCTAAACCTAATCCCTAAACTAAATAAAATAAAATAAACTAGAAATAAACCTAAACCTAAACTAACAAATAAAACCTAAAAATAAACCTAAAATAAAAACCTAAAAAATTAAAACCAAAACCTAAACCTAAAAATAAAAAATAAAATCAAAACCTAAAAAAAATTTAAAAATAAAACTAAACTAAAAAATAAGCGTAAACATAAACCTGAACCTAAAAAATAAACTAAAATAAAAAACCTAATCTTAGACAAATAAACCTAAAATAAGTAAAATATACTATGTAAAAAGAAAAAAATAAACCTAAATAAAAATAAAATATAAAATAAAATAAAATAACTAAAAAATAAATAAACTAAAAAAAATCTAAAGCTACGGGTTTGCTTAATTTAAAATAAACCTAAACTAAAACCTGAACTCTAAACCTAAAACCTAAACCATAAACCCTAAAACTTAAACCCAAAAAAAATATTAAAAATAATAATAAATAAACTCTAACTCTAAACCCTAATCTCTAAATCTAACCCTAAAGCCAAAACCCTAAAACCTAAACCTACAACCCTAAACCCTAAAGCCTTAAACCCCAAACCCTAAACCCTAAACATTAAACCACCCCTAAAGCTGAGCCCTAACTGACACTAAACCCTAAACCACTCACATAGCCTGATCTATGCTCTAAACCTTAACCCTAAACCTATCCTAAAATCCTAAACCACACCCAAAACCCCAAAACCTAAAACTAAAACCTAAACCTAAAAGAAAATAAAATAAATCTTAACTAAAAATAAAGCTAAACCTAAAAATAAACTAAAATAAAACTAAAATAAATTAACCTAAAATAAATTAAAATAAAGATAAATTAAAAAATTTAAAGTTAAAAGAAACTAAATTAAAAAAATTAATTAAATTTACTAAATAAACCTAAACCTACCACTTTACATAATTTAAAAAAAATACCCTGAACCCTAAATTCAAAAATGTTAAACCCTAAACCCTAAACTGTAAACCTACAACACTAAACCTACAACCCTAAATCCTAAGCCCTAAACCTTAAACCCTAAAAAATCCTAAACCCTAAACCATAAACTCTAAACCCTAAACCATAAACCCCAAACCCTAAACTTAAACCTAAAGTAACTAAATAAATAAATAAAATAAACCTAAACCCTATAACCTAACAAACCTAAACCTAAACCTAAACATAAATTTTAAGAATGGCTAGAACCTTGATGGCAGAAGCATCACCATCAACCATGCTCAGTCTAGATCTGATTATGGAGGCGAAGGTTGAGGCGATGGTTATTGTAGTGGTGGTGGTGGATCTGGAGGTGCTGGTGGATATGGAGGTGGGAGGAGCGATAGAGGTTACAATTGCGGTTGTAATGGAGGGAAAAATTAGAGATATGATGGTGGATCCCGCTACTCAAGAGATTGAAGAATGGCCCATCTAATTTGCTACTTATGGAACTATATCTTTATAGTAGAGATGATTCTAGTTATCTATGGATTTTGATTTACTATATGCGTGCCCATTTTTTATCAATGTCATCATTTGTGTCTAAGAACACTTGGTGTGTTACTTGGTTGATGAAATCGAAAAGAAGAAATGTTGAATCATAATTTTTTCTTAGTTAAAAAAAACCAAAAATCAAAAACCCTAAACTAAAACCTGAACCCTAAACCTAAAACCTATACCCTAAATCGTAAATCCTAAAGACAAAAAAAATAAATAAATAAAATAAAAATCTCTCTACTAAACCCTAAACCCTAAATTAAAACCCTAAACCTCTAAACCCACACACAACCCTAAACCCTAAACCTGTTCTAAATCCTAAAAACACTAAACCATAAACCCTAAACCCTAATCCCTAAATGTGTAAATCCTAAAACCTTAAACCCTAAACCCTAAAAGCATAACTATAAAACCCTAAACCCTAAACTCTAAAGTAAACTAAATAAACCTAAGCCTACCAGTTTACTTAATTAACAAAAACCTAAACACTAAATTTTAAACCC
Source organism: Cymbidium sinense (assembly GCA_021442155.1). Classification (NCBI taxonomy): domain Eukaryota; kingdom Viridiplantae; phylum Streptophyta; class Magnoliopsida; order Asparagales; family Orchidaceae; genus Cymbidium; species Cymbidium sinense. Next base: position 46,288,089 of record CM038216.1, read on the forward strand.
TAAACTATAAACCCTAAACCCTAAACCCTAAACCTACAACACTAAACTTACAACCATAAACCCTAAAGAGCCCTAAACCCTAAAATGTAAACCCTAAACCCTAAACCCTAAATGATGTAACATCATGAAGATCCAAAAAAGCTCAAGGTCCATTTACAAGATCTTATGCTAAAGCCCCAAAAAAATCAAGAAAGAAGAAAGCAGCCCATTAGCTGCTAAGGCCCATTTTATGATTTTATCTTTTTTATTTTTCTAACTTTTAATTTATTTCTAGAAACTCCATGTTCGAAATTTTGCATTTAAAAATTCAAAGCATGACATCTGAGGTGGTTGAATCCACATAAAATAATAACATGTGAAATGGGTGGATGACATAAAATAATAATTCAATTTAATGCTTCACATTAATGTGGCCACCCACCATTCCCTCCTTATTTTGAATTCTTTTCTTTTGAAAGATGCTTGTAATGGCTATAAATATCCCCCCTTACTAGAATGATGGAGATATTTTGTCAATTATAAATTATTTGAGTTATTCTTGTGGTTTGAGAGCTTGGTGGCCAAACCTTGGGAATCCTTGGTGGGAGCGCTAGTTATCCAATATATCTTCTTTCCTCACCTCCAATACCTAAGTTCTCTCAATCTCACAAAGAGATAAAACTCCCACCTCCATCAAATTTGGTATCAGAGTAAAGCTTGGAAGGATCAAATTTGGTCAGTAGTTTGATTCAACATAGGGAGCATCTCATGTGGTGGACTTGTCTTCAAAATTTTGAGTTTTTCTTAGACTTGTTAGGTTAATTAATTTTCTTTTATACAATAGTTTAAATACATATTAATAGCTTGGAAAGATATATATTGCTTGCAAGTTTATGGTGATAGCATAAAATTTCAATTAGTAAGCTCCATTATATATTTTAATCATTTTCCAATTGTGTGAACTTGAGCACCCCCCGGAAAAAAAAATTAAGAGAGCATCTTAGTGAGGTAATGCTTCAGTCTAAGAATAACCTAGCCATTAGTGCAAATGAAAATCTAATTACTTGATTTTTTATCTTTGTTATTGTTTTATGGAGAAAAACTCCTGTAGAGCAGTCACCTTCAAATCTATGGGGAGAAATAAAAGAGGCAACACATATATAAATGTTCATCTTAGTAAGACTCCATGCAGACCCGTAGATATACTTATTCAGGTGATCAGATACATCATCAAGGAAATAGTATACTATCTCGAAAGATAGAAAATACTACCCTTTAATGGAACTAATGACCTCAATAAGGACTCCTAAGGATGATGAGTTCACATATGTACTAGAGATTCTTCCCCTATTTTACATGAAAAAGTAAAGCAGGGTTTATTTTAAACTAGGTTCATTACGTTCCCTATCGGGGAAAGCCCCCATAGTTAATTACATCCTAAGGGATGGGATCCCTTAGTAAAACTCTCGATTAAAGTAAATGATCATTGTCTTTGAAGATTTCAATAGGGAAGGACTATCAATCGATTGCTTTGTATTTGAAGATCAAATGGGATTGATCAAAAGAGGGAGTTATTATCAAAGCTGAAAATGGGAAATAAGTAGGAGATGCCCACAATGTTAGGAAACTTAGCGTGCATTTCAAACTATCCTAAAATTAGGCTTTACATTTTCGAAATTGATATAGTTTATTTGAGTTGCAATTTTCATTAGAATTTTAAGACTTAAGATTCGTTAACACAGGATTAATGAAATGCTTAAGAGGTGAGGAATTATGCTTATGGACCACAAAGGCGAGAAGCAACCTAAGAACCTAAATCTAGTGTGCTTCGATGAAGGTCGAATGCACAACCTAAATCTAAGGCAAAAATGGGTAATTGATTTACCTCCACAAGAGAGGACAAACCACCCTATAGCTTGGACTTACAATTGCCTGGGGGTGGACTTCAACTAACTCCTCCTATAATTTTAAATACATGTAGGCAAGTGTGTATTCTTATGCAAGATAGCTAGGATGTTATTTTTTTAGAAAGAGACTAAGTCCTTAAACTCACTCCCTAAAGAGACTAGATCATGTAAAGGGATATGCTTCAAATGACCTAAATCTAATAAAATTCAAATTTCTTTTTCTTTTCATTTTTGGACAATCATTTTGACTGAAGCTAATAGGTTTTTTTAAGACTAATGCATGAGAAATCAGATTATAGGCCAAAATCAGCGAGAATGGAGGAGGTGAGTTTCCACCACAGCCCTCAAAGGTTAAGCTGGGTTCTTTGGCAAATGTGGAAGCCCTCCAATCAAGAGTGAAATAAGATGTATTTGTGCATGATATTATAAAGAAATTCTCATGCAGCTAAGGGGTTGCTAATTCATTTATCTTGATTTTAAACCTAAGCTTTAGGTGAGGTTATGAGTTATTTAATTTTAATTTGATTTGTTAAGTTGGGTAAAAGATTTATTTTTCCCTAAAGAGCCTAATCCACATCCAAATGATATATATAGCAAGGAAGAAATGAGGAAAAGTATGCCACTCAATGCAAAAGCTAAACAAATCATCAATCAATTTATAAAGCTAATCACAAAAATATTAAATGGTCGTTGTGGTCGGGCACCACCGCACAAACCCGAAAATATCAAATTGGGTAGCCGAGCTCTACCCGTATACCACCTAGATTACAAATGAATATTACATTTAAGCAAAGGAATTCATTGTTATGGGGGTCTTCAACCTTTATCCTTCTTTCTTCTTTCTTTTTTCTTCTTTTCTTTTCTTCTTTCTTCTTTCTTTTCTTGATTCCTCCTTTGGATGGTTGGTAGGTTGATGCACCAAGACTTCACATGATTCTTAAGATGGAATCATTTGACCAATGCCCATCCTAATCCCCATAATAAATCATTCCAAAATCCAACATATACAAATTTTTACATGAAAAGGAAAAGTAAATATCTAACTAACAATTGCAAAACAAAGGTTAGTTAAATTACACCACACAAATCCCAAGCATGTATATTAGACTTATCACTCCACACATGGGTAACTAAGTCCACCTGGCCTATGGATTATTCTTAGGTGTATAAAGCACCTGCAAGCAAAAGCCTTTATATTTTTATTTATGATAGCGCCGCTTAAGCACAATCCCCTGCAGAAAAGAATAGTTAGACTAAGAATGTCCTACCATTCATTCTACGTGCATACACCCTAACATCCAGTCTAAAACATATATCAAAAAAACAAAACACAATATCAAACCATGCACCAACCTAACCTAAGGCTAGAAGTGGTGACTTAGACTAATATGTGTGCTTTGAAGGCATGTGTGGTATGGTTAGCTTATGAATTTGGGTTCAAATTTTCTAAGTGTGATGAACATGTTCAACTTAGAGGAGGATTACATTTAAGTTGTTTAAGTGTTTAGGGTTATTTTTATTTCATATTTTAATTTGGTTTAATTGAAACGTACAATTAATTACTAAGTTATGAAGAGAGGGAGAAAGAAGATAATTTCTCTTTCTTTCCCTAACCTTAAGTAATTTTTAAAGTGGATTAACATTTTAGTTTTATTTAGGTGAATTTTTTCATTACATATTTTAATCAATCCTAAGTTTAGATAAATCCTAAACAAACCTATCCAAAAATAAAGGCATTTTAAGATAAGTAAAATGAATCAAAATTCACATAACACCTCTTATTCATTTCTTTCCAAACATATATAACATGCATATGGATGGACCTTAAGCATATTTATACATGCAAATTAGAGTATTTAACACTCTTTATGATGCATGCTAAGTAATCCATTTAAGATAGGTCAAGGGTAGGTTTAGGTAAGTTGACCTATTTGACCAATTTGCCCTATTTGAGGTAGGTCAAGGGTAGGTTTGGGTTTGGTTAGTCATATAGAGTGGATTGGTATCTTTGTGACCAATCAATTTGGGTTAGGTTCAATTTTGGCTCAACATGACCCCTTTAGGTCATTTTGGGTCTAAGGTCAATTGGGTTAGGTTAGGTCTAGTTGGCCAATTGAGGCTTTGGTCAAGTTCTACAAGTGATTTGGAATGAACTTGACCCATTAGTTTGGATCAATTTGGCTTAGATTGTTTTGACACATTTTGACTCTTTAGGTCAAAATGGGTCAACTTGGGTCAAATAGGCCAATTGGGCTAGGGCTCAAATGTTGGCTTGGTCAAGTTCAAACATAGGTCATGAGTGAACTTAGATCAACGATTTCAATCTATTTGGCCTATGGTGGAATTTCGCTATGTACCATAAGGTTTTATTTTAAGTTAAGTGTTGGTCAACCCTAGGTTTGACTGGTTTGATCCAATTTGATTGATTGATCATCCCATGATGATTGTTGATCATGATAAAAGGCATATATGAGTTTGGTTCAATCCAATTTGGTTAGGATCAAAAGTTGGCTCATAAGGGTACTTTAGGTCATTTTGGGTCAAGTGAGCCTAAGTGGGTCAAATGGCTTGGTCAAAGCTTGATTTGAAGTTGGTTGATCTTGTTTATGGACTTATGATTGAAATATAAATCCATTTAGTAGTGGTTTGAAGTCAAATGAATTTTGATCCATTTGAAATTTTCATATTCAAAGGAAGGATATAAAGGGGTCTTGGGTTTGATTTTTGAATAAGGTTTTGATTGAATGATTGAAGTTTGGATTTATATTTGCACTCATGATTGTAGGATTGATTGAACCATGAGAGAAAATCAAGAGTCTGGATTGATTTCAAAGTGATTTGGCTAAGTTCAAGATTTTGACTTGAAAGGCTTAGATTAGATTTTGAATGGATTTGAGTTTGATTTTTGGAATAGGTTTTGATTGTTTGAATTTATATTTAATTTATATATGTGAATATAAATGAGAATATAAATAGATCAAGAGAAAATTTTAAAAATTTGAAGTGGTTTACCCATGACTTAGGTTAAATCCATTAAAGGGAATTTAAAGGATTTAAGGGAATTTTTAATTTGAAATTTAATTTTTGAATTGGATTTGACTGATTTATATTTTTACTTCATTTATATATGAGAATATACATGAGTATACAAATAAGTTTTGAGAAAATCCCTTGAGTTTGAAATGGTTTGATCAAAGTTTAGGTTAAATCCATTAATGAAAAATTAAGGGATTTAAGGGAATTTCAAGGATTTTAAATTTGAAATTTAATTTTTTAAGTTGGATTTAATTGATTTATATTTTTATTTAATTTATATATGAGAATATAAATGAGAATAAAAATATGTTTTTAGAAAATCCCATGACTTTGAATAGGTTTGATCATGGTTTAGGGTTGATTTTGGCTAAGTCCTTTAATGGAAAATTAAAGGGACTTAAGAAAATTTTCATGAATTTATTTCAAATTTTGAGTTTAGTTGGATTGATTTAAATCTATATTTCATTTATATATGTGAATATAAATGAGAATATAAATGGATGATAAGAAAATCTCAAATGTTTGAGTAGTTTAGATCATAGTTTTGGCTAAGTCCTTAAGAAAGGGTTAAGGACTTAGGGAATTTGAACTTAGAAATTTTTTATGGATTTTGATCATGGGTTTTAATTATGGATTTCAATCATGGAATTGAATCGTGGAATTAATTTGAGTTTGGAGAAAATCAAATAGAATTTATTTGGAGTTTGACTAGAAAGAAGGAAAGTGAGGAATTGTTTAAGGTAAAGAGTAGAAAAATTTCCTAACACCCCTAAGGCATGATCTATTCCTATGGCTAACTCTCCTAAGTCTTCTAGGACTAGGTTGGAGTGTCCACCTAATCATTAGATGTATCTTAAGAGTAAGGAACTCTCAAAGTCTAAGAGAAATCATAAGCCTAAGATGGAGGGGTTGAGAGCTTATTTTAAAAATGAGGTCAACATGTTTATGGTAAATTTTAGAAGTTTCTTTGCTTAACCTATGATAACTTGCTTTCTTAAGAAAAAAAGAGGCTTGATAAATTTGAGCATTTTTTTCATTGCATTAAAAAAACAATGTATGCATAATAATATAAGTGTGTTAAATTTAGTGATTTTGGAAGCTAAAAAGAACTTTGTTAAAAAGACCTAAACTGCCTAAGGAGAGCTTGGGATTTAAGTTATCTTATATCCCCCTCCTCACCTGAAAGTTCTCTTAGCATAAAATTTCACTTTGTTTGCACGATTATATTATACTTGTTTATTTTATTTCATTTTTTGCTTGATCCCTATTCATATATCATTTTTTTTATAAAAAAAATCTCATGTCACCAAAATCTATCTCTCAGGATCAAGAGGAAAATTTGACTAGATTAGTTGATTCCCTGGATCTTAAGATCCATAATAATGAATTAAAAACTTAACAAATATTAGAATAAAGTAAGAATCAAATGCAATAACTTAAAGAACAAATGCAAACTCTTATAGCTCATCTACAAAATAATAGAGCGCCAACTCCTCCTCCAATACCTGCTCAAACTATGCCTATATAGATAAATGAAGAAGATTCATATCCAAACCATAGAGAAAACCAACCACTTAGAAGACCACCAATTGCTAGAATAGGTGGAAGAAGAGAAAATTATTTTAAGACAATAGAACACTCTAATGATCCATCTCAAAGAGTTAAAGTAGAATCCCCAACTTATGATGGTATACATAACCCAAATAAATTTCTTGATTGGTTAGTTCAAATGGATGATTATTGAAGGTTACTTTTGCTAAAATGAAATTGATAGGACATGCTAAAATTTTTTGGCCAAATACTTTAGCTACAGAATAAAGATTAGGAAGGATAAACCTCACTTGGATAGAAATGACAAAAAATGTTAAGATCAAAATATTGTACTAGGCATCATGATAAGAAGCTACAAAGTCAATTATTATCTTTGAATAAGGTAATCATCTTGTAACTGAATACTTGAATACTTTTGAAGATCTAGTTTCTAGAACTAATTGTACTAATAATGACTAGCAATTAGCAATTAAATTTGTTATCGGGCTTAGGACTGACAATAGAAATGAAGTTCAAATATTTCACCCATAATCTTTAGAGCAAGCATTTCATTATGCCTTATTAGTTGAACAACAAAAGAATCTGCTTCTATCTCTAAAACTAAAAATCAAGTACCTTCCATTTCATCCCATAGATCTATTGTTAGACCCACCCATCCAAATGGCCTGACCCCTTTGCCTAAAACTTCAATTGAAGGTAGCTCTAAGAGCACTAGGGAAGTAATATGTTTTAAATGTCATAAAAAGGGTCATATGCAAAATCAATGTAAAGAGAAAATCTTACTTTTAGAAGAAGTTAAAAATCCAATAAATGATAATCTAGAAGACGTTTATGATGAAACCCCATTATTTAATGAAGAATTGGAATTAACTGATGACCCTCATGTTAATGTGATGATATATCTTACTGTAATTAAAAATGAGGCAGAAGATTGGAGGAGAAAGAACATTTTTAGCATGTATGTTTTATAAAATCAAAAGAGATGTAGGTTAGTTATAGATGGAGGAAGTGATATGAATGTCATTTCAACACACACCTTAATGCGAGCCAACCTAAAATATGAATCTCATCCATAACCATTTTATGTTAGCTGGGTAAATAATACATCTCTTCCCATCACCAATCAATGTTTAGTTCCAATTAAAATAGGAAATTATAAGGAACAAATTTTGATGTGATGTTCTCCCTATGGACATTGCTCATATTCTCTTAGGACAACCTTGGCTGTATGATATGAATGTTATTCATTATGATAGGGAAAAACTTATGTTTTTAAACATACTAATAAGACTATTAAACTCTTACCAATAAAGGCAGTAGAAAAAACACCCACCATAGCACCACATTAATTAACTTCTAACTTACAACCTAAGCCTTTTTTGAGGAAAAATACTAAACTTCAATTAATCATCATAGAAAATCCTATTATTAGGGTTACAACCATCAATTTTTATTCTTGCTTTAAAACATATATTCTACCTTCTTTAACCCTAAAGATAGAAACAATAGGTTTTGGATCTTTATGAAAAGAATTTTCTAATCCATTTCTTCTTCATATAGTACATGTAAAAGAAGTCAAACTAGACTCTAATGAGACTCACATACTTATTGTGGTCTCTTCCCTTCTTTTTGATTTTAAAGATATTGCATCTAATGAGCTTCCTGATAAGATACCTCCTCTAAGAGACATTAAACATGCTATTAAGTTCTTACCCAATTCTCAACTTCCTAATCTTCCACATTATAGGATGAACCCTATCGAGCATGTTAAGATTAAAAGACAAGTTGAGGAATTATTGAAAAAGGGTTTTATTCAAATGAGACTTAGCCCTTGTGTAGTCCCAGCTTTATTAACTCCAAAGAAAGATGAAACATGGAAAATGTGTGTTGATAGTAGAGCAATAGATAAAATTACTATCAAGTATAGGTTTCCTATTCCTTGATTAGATGATATGTTAGATTTAATCTCAAGAGCAAAATTTTTTTCAAAGATTGACCTAAAAAGTGGATATCATCAAATTTGGATTAGATTAGGGGATGAGTGGAAGATGGCTTTTAAGACTTTTGATGGACTTTATGAATAGCTTATCATGCCCTTTGTACTTTCAAATGCTCTTAGCACATTTATGAGATTAATGAATACTATTCTTAAGCCATATATAAGTAAATTTTTGGTGGTGTACTTTGATGAATTTTTAATTTTTAGTCCAAGTAAAAGTGAGCATTTACAACACCTATAAAAAGTCTTTGACATACTTAGATAAGAGAAATTATACATTAATTTAAAAATGTGTTTCCTTTTGTAAGCTGAGGTAATCTTTCTAGGCTTTATTATATCCACTGTTGGACTTAAACCTAATCCTTCTAAAGTAAAAGCAATCTTAGATTGGCCATCACATAAAATTTTTACTAAAGTTAGACGCTTTCATGGATTAACCACTTTTTATCAGAGATTTATCAAGAGTTTTAGTACCATTGTTACTGCGATAACAGATATACTAAAATTAGATAAATTTTATTGGACTCCTAATGCATAAAAGACATTAAATCAAATTAAAGTTCTTATCACTTCTGCATCAATCCATAGGCTTCTTGATTTTCTAAAGCCTTTGAAGTAACATGCGATGCTTCAGGAATTCGGATAGGTGGAATTTTAGGTCAAGAGAATCATCCTATCACATTTTTTAGTAAAAAGATAGATGAAGCCAAGTAATAATATTCCACTTATGATACGAAGTTTTATGCTATAATTTAATCCTTAAGGAATTAGCAACAGTAGCTCTTACATAGAGAATTTATACTTAATCCAAATCATCATGCCTTAAAATTGTTTAGCACTACATGAAAATTAAGTCATCGGCATGAAAAATGGGTTGAATTTTAATAAGACTACTCTTTTATTCTAAAGCATATGCCTGGAATTAAGAATAACCCTGCTGATGCTTTATCGAGGGTAAAGCTAACGATTTTCTCTTTAGAATTGAGAATCCCAGGATTTGATAGAATTAAAGATGATTATATTGTGTGCCTTGACTTTCACCTAATTTATCTTGAACATCTAGATAAACCAATAACTTTAAAAGGAACACTCTTGATAAAAATTGGATATTTATATAAAAGAAAATAACTATGCATTCCTCAATCTTCTCTTAGAGAATTCTTTATCATCGAGCTACATGCTGGAGGTGTAGCTAGTCATTTTGGAAAGGATAACACCATATGTTTATTAGGAAATAGATTTTATTTCCCTTCATTAAAATTAGATGTTCAAAAATTAGTTGCTCAATGCTTAATTTATAAACAAGCTAAAACTATCAAATAATGGTCTGAACAATACACTGCTTACCTGTTCCTTATAGGCCTTGGGAAGACCTATTAATGGATTTTATTCTAGGATTACCTAGGACAGCTTGAGGACATGATAGAATTTTTGTTATAGTGCATAGGTTCTCAAAAATGGCACATTTTATATCTTTTTCAAAAAGAAATGATGCTTCTTATATAGCCACATTAGTTTTTAAGGAAATAGTGCGACTACATGGTCTCCCTTAAACTATTATTTCTAACAGAGATGTTAAGTTTGTCTCATATTTTTGAAAAATATTATGTAAATTATTAGGTACCAAATTAAAATTTTCTTCTATCTTTCACCCATGAACTGATGGACAAACTAAAGTAGTTAATCGTACCTTAGGAAATTTTCTTACATGCTTAGTAGATAAAAGTTTAGGAAATTGGGATTTACATTTGCCAACCTCAGAATTTACCTATAATATTACTATTTCTAGAACTACAAAATAATCACCATTTGAGATAGTCTATGGTCAAAAATCATGATGACCAATAAGTGTAGCAAACCTACCATCTCATGTATTTTTTGATGTAGCATTCTCATTTGCTAAATATTTTCAAAGCCTCCATGAAGATATAAGAAAGGAAATTACTATAAGTAATGATAACTTTGCTTTTAAGGAAAATCATAATCGTTCAGTGAAAGAATTTAAGGAAGATGATTATGTATTGATTTGCATTTGGCCTGAGCATTATCAAACCACTAAATATAAGAAATTACATGCACGAGCTTGTGGTCCATTTAAAATTCTTAAGAAAATTGGAACTAATGCTTATCACCTTGATTTTCCTGTTGATATGCTCATTCATCCAGTCATTAATATTGAAGATATTCTATCATATGAGAGAATTATAAAACCTACACTTGTTCAATCTAACTCTTTAGCACGAGATATAACACAGTACTTGTAGAAGCCCCCTTTCTTTAAAGTTGAATATATTATCACTGAGGAAGCACCCATTAATCCAGCTTCAGAATATCATTTTCTAGTTCGTTTGAAGATTAAGCCACCAGCTGAAGACACAAGGTTCACTCATACTGGTTTGGAGACTTTAGCCCCACAATTAGTAGAAGAATTCTTATATTTCAAATCTATAGAGTAGAGTTAAATTGAGCCCAAGGAAATATATGTAGAACATCATGAAGATCCAAAAAATTAGAGCTCAAGGTCAATTTACAAGATCTCAAGGTAAAGCCTAGGAAAATTCAAGAAAAATTAAGGCTTAGCCCATTAGCCTGCAAAGGCCCATCATCTCTAGGATTGGTAGTGGAAATTCATCTTTTGGACATGCCTTTTTTAAATCCTTAAAATTGATGCTCATGTGAATTTGTCCATTCTTTTTCTTTACTAGGATGATGCTGGCTAACCAAGTAAGGTATTTTTCTTCTCGGATGAAGCCTGCATCTATCAATTTCTTGACTTCATAAATGACCTATTGTTCTATGTCTAATCGCATGCGTCTAGTAGCTTGCTTTATAGGGTTAGTAGTATACTCTATTTCTAGTTTATGGATTGCTACGTCAGGAGACAATCCAAGCATCTCTTCATAACTCTATGTAAAGTAGTCTGTAAACTCATTCAATAGCCTAACTAAGTCATTGGTTTCAATTTCATTCAAGAAAAAAACTAATGTATGTCGGGCATGGATCTTCTCCAGTTCCTAAGTTGATTTCCTTGAGCTCATTCATGGTTGACTTGATCTCTTCTTCAAACTCTAGCAGTGCATCTTTGACTTCAAACTCATCTGGATCATCTGAAGTTTCTAAGAGTAGCTCCTCATATGAGTTAATGTAATTTGAAAAGAACCTATCAGATTCCAAATGATTGGTGATTACTAAGCGGTGATCATCATCATCGATTAGAACCACTATACTAAATCCTAATCCTGGTCTTGATTGGGAGTTTTTTACATTTGTTCATCCATATTCTTTCAAAGTAGTCTGACCTGCACTTTGACTAAGTATGTGGGATTAACCATTTCTTTGTTAAATTATGAACACAAAGAAAGTACCAATCAAAACATAATTCTATTGAATATTTATATGAATCATCCTCAAGTTATAAATCAACATCTTGACTTGTGGATCATGCTCCAAGAAAGAACCTCTAAGTCTTCACACTTGTGGATGACTTAGGGTCTTCCTTAACTACCAAACCCTTAGCATTTTAAGAGGAAAGTGGTGTTAGAGCAAAGGTTCCCAACTGATGCCTAAGTATTTCACATATAGACTTGGATACACTTATGCTTTTCTTTGGAGACCAGTCTTCATCGCTATCTAGCTCAAGTGTCACTCCAAGGGAATCTACTACTTGGAAGAGCTAGTTGGGGTGCTAACCATATAAGACTCATTCTATGAACTAGATTCTAAGTCTATATGGATAGTAGGTGTACTCTTGGTAGCTGGGATATATCTTTTATTGGGTGGCCAATAAGGAGGTTTTCCATCCCTCGCATTGCCTCTGAACAAGCCTCTTCCTCTGCCTTGTGGAGGTAAGGTAGTCCTACCCATGTGTTCAAATGAAGTAATGAACTGTGGGTGGTATCTAATGTCAGGCTCCACTTCCTCCTCCAAGCCTATTTTCGCTCCATTTTATTTTCTTTTTCATTTTCTCTTTTCTTTTCTTTTTGTTTTTCTCTTTCTCTTTCTTATTCTTTTTCTTTTATTTTTTAAACTTTGGCCAAGTTCACGAGAATAGACTTGTTGATTTTGAGGGAAGTAGTAAGCTGCACCTTCATATATGCCGACCTCGTGAACTGTAAATGGCTTGAGATCTACTTTGACACAGTAGACGATCCCACTTATCATGAACTTCATACAATGATGTAGAGAGGATGGAACTATGTTGTTCTCATATATACATAGTATCTCTAGCAAAGCATTGAATGATATATCCAAGTCTATAATGTAAAACTTGGCTTCAGTCTTCCAAGGGCAACACTACGGAGCCCAAGGCTTGTTGACCTCACTTTTGGAGTGGGGATTCAATCTTACCATCTTAGATTTAAAAGACTTCTAGACACTAAAACTTCCCTAGTAATAAGACACTTCTAACAATAAGGTAAACACTTAACCTAAGATTAAATACTTAGAAAGGGTTAACCATAGGATTAGATTATGCCTTAGGGATTAGGATAATCTACCTACCCTACAACCCAAATCCAATCCATGTTCATCTTCTCAAACCAAACCTCAAGTTCAATCTAAACAACAAATTCAAATCCAAATCCAAACCCAAATTCTAAAACCAAATGAATGAATCCCATGATGAAACTGAAACTTGAAACCCTTCCTAAGCCATATGACCTATACCATGGACTTAGCAAAATCTTAATCCAAATCAATCCAAAATGATTTCATTTTCTCATAATCAATTTATACCTTCAATCATCTTCCTAAATATAAATCAAATCTACATTCAACTGATCAAAACTAAATCAAACTAAATCAAATTAAATCTAAATTTCTAAGCCATATGACCTTCCCATGGACTTAGCCAAATCTTAATCCAAATCAAGTCAAACTCAATTGATTTTCTCACAAATCAATCATATTTTAAATTAGATTCACAAATTTAAATGAAATATACATTTAAATCATCAAAACTAAATCAAACCAAATCAAAATCCAAACCTAAGCTATGTGACCCAACTTTATGAACTTAGCCAAATTCCTTCATTCCAAAACCCAAATTAAATTGATTTACTCATGAATCAGTCATACCTTCAATCATATTCACAAATATAAATGAAATCTACAATCATCAAGCCAAACTAAAATCAACCCAAGTCAAACCCAACTTAACCCTTTTGACATGAATTGTTCAAATGAACCAAAACCTATTTGAACCCAAGCCAATTGCAATTGAATTTATATATCAATCCCAAATCCATATATAAACTCAACTAAATCAAACTCAACCCAAAATCAAGCCAACTAAACCCAGTTGGTCCACTTGACCCAAAGTGGCCAATTTGACCTATTTGAGCCAAGTTTTAATTGTATCCAAATTAGATTGAACCAAGCCCATCAAAACCTCCCATCTTGATTGTTGATCAGCCTTAGTTGATAAATTGTCATAAATTTGGTCAAACCAAGTCAACTTGGTCATTTCACCAAGTCAACCCCTTAACCCATATGAATACAAACTAGCCAAATTGCAACCTAAGATAAATCCCTTGAAATCAATGATTCACACCAAATCAAAATCAATATTTGAATATGACTTGACCTACAATTGAGTCAAACTAAACCCAATTGGCCCTCTTGACCCAAGTAAAGATGGTTCTACTTTTTGATTTTCTCTATGGGTGCTCATTTTTTATCTATGTCGTCACTTATGTCTTAGAAAACTTGGGGTGCTACTTGGTTGATGAAATTAAAAAGAATAAATGTTTAATCTGAATTAGTTATCTATTAGAAAAAAAAACCTTAAAATCTAAACCCTAAACCTACCAGTTTACTTTATTTTTTAAAAAAAATCCTAAACCCTACACCCTAAACCCTTAATTTCCTAAAGCCTTAAAGCCTAAACCTTAAACCCTAAAACTAACCCTAAACCCTAAACTAACCCAAAACAACAAACCATAAACCCTAAACCCTAAACCCTAACCCTCACCTTAACCCTAAACTCTAAACCCTAAACCCTTAACCTTAAGCACTAAATCCTAAACCTTAAAACCTTAAACCCTAAACCCTAAACAAACCCTGAACCTTAAACTCTAAACCTTAAAAACCCTAAACCCTAAAGCCTAAACCCTAAACTAACTTTGAAGCCTAAGCTAACCTTAAACCCTAAATCCTAAACCCAAAATCCTCAAAACCCTAAGTCCTAAAGCCTAAACACTAAATCCTAAACCATAAACCCTAAACCCTAACCCTAAACCTTAAACCCTAAAACCCTAAACCCTAAAACCATAAAACCTAATCCTTAAACCCTAAACCCTAACCCTTAAAAACCTAAAAACCTAAACCTAAACAAAATAAAACTTATTAATAAAATAAATAAATAGATTAAACCTTAATAAAATAAAAAAATAAAATAAAATAAAAACCTAAACCTAAACATAAAATTATTATAAGATAAAAAATAAAAATAAACTAAAAATAAATAAATAAAATCTAAGCTAAACTAAAAAATAAAATAAGCCTAAGAATAAAAACCTAACAAAATAAAAACTAAACATTAAATAAAAAGAAGTTATACCTAAAATAAATATTAAATAAAAATCTAGGCCTAAAAAATAAATCTTAAAATAAATAAAAAGGAAAAACGTAAACCCTAAACTTAAAAAAAAAACCTAAACCTAAACCTAAACTAAATAAAATAAAATACACTAAAAATAAACTTAAGCCTAAACTAAAAATAAAACCTAAAAGTAATCCTAAAATAAAAACCTAAAGCTTAAACCTAAAAAAATAAAATAAAAACTTAAACCTAAACCTAAAAAAAAAACAAAACCTAAACCTAAAAAATAAAATAAAATAAAACTCAACAAAATAAACTTAAACCTAAAAAAATAAACTTAAATAAAAAATCAAACTAAAATAAATAAACCTAAAATAAATAAACTAAACTAAATAAAATAAAAATATAAAATAAAAAATAAAACATAAAATAAACTCAAATAAAATAAACTAAATAAACCTAAACCTACCTATTTACTTAATATAAAAAAAGACCCTATACCCCAAATCCTAAACCCTAAACCTACAACCCTAAACCATAAACAAAGCTAAACCCTAAACCATAAACCCTAAACCCTAAACCCTAAACCCTAAATACTAAACCCTACACCCTAAGCCCTAAACCCTAAACCCTAAACCCAAAATCCTAAACTCTAAAACATAAATCCTAAAACCTAAAACCTACAACCCTAAACCCTAAACCCCAAACCCTAAACCTTAAACCCTAAACTAACACTAAACCCGAAATCCTAAATTAACCCTAAACCTTAAACCCTTAACTAACCCAAAACCCTAAACCCTAAACTAAACCTAAACCCTAAGAATGGGTAGAAGCTTGATGACAAGAACATCATCATCAATTAGGCACAATCTAGATCTAGCTATGGAGGCGAAGGTGAAGGTGGTAGTTGTCATAGTGTTGTTGGGGATATGGAGGTGCTGGTGGATTTGGAGGTGGTGGTCAGAGTAGTCGTGGTTATGGAGGTGGGAGGAGCGACAGAGGTTACAACCATGGTTGTGAGGGAGATCAGAATATGATGGCGGTTCCCACTACCGAGAGAGGGGGTGGTTCCGATGGGAACGGAGAAATCAAGAACTCATCGATCTGCCGCTATAAACACCGCCTTTATAATAGAGACAATTCTACTTATCTAGGGTTTTAGATTTGCACAATGGGTGCTCAATTTTTATATATCTCATCGCTTTTGTCTTAAAAAACTTGGGGTGCTGCTTTGTTGATGAAATCAAAAAGAAGAAATATTGAATCTTAATTTATTCTCTATTAAAAATAAAAACCTTAAACACAAAACTCTAAACCTACTAGTTTATTTACTTTTTTTAAAAAAACCCTAAATCCTATACCCTAACCTTAAGAACCCCTAAACCCTAAACCATAAGCTAACCCTAAACCCTAAACTCAATCCCTAAACCCTCAACCACAAAATCATAACTGTAACCCTAATAAACCCTAAACCCTAAACTCTAAACCCTAAATCCTAAAACTCTAAAGCTTAAACCCTAAACCTTAAACTAACCCTAAACCTTAAACCCTAAACCCTAAAATCCCTAAACCCTAAACCCTAAATCCTAAACTAACCCTAAACCCTAAGATAACCCTAAACCCTCAAAACTCTAAATCCTAAAGCCTAAACACTAAACCTTAAACCTTAAACCCTAAACCCTAAATTGTAAAACCCTAAACCTTATACCCTAAACCTTAAATCCTAAACCTTAAAACCCTAAAAACCTAAACCTAAACTAAATAAAACCTAATAATAACAATAATAAAAAAATTTAAACCTAAATAAAATAAAATAAAAACCTTAACTAAAACCTAAACCTAAACCTAAAAATAAAATAAAATAAAAAATAAAAATAAACTAAAAGAAAATAAATAAAAACCTAAACTAAACTAAAAAATAAAATAAACCTAAGAATAAAAAACTAAATAAAATAAGAACTAAACATAAAATAAAAATAAAATAAACCTAATAAAATAAAATAAACACTAAATAGAAACCTAAACCTAAAAAATAAACATATAAATAAACAAAAGGTAAAATCTAAACTTAAAATAAAAATAAAATATTCAAAATAAAATAAACCTAAACCTAAACTAAAATAAATAAAACATAAACCTACTCCTAAAAAAATAAAGCCTAAACCTAAACTAAAAAATAAATCCTAAAAATAGACCTAAAATTAAAATCTAAAAGCTTAACTTAAATAAAATAAAATAAAAACCTAAACCTAAACTTAAAAAAAAAAATTAAATCTAAACCCAAAAAATAACATAATAATAAAACTCAACTAAAAAATAAACTTAAACTTAAGAATTAAACTAAAATAAAAAACATAAACAAAAATAAATAAAGTAAATTAAATAAAAATTGAAAAATAAACCTAAATAAAAATAAAAAATCAAATTAAATAAAATAATTAAAAAATTAACTAAATAAACTAGATAAACAAACTTATTTAATATTAAAACCAAACCCTAAACCCTAAACTCTAAACCCTAAACCCTAAAACTAACCCTAAACCCTAAACCCTAAACCTACAACCCAAACCCTAAACCCTAAACCCTAAACCTTAAACCCTAAACCCTAAGCCCTAAACCTTAAACCCTAAAACATCAAAACCCAAAACCCTAAGGCCTAAATAGTAAACCCTAACCCCTAACCCCTAACCCTAACCCTAAACCTAAAACCTTAAACCCTAAAATCCTAAAACCTAAACCCTAAACCCTAAGCCCTAAACCCTAAACCCTAAACCCTAAACCCAAAACTCTAAAAACCTATAAACTTAAACTTAAACTAAATAAAACTAAATAATAAAATAAATAAGAAAACCTAAACCTAAATAAAATTAAATAAAATAAAAACATAAATAAAAACCCTAAAAAATATAGAAAATAAAAAATAAAAATAAACTAAAATAAAATAAACAAAAATCTGAACTAAACTAAAAAAAATCAACTTAAAAATAAAAAATCTAAGCAAAATAAAATTTAAAGGTAAAAGAAAAAGAAAATAAACCTAAAATAAAATAAAATAAACACTAAATAATAACAACATAAACCTAAAAACTAAACTTGAAAATAAATAAAAAGTAAAACCTAAACCCTAAACCTAAAATAAAAATAAAAATAAAATTAACAAAATAAAATAAACCTAAACTTAAATTAAGATAAACTAAATTAAAATAAATAAAACCTAAACCTAAATAAACCTAAACTAAAAAAAAATAAAATAAAATAAACCTAAAAAACTAAAAATAAAACCTAAAATAAGAACCTAAAAAAATAAACTAAAAACATAAACATAAACCTAATATTAAAAAATTAAACCTAAACCAAAAAAATTAAAATAAAAATAAAACTCATTTAAAAAATAAACCTAAACTTTAAAAATAAACTAAAATAAATTAACCTAAAATAAATAAACTAAACTAAATAGAAATAAAAAATAAACCTGAATAAAAATAATAATAAATTAAATACAAATAAATATAAAATAAAATAAATAAACCTAAACCTATTGGTTTACTTAATTGTTTAAAAAAAACCTTAAACCCTAAATTCTAAACCCTAAAACTATCCCTTAACCTACAAGCCTAAACCCTTATCCCTAAAACCCTAAACCTTAAACCCTAAACTCTAAACCCTAAATACTAAAACCCTAAACCCAAAACCCTAAACCCTAAACCCTAAACACTATACCCTGAACCCTAAAATCTACAACCCTAAACCCTAAACCCTAAACCATAAACCTTAAACTAACCCTAAACACTAAGAATTGGCAGAACCTTCATGATTGGAATATCACTGACAACTAAGCTCAGTCTAGATCTGGCTGTGAAGATGATGGCATAGGCGGCAGTTATCATAGTGGTGGTGGGGGATCTGGAGGTGCTGGTGGATATGGAGGTGGTGGTCAAAGTAATGTTGTTTATGGAGGTGGGAGGAGCGATGGAGGTTACAGCCGTGGTGGTGGTGGACGGAGAGATTGGGGCTCTGATGGTGGATCCCGCCACTGAGAGGCGGATGTGTTGATGGGAACTAGAAACTCAAGAACGGCCGATAATTCAAGCTATGAAATTATGTCTTTATAATAGACATGATTCTACTTATCCATGGTTTTAAATTTGCTCTATGGGTGCTTGTTTTTTATCTCTATCGTTACTTGTGTCTTAGAAAACTTGGGGTGCTACTTGGTTAATAAAATCAAAAAGATGAAATGTTGAATCTGAATTTGTTCTTTGTTAACAAAACCTTAAACTCTAAACCCTAAACCCTAAACTAACCCTAAACTAAACCTAAACCCTAAAAACCAAAAAACTTAAACCCAAACTAAATAAAACCTCAAAATAAAATAAATAAAAAACCTAAAACAAAATAAAATAAAAAATTAAAATAAACTAAAATTGAAAGCTAAACATAAACCTAAACCTTAAAAATAAAAAATAAAAATAAAAATAAAAATAAAACTAAAATAAAATAAATAAAAACCTAAACTAAACTAAAAAATAAAAAACATAAATAAAATAAACACTAAACCTAAAATAAAAATAAAATAAACCTAAAATAAAATAAAACAAAAAATAAATAAAACCCTAAACCTAAAAAAGAAACCTAAAAATAAATAAAAAAATAAAACCTAAACACTAAACTAAAAAAGACTAAACCTAATATAAAAATAGAATAAACCTAAACCAAAACTAAAATAAACTAAACAAAAATAAATAAAATCTAAACTTAAAATAAAGTAAACCTAAACCTAAACCAAAACTAAATATAATAAAATAAACTAAAAATAAACCTAAACATTAACTAAAAAAAACCTAAAAATAAACCTAAAATAAAAACCTAAAACCTAAACCTAAAAAAAAATTAAAAACCTAAAAAATAAAATGAAAATAAAATTCAAATAAAAATAAACCTAAACCTAAGAAATAAACTAAAATAAAAAAAAAACCTAAAATAAAGAAACTAAGCTAAATAAAATTAAAAAATAAACATAAATAAAATTAAAAAATAAAATAAACCCAATCAAATAAAAAATAAACTAAATAAAATAAATAAACCTAAACCTACCGATTTAGTTAATATAAATAAAACCCTTAACCCAAAATCCTAAACCCTAAACCCTAAAACTAACCTTAAGCCCTTAATCCTAAACCTACAACCCTAAACCCTAAACCTTAAAACTTAAAATCCTAAACCCTAAACCCTATGCCCAAAAATCCTAAACCCTAAAACCTAAACCCTAAAATCCTAAACCCTAAACCTTAAACCTTAAACCCTAAACCCTAAACCCTAAGCCCTAAAACCTATAACGTTAAACCATAAACCCCAAACCCTAAACCCTAAACTAACCCTAAACCCTAACCTCTAAGAATGGGTAGAACCTTGAAGGAAAGAACATCACACAACTAGGCTCACCTACTAGAGCGGTAAAGTAAGGAGGTGGAAGCTATTGTAGTAGTGGTGGGGATCTAGGTCCCAAGTGGATATGGAGGTGGTGGTTGGAGCAAGTGGTGGTTATGGAGGTGAGAGAGTGATGGAGGTTCCATGGTGGTGGAGAGAGAGATCAAGGATATGATGTCAATCCCACTACTGAGAGGCGGTTCGATCAAAATTGGAGAACCAAGATCACCCAATCTATTGCTTATGGAACTGTGTCTTTATAGTAGAGACAATTCTACTTATCTAGGGTTTTTGATTTGCTCTATCGATGCTCATTTTTTATCTATGTCATCGCTTATGTCTTAGAAAACTCCAAGTGCTAATTGGTTGATGAAGTGAAAAAGAAGAAATGTTCAATCTGAATTTTTTCTCTGTTTAAAAAAAAACCCTAAACCCTAAACTAAAACTTAAACCCTAAACCTAAAACCTAAACCCTAAACCCTAAACTACCCTAAACACAAAACCTTAAACCCTAAAAAGTTAAAAACCTAAACCTAAACTAAAAATAAAAACCTATAATGAAATAAATAAAATAACCTAAACCAAAATAAAATAAAAACTAAAACTAAAACCTAAACCATAACCTAAATCTAAATCTAAACCTAAAAAAAATAAAATAAAAAATAAAAACTAAACAAAAATAAAATAAATAAAAACCTTGACTAAACTAAAAATTTAAAAACTTAAATAAAATTAAAACTAAACCTAAATTAAAAATAAAATAAACCTAAAATAAAATAAATTAAAAACTAAATAAGAACTTAAACTAAAAAAATAAACCTAAAAATAAATAATAAATAAAACCTAAACCCTAAACTAAAAAAAACCTAAACCTAAAATAAAAATAAAATAAACGAAATAAAATAAACCTAAACTTGAAGTAAAATAAACTAAACTGAAATAAATAAAACCTAAACATAACATAAAGTAAATTAAACCTAATCCTAAACCTAAAATAAATAAAATAAAATAAAATAAAAATAAAATTAAACCTAAACTAAAAAAATAAAACCCTAAAACCTAAACCTAAAAAAATAAAATAAAAACCTAAACCTAAACCTAAAAATAAAAAGTAAAATATAAAACTAAAAAATTAAAATTCAATTAAAAAATAAACTTGAACATTTAAAACAAACTGAAATCAAAAACCTAAACTAAAATAAATACATTAAACTAAATAAAAATTAAAAATAAACCTAAATAAAAATAAAAAAAATAAAGGAAGCACAAATAAATAAAAAAATAAACTAAATACACTAAATAAACATAAACATATCAGTTTACTTAATTAAAAAAAAATACAAAACCCTAAATGCTGAACCATAAACCCTTAATCTAACCCTAAACCCTAAACCTTAAACCTAAAACTTAAACCAACAACCCTAAACCCTAAAACCTTAAACCCTATACCATAAACCCTCAACCATAAACCCTAAACCCTCAACATTAAACCTTAAACCCTAAACCATAAACATTAACACCCTAAACCCTAAATCCTAAACCCTAAACCATAAAACCTACAACCATAAACCCTAATCCCTAAATAGTAAACCCTAAAGTAACACTAAACCCTAAACTAACCCTAAACCATAAGAATGGGAAGAACCTTGACGGCAGGAACATCACCGTCAACTAGGCTCAATCTAGATCTAGCGGTGGAAGCAAAGGAGGAGGCGACGGCTATTGCAATGGAGGTGGGGGATATGGAGGTGTTAGTGGATGTAGAGGTGGTGGTTATGGAGCTAGGAGGAGAAACTTGGTGGTGGAGGGAGAGACGGGATATGATGATGGATCCCACTACCAGGGGTTCCATGGGAATTAGAGAAACCAAGAACAATGATCTAACTGCTTATGGAACTTGTCTAAGTAGAGATAGTTCTACTAGGGTTTTGCTTTGCTCTATAGGTGCTCATTTTTTATCTATGTCGTCACTTGTGTCTTAAAAAACTTGGGGTGCTACTTGGTTGATGAATCGAAAAGAAGAAATGTCGAATATGAATTTCTTCTTTATTAAAAAAAACCCTAAACCCTAACCTAAAACTTAAACCCTTAAACTAAAACCTAAACCCTAAACTCCAAACCCTAAACCCTAAACCCTAAACTCTAAACTAATCCTAAACTCAAAACCCTAAACCCTAAACCCTAAACCCTAAATAGCTAAAAACCTAAACCCAAACTAAAATATAATAAAATAAAGACATTAACTAAAATATAAAATTAAAAAAATTAAATAAAAATCTAAACTAAACCAAAAAATAAGAAACCTAAATAAAATAAAAACTAAACCTAAAATAAATAAAAAATAAAACCTAAACCCTAAACTAAAAAATAAACTTAAACCTAAAATAAACAAATAAAAAATAAAATAAAATAAACCTAAACCTAAACATAAAAATAAAACCTAAAAGTAAACCTAAAATAAAAACCTAAAATCTAAACCTAAAAAAATAAAATAAAAACCTAAACCTAAACCTAAAAATAAAAAATTAAAAATTAATCCTAAAAAATAAAATAAAAATAAAACTCCACTAAAAAATAAACCTGAACCTAAAAAATAAACAAAAATAAAAAAACCTAAACTAAAATAAATAAACAAAATAAATAAACTAAACTAAACAAAAATAAAAAATACACCTAAATCAAAAAACTAAAATAAACTCAAATAAATAAAATATGAACTAAATAAGCTAAACAAACCTAAACCTACTAGTTTACTTAATTCAAAAAAAAACCCTAAACCCTAAATCCTAAACCCTAAATACTAAACCCTAAACCCTAAACCCTAAACGTAAAACCTTAAAACCTAAACCCTAAAACCCTAAACCCTAAATGCTAAACCCTAAACTCTAAAGCCTAAACCCTAAATGCTACAACCCTAAATCCTAAACCCCAAACCCTAAACCCTAATCCATAAAACCCTAAACCATAAACCCTAAACCCTATACCCTAAACCCTAAAACCTACAACCCTAAACCCTAAACTCTAATCCCTAAACTGAACTCACTCTAAACCCTAAACACTAAACTTACCCTAAATCCTAAACCCTAAACTAGCCCTAAACCCTAAACCCTAACCCTAACCCTAAACACTAAACCCTAAACCCTAAACCTTAAACCAAAACCCTAAATTAACCCCAAACCTAAACCCCAAAAAAACCTTAAACCCTAAACCTAAATATAAACCAAACCCAATAAAACCCTAAAAACTAAAAAACTTAAACCCTAAAACCCTAAAAACCTAAAAATCTACACCCTAAAAACTTAAAAACCTAAACCTAAACTAGATAAATTTAAAAATAAAATAAATAATAAAGTAAACCGATATAAAATAAAATTAAAATAAAATAAAATAATAACTTAACCTAAAACCTAAACTTAAACTTAAACTTAAAAATAAAATAAAATAAAAAATAAAAATAAACTTAAATAATATAAATAAAAACCTAAACTAAATGAAAAAAACCTAAATAAAATAAACTTAGAATTAAATAAAAACCTAAACCTAAAAAATAAACCTAAAACAAAACCTAAAGATAAATATAAATAAAACCTAAACCCTAAACTAAACAAAAAATCTAAACCTAAAATAATAATAAAAAAATTAAAATAAAATAAACCTAAACCTAAACTAAAATAAACTAAACCTAAACCTAAACTTAAACTAAATAAAATACAACAAAATAAAAATAAATCTAAACCTAAAGTAAAAAAATAAAACCTAAAATAAAAATAAAAAATAAAAACCTAAAACCTAAACCAAAAAAAATAAAATAAAAACCTAAACCTAAACCTAAAAATAAAAATAAAAAAATAAAGTCTAAACCTAAAAAAATAAAATAAAAATAAAACTCAACTGAAAAATAAACCTAAACATAAAAAATAAATAAAAATAAAAAACTGAACTAAAATAAATAAACTAAATTAAATAAAAATAAAAAATAAACCTAAATAAAAAGAAAAAAAATAAAATAATCTAAATAAACATAAATCTATCGGTTTACTTAGTTTAAAATAAAACCTTAAACCCTAAATCCTTAACCCTAAACCCTAAATCCCTAAACTCTAAAGGCTAAACCCTAAACCCTAAACCCTAAACCCTAAACCATAAACCCTAAAACCCTAAACCCTAAACCCTAAACATTAAACCCTAAACCCTAAAACCTACAACCCTAAACCCTAAACCTTAAACTAACCCTAAACCATAAACCCTAAACTAACCCTAAACCCTACGAATGGACAAAACCTTGATGATAGGAACATCACTGTCAACTAGGCTCAGTCTTGATTTGGTGGCGAAGACAAAGGCAAAGGCTATGGTTATCATAGTGGTGGTGGGGGATCTAGAGGTTGTGGTCAGAGCAATAGTGGTTATGGAGGCAAGAGGAGCAATAGAGGTTACAACCGTCATGGTGGCAGAGGAAGAGATCGAGGATATGATGGCGGATCTCGCTACTTGAGAGGTGGGGGTGGTTCTGATGGGAATTAGGGAAACTGAAGAACATACGATTTGATATGCTACTTATGCAACTGTGTCTTTATAGTAGAGACAATTCTATTTACCTAGGATTTTTAATTTGCTCAATGGGTGTCCTTTTTATCTATGTCATCGCTTGTGTCTAAGAAAACTTGGGTTTCTACTTGGTTGATGAAATTGAAAAGAATAAATGTTGAAACTAAATTTGTTCTCTATTAGAAAAAAAACCTTAAACCCTAAACTAAAACTTAAACCCTAAACCTAAGACCTAAAACCTAAACCCTAAACCCTAAACCATAAACCCAAAACACTAAAGCCTAAACCCTAAACCCTAAAACCCTAGACATGAAACCATAAACCCTCAACCCTAAAACCATAAACCCTAAACCCTAAAACCTATAACCCTAAACCAGAAACCCTAAATCCCCAAACTATAAACCCTAAACCCTAACCCCTAAACTAACCCTAAACCTTGAATAAAGATGTTATCAAGAGTAGATCTAAAGAATGACCTAATCCTAACATAGTTATTTTTGCTAAAGAAAATGTTTTCGGTAGACTTTCCCTTGACTATTAAAGATTTGAATACCATAAACCTTAATCCTAAATCATATCATAATACCATATTTTATAGTATAATGTAGCATCATATATTTGAGCTTGTAGTGAAGTGTTTTTGGATGTTATAAGATGTTTTGAAATGTTTTAGTATATTATGGTATTGTGCCATATAGTCTATATTAATATAAATCATAAAAATATTGATTTAATAAATCAGATGATGAAATTTATTAAATTTGAAGTGGGAATTAGGTTGTTGTACCAAAGATGTGCAATGCCACTTGTAGTCTAAAAACTAAGATTTAATGTTCAAAATAAATATTATATGTTGTAGCATAGTATAACATCATATATCATAATATATTGTTTTGTGCATTTTAAATTCTTTTAGTATTTTAAGATCATGTAGTCAAACCTACACTAGAATTATTTATTAAAATGTTGATTTAGACTTTAAAATGGCAAAATTTGGCCAAATTCATAATAGGTAGAGCATGGTATTATAATATATTTTTTGAATTTAAAATATTTAAGTGATATGACTAAAATATATCATTTTTTATAATTTAGACAAATTTAATAATTTTTTATCTTAAGTAATCCCTTGTCATGTGATATGCAATATAGTATAATATAATATAGGATGCCAATAACATAGTGTAGCATCATGCATTAAAGCAGAATATTGTGTATTACTGCTTGTTGTTTAGCATATTTTAGTTTGTTATAGTATGATATAGTAGGGTTTCTATTGGTATAATTCATAAAAATATTGATTAATAGGCTGAGATGAAGGGATTTGGCCAAATTTAAGGTAAGCTTTTGGGAACATCATTAGGGGTGTGCTATGGTGTGTCATTTAAGGATCCACTAGGGTTGTGCTAGGAACACCAAAGAGACAGTCTTCCAGCTGTGGGATAAAGCTAGCCAACCTAAGGGGTTTCCTTTCAATGTGCAATGGCTATGCTAGGAAGAAGGCATAGCAGACTTACATCTTCCAAAGCGAGGAACAACCACTGGGGTGACCTGATGGATGCATAACAAATTAAACCTGACCTAGAGAGACTACTAAGTGAATGCCATTAGGGATTTATGTCAACTCAAAAGTAGTCAAGATTAATTTTATCCTAATTTTATGTGATTTGATATGGTTTGTTTGGTTTAGTTTGATTTCAAATCGAAGGCATATTCATTGGCGATGTGAGATTAGTCAAATTTGATTGATTTAATTGATGGACCATGTCGGTGTGTGATGAACCCACTGGTAAGGGGCTATATCAAACTTGTCCTATCTCAGATTTACAAATCCAAAAGATAGTCTAGTGGTCATGGGGTAGAGCTAGCCAACCTAAGGTGTTGCCTTTCGGTGTGTAACGACTGTACTAGGAAGAAGGCATAGCAGACTTACATCTTCTAAAGCAGGGAATAATTATTGGGGTGACCTATTGGTAGCATAAAAAATAGAACCCATCTTAGGGCCGATTACTGAGTGAATGCTACTAGGGACTTATATCAACTCAAGAGTAGTCATGCAATTCCTACAGGGAGTTTTCTTGACATTACTGAAAAGATAGGATGCCTGCTTTGGAAAAGGTTCCACTATGAGTGTCCTCCTAATCCATAAGTGAATATATATTATGTTTATATTTTTGCATTGATCTTGTTGGTGCACGAGGGATCACACTAAGAAGGGGCTATGTCGGCCTTGACATATCTAAGATTTACTAGACTAAGGGAGAATCTCCACTTCTAGAGGATAGATTCTCCAACCACAAGGGTGGTTTTTAGGAAAGGGGAACTATTGAATTTGATAGTAACCTGAGTGATGTCTAAATGGGGTTGCGAAGGACGTGATCTAAATATAGTGCCCATAGGGGTGGTGCTACTAGGGGCGTTATGCTGAGCCTTGGAAAAGAAAGCCTATAGGTGTATGGTGGCTAACTTAGGGAAAAAACTGAGCAGACTTACATATGCCATGACTGTTGTATCCTAAGGTGCGAGAACAAACCAACCTAAAGTGTATTCGTCAGCATGAGTGGTGTATCCATCAGCATAATGAGAACCAACCAACCTAAGGTGCCCATCGGTGTGCAACAATCAATCTAAAAATAAAGTATACAGGCTTATAACTTTCTAAGCGGAACTAATCAATGGGATAGTTTATCATCAGCGGGATATATGCTATCTGACCTAGAGCAACTACTAAGTAGGGAGCCCCAAGGAAGGACTGGACTCATACTTTAAGTAGTCAAGAGGGAAGTAGCCACTAGGGGACTTATCATAAACCTCAAATATACTCAACCCAATTAAAGCATGAAGGTTAATCCAAGAACAAAGTGAAGCAGACTCACATCCTCTTAAATAATGCCACCAAGAGGTAGCTTATCGGCCACATAGTAAGCCTACCAAACTAACAAGGTACTCATCGATGTGTAGTAGCCAAGTAAAAAAGGAAACCTTTGTAAACTTACATCATCTAAAGTAAGAAGATCACTGGGGGGACACTAGCAGGGTAGCACATCAGCCTGACCTAGAGCAGCTAATGAGTGAGTGTCACTGTCGGTGTTATCTCAACTCTAAGTAGCCCGAGATAAAAGACATGTGTTAGTTTTATATGTTTGTGTGTAGTTTGGGTTTATGTTGTGTCAATGAAGGATAGGACACCGCTTGGGTTTCTTACACCAACCCTAAACACATTATGGCAAATTCACAAACAAGAATACTTTCAACATGGAAGCGATTGAATTCAAAATGGAATTTTTATTGATGCTAATTATTTTTAAACATAATTTATAATATTTCTTTAACAAGAGCCCATTGATTGGAAGCATTGGGAGCTCTCTCGTATGATTAATAAGCTAATAAGATCCTCTTTAGTAGGCCTTCTCTCTGGGAAAATGGCCTTCCCAAGTGGGTTCAAACTTGCCTCTCATCTTACAACGACCAACAATCAATCTCCTTAGAACTAAAATAAATTCTCCTACTTGAAAAGCTCTAGGACGGAACAACTTATTATGAGCTTGAATCATTTTAGCTTTATACAACTCGAGGTTTTGGCATGCCCACAGGCATCTCTCCTCCAAACCTTTGAGCTCTTCTAATTGCAACTTGGCATTCTACTTTATTATGATCCTGCTACCCACAACTATTCTTAATGATGGAAGTTGGACTTCCAATGGTAGAATGGTTTCAGACCCATACTCTAAGGAAAAAGTAGTAGACTGAGTTGGAGTTTTATATGTGATGTGATAAACCCACAAGGCTTCAACTTACTGCTTATGACACTATCACTTGTTATTATCGAATGTCTTCTTTAGAATTTGGATGAGAGTTTTGTTTAAGGCTTCTGTTAAGCCATTTTCCCTCAAGTAGTTGATGGTAGAATATCTCTAATCTATGATATGTCTCTAGGCAAAATTATTGATCTTGGTGCTCTTGAATGCAGTACCATTATCAGATATAATTCATCGAGGGACTCTGAACTTATATACGATATGATTCCTAAAACATTAGAGCACATGTTAAGTTGTGACCTCTATGAGCTGAATCAACTTTGCTCATTTGGAAAAATAGTCAGTAGCAGCTAAGATGAACCGATGACCTATACAAGAAAGAGGACCATTTAGACCCACTATGTCGGTACCTCCAAGACTCGAATGGCCATGAGACTAATGTAGGATGTAGAATGTTGGGTGGTTAGTATAGGACCACACTGTGTATTTGACATTGGTGACATCGCCTAGTCGTATCCATGCAATCTTTGAACATCAATGACCAGTAGTATCCTAGTGTCTTGATCTTGGCTTTCATCTTCAGACTGGATTGGATGGAGCCACATAATCTTGAGTGTTTCTCGATCATGATCTTATGGGCTTCATGCTTGTCTATACAATGTAACCACATATCATTGAAAGACTATCCATACAAGACACCATCCACAAGAGCATACAAAAGTTCTCTCTTCTTTATTTGATGGGCTTGAGACTTCTCTTTAGATAGTTTTCCTTTATTTAGGTAATCCATGAATGGTACCCTCCAATCTAACTCCTCATCCTTCTTGGCAATGGCAACCTCCCCTTCAAGATAGTACTGTTTGATGAGTTCAATATCAATAAGGGATAAGACTTATCTATTATGTACTATTATTTATATGGACTCATCCTCTGGACATGTCAACTCCTTGGCAAGCTTGGCTAAAGAATATGCTATGATGTTCTCTCCTAGAGGAATGTTATAAAAGGTAACCTCTGGAATTTGGGCCAACAACTCCATGGTGTACTTGTGGTAGTGATGGAGCTTGGGATTTATAACCTTATAGGACACAATGATTTGGTTGATAACTAGCTTAGAATCTCTAAAGATGTTGATATTTTGGATGCTTAGAGTAAGGACTAACATCAGAACAAAAATCAGAGCCTCATATTTGGCTTCATTGTTGGCCTAATGATTGAACACATGATATGAGAATCCCATCACATTACAGTCTAGAGTTAAGAAAACCATTCCTACCCCTACATTTCCTAGAATAGTAGATTGTGATTCTTCTCCTTTTTGAGATGAAACTGCACAATCAAAGTATATCTCCTAGGGGTGAATTCTAGTATCCCCTAAGTTCATGATTTTTTCAATGTAGAGATCATCACTAAGCAGAGAGTTAGCATAAGTGGGTGTGTTGCTAAGAAATCTGCTAGCACTTATCCTTTCACCACACAGAGGGGTACAAAGGTAATGTCAAACTATAAGAGGATCATGGAACATCGTGCCAACCATCTAGATAGCATCGATTGTATCATGAGATGTTGTAGTGGATTGATCCTAGAGATTAAGTTCATCTTATGAGGAAGCATGTATTGATGTAGCTTTTGGGATGCAAAGACTGAAGCTAGGCAATGATTCTTAATGAGTGGATAATTAGCCTCTGTAGGGACTAGATGATAGCTTAGGTAGTAGAGTGCAGTTTCCTTCCCTTCTTCATTGGCTTTGGCCAACAAAGCACTAAGGGAGTCATCTAATGCAGCAGTGTAAAGTATGAGTGGCTTGCCAGGGATAGGAGCACCTAGAACTGGTAGCCTCATCAGGTAATGCTTGATGTCTTCGAAGGCATGCTCACACTTATCATCCCACTTGAACTTGGCATCATTTTTGATAAGTGTTGAGAATGGCTAACATCTACCCAATAAGTTGGATATAAAGCATCTTAGATACTCCAAATGCCCTTAGAATGATCTAAGTTGAGTTAAAATTTTAGGGGGTGGAATTTCTAATATTGCCTTAATCTTCTCCAATTCGATATTTATTCCCTAGTGTCGAACAACAAACCCAAGGAATTTCCCTGAAGTAAATTTGATTGCACACTACAGGGGATTCATTTTGAGGTTAAATTATTTTAACTATTTAAAAAATACTCTCAAGTCAAAGAGATGGTCTTCCTATTCCCTACATTTAACCATGAGATGATCAACATAGCACATGACTTGATGATGAATGAGTTTGTCAAAGATTCAAGTCGTAGCATGATGGTATGTAACATCAGCATTTTTAAGGCCGAAAGGCATAATCTTATTGCAATAGATTCCAATCGGGGGGTTCTAAAAGTAGTGTTTCTTTCATCATCATGGGCCATCTTTATTTGGTTATATCCAGATGAGCAAACCATGAAAGAAAAGACTGCATGAGATGAGGCAATGTCTACCATCATCTCTAGGATTGGTAGTGGAAATTCATCTTTTGGACATGCCTTTTTTAAAATCCTTAAAATTGATGTACATGTGAATTTGTCCATTCTTTTTCTTAACTAGGATGATGCTGGCTAACCAAGTAGGGTATTTTTCTTCTCAGATGAAGCCTATATCGATCAATTTCTTGACTTCATAAATGACCTATTGTTCTATGTCTAATTGCATGCATCTAGTAGCTTGCTTTATAGGGTTAGTAGTATAATCTATTGCTAGTTTGTGGATTGTTCCAATAATCTATCTCCAAGGGCAACACTATGGAGCCCAAAGCTTGTTGACCACACTTTTGGAGTGGGGATTCAATCTTCCCATCTTAGACTTAAAAGTTTTCTAGACACTAAGACTTCCCTAGTAATAAGACAATACTAACAATAAGGTAAACACTTAACCTAAGATTAAATACTTAGAAAGGGTTAACCATAGGATTAGATTATTCCTTAGAGATTAGGATAATCTACCTACCATACAACCCAAATGCAATCCATGTTCACCTTCTCAAACCAATCCTCAAGTTCAATCCAAACAATAAATTCAAATTCGAATCCTAACCCAAATTTTAAAACCAAATGAATGAATCCCATGATGAAACCGAAACTTGAAACCCTTCCTAAGCCATATGACCTATACCATGGACTTAGCAAAATCTTAATCCAAATCAATCCAAAATCAATTCATTTTATCATAATCAATTTATACCTTCAATCATCTTCCTAAATATAAATCAAATCTACATTCAAATGATCAAAACTAAATCAAACTAAATCAAATTAAATCTAAATTTCTAAGCCATATGACCTATCCCATGGACTTTGCCAAATCTTAATCCAAACCAAGTCAAACTCAATTGATTTTCTCACAAATTAATCATATTTTAAATTAAATTTCCAAATTTAAATGAAATATACATTTAAATCATCAAAACTAAATCAAACCAAATCAAAATCCAAACCTAATTTAACTTTATGGACTTAGCCAAATTCCTTCATTCCAAAACCCAAATTCAATTGATTTTCTCATGAATCAATCATACATTCAATCATATTCACAAACATAAATGAAATCTGCAATCATCAATCCAAACCAAAATC
The DNA here is from genome assembly GCA_021442155.1 of Cymbidium sinense. Lineage (NCBI taxonomy): Eukaryota > Viridiplantae > Streptophyta > Magnoliopsida > Asparagales > Orchidaceae > Cymbidium > Cymbidium sinense. The sequence goes on from CM038216.1 coordinate 46,320,425, forward strand.
AACCCAAGTCAAACCCAACTTAACCCTTTTGACATGAAATGTTCAAATGAACCAAAACCTATTTGAACCCAAGCCAATTGCAATTGAATTTAAATATCAATCCCAAATCCATATATAAACTCAACTAAATCAAACTCAACCAAAAATCAAGCCAACTAAACCTAGTTTGTCCATTTGACCCAAAGTGGCCAATTTGACCTATTTGAGCCAAGTTTTAATCATATCCAAATTAGATTGAACCAAACCCATCAAAACCTCCCATCTTGATTGTTGATCACCCTTAGTTGATAAATTATCATAAATTTGGTCAAACCAAGTCAACTTCATCATTTCACCAAGTCAACCCCTTAACCCATATGAACACAAACTAGCCAAATCCCTTGAAACCAATGATTCACAATAAATCAAAATCAATATTTGAATATGACTTGACCTACAATTTAGTCAAACAAAACCCAGTTGGCCCTCTTGACCCAACTTGACCCAAATTGACCTAAAATACCAAATTGGGTCAAATCAAAATATAAACCAAATTGATTGCAACTAATGGCTTAAGTTCATTACAAATTGATTGTTGAACTTGACCAAAGCCTTGATTGGACCCAATTCACTTACTTAGCCCAAACTGACCTAAAGGTTCAAGTTGGCCTAAATCAAAACAAAATCTAAATTAATTGAAACCAAAGCCTACAATCATCTTCAATTGCTTAATTAAACCCAAACCAAACCAAGTCAATTTGGCCAATTTGGTCAAATTTATCAACTTAACCCATTTGACCCAAATGAATTCAAATGAGCCAAAATCAAATCTAAGCCAAACTAAACTAAACCAATTCAACCCAAACATACCAAATGATTGTATAAACGTGACCCAACCCTTGGTTTGACCTAATTTGACCAATTGGTCAACTTGACCCAACCTAACCCAATTTGACCTAAATGAGTCAAATTGAGCCAAACCTAACCAAATCAACTCCAATTGATTTGAAATTTGGCCTAACCCTCTTTTGGCTCATTTTAAATCTGTCCAAATCAAAACTAATACCAAATGATCATTCTATCCTTGGTTCAAGGGCATCACATGAGGTAAATCACCAATGTAAGTGGTCATTTCCATTCTTCGGCCACTTGATACTCTCCCAATGGTCCACCTAAGCGACACCTAACCTAGCAAGGGTGGTTGGGTTACCCATGGGAAGTGAAATCACATCACCCTTTTGAATCCCATAGGACACCCATGATTCCTCCTTGGCAGCCACCTCCACACCTTCAACCAACCAAGCCAACTCACCTCCTCCCCACCACCCACTCCCACGAGATGGTCAAATCTACAAGCTCTATCCCACCATCTGATAAAGATGAAGGGGGGTATACACCCCCTCATTTCCACTCAAACACACATAAAAATCATTCCTCATAGCCCTAGCTACCCAAGATGAGCTTTTAGGGCCATTTTTGAAGCTCTTTATCTCATTCATCGATCAAAAAACTCCATTCTCATTTGTCCTGAAATAGGACACTCCCATTGTCGACCTAATTTTCCCATTTCTTCATCAAACTAAAATTAACTTTACACGCACCTACCCTAAGCCTTATCGAGCAAGAATAAATCATCTTCCAAGCTTCTCAAGCATCGAAGGTGGGAATTTGATCAAAGCTAAGCTCCAAATCATCAATTTGTGGCCTTCCAAATAAACATCAAGGAATTGATCCAATTGCTGCTCAACAGGGCTTCATCTCCACTAAATGAAGCTTCTTCAATTATTCGAGCCACTAGTCTTGAGCTCCGATGAGGTATGGTTCCAAAACTAATCCTTAGGCAAAAATGGGTTGGAGCTTTTTGAGGAAAACTTGCATCTCATGTGATCTTGATCATTGGATCCCCTCCGATTAATGTCATGAATTTGTGGGATACTTTTGGAGTTGATCTGAGCTCGAGTAAGCTTGGATTAAGTGAGCAATGGAAACCAGACTCCATTCTCCCTCACTCGCATGATGTTAGATCACGCACTATCCATTTCGTGTGATCGAAATGGATGGTCATGATTAGATCCACTAGATCGATCTAATTTAATCCTATTATGTTGTGGGATTAATCATAGTCGTCCATTCTTAGATCAAACAAAGGATGAAGAAGCGCATCCACCGTCGCCACATAGACACTGAGTCAGATAGGTTTTACGTAGCCAATCCTGTGGTGCCATATGGAAAGCATGCCGTGTCAACGTGTCATGTGGCGCTAACAGGATTAGGCTTTACTTAGGCTTAATTAAGCATTTTCAATGGCTGAAACTTCTAAAAATCATATAAAATTATAGAGAAATAAAAAAAATGCAAATAAATACTCATTTTAAAAGTATTTCAAAGGATAATTAATTTAAAATGATCTTAACTAACTTTGAATAGTAATTTAGGTTTAATTATAAAATTAATTAGCATGATTACTACTTAATTACTTGAGCAATTATTCCCAAATTTTGTGAGTTAATTTAATGGGATGACCTCTGCCTCCCATTATTTTCTTGGGATTTATTGTTAATTTAATTAGAAAAATTGACTAATTAAACCTTGACTACTTGTTTAATTTAACTAATGATTTGTTAATCCCATGAATAATATTAAATTGGTTAATTAAGTTTATTAATCATTGTTCAATAGTAAGTGAACTAAGGAATAGGGTTGGTACCCCTTTCCTTAAGTTTATTTCACTCATTTTTAAAATAAAATTAAATAATATTTAACTAATTAATTAAATCACTTAATCAAATTGAAATCATAATCACATTAGACTTTAATTAATTAAATTATGGGGTAGATCTTTAGGTGTTTAATAACCTAAAGGAGTTTAATGAAATTATGGTTAATCCACTTATGTGGGAAAACCATAAGAGTAATTATTTAAGTCCCTTAATTGAATTAACTATTAATTTCCTAGGATCATTGCACATTTAATTTCCATTCATATCATGTTGGCTCATAATTATTTAGTTAATTACTTTAAGGAGACATAGGTAAGGGCAATTAATTCATTTAATTAAGGGTTCAACTTAATTAACCCATAAAATCAACTTAATTACATTTCCATATATTAAATCAAATCACTAATGTGGGAATGGATTTAAAACTACAAGTGATGAGTTCTCTTCACCTCTTTAAATTAAATCAAATCTAAAACTTAATTAATAAAGAAGCATTGGTTTGCTTTAAATAATCTTTTTTGATTTGATTGTCCTTAAGAACTAGTTTAGTTGAATGAATCACATGCTTATATTTGATTGTACTCTTTCCAATCATGTTAAATTTGGTATTTCATTTGAATTAATGCATCCATATTTTCAAATTCAAGTAAAATAAAATGGATTTCCTTCATGTAAGCTTCCATGTGTTGATTTAATTTAATATATGTGTGGCTATTATCACTATTAAATCCAAATGTATTTATCAAAAGCTTAAAAATGAATAATAATATGTGTTATGATGCTAGTTATAAATACATAAGGAATACATGTGCTTATAGCTTAAGTGTATGAATGTTGAGTTCTCTTTCCTCTATTCATGTGTTGATTTATATAAGATTGAATGTTAATGGGTATATAGTCTAGACGTCCCAGGAAAACAAGGCTTTAGCTAGCCCTAAGGAGTTCATTTAATTACCTCACTTCCCTGGTTTAACAACGGTACGTACCCATTTGATTTCATTCTTATGTATTTAACATTACAATTTGGATAGAGCTTTAATTCAAATATATAAATGATTCAACAAAAAAATATATGTAATCTTTGCATGATTTTTTCCCTCATTTATGTATACATCCATGTGTGTTCAAGAAAAGCAAGTATGTAGTACGGACATCCCAGGAATATGAGCCTTTAGTTAACACCAAGGAGGTCATTTGATTACCTCACTTCCCTGGTTTAAAAATGACATGCACTTGCTTATATCTTTGTACATGTATATGTATTTGTGATTAGTGAATGAAAATCCCATTTTACATTAAAATTGCATGCATTCATAATTGACTAAGTGGTTGAATTAATTAGCCATATGATTTGGAGCTTACTTCCTATGTTCATGTATACGAATTTACATATGTTTGAATGAAAATGGGCATATACTCTAGACATCCCGAGAATATGAGACTTTAGCTAGCTCCAATGAGGTCATTTGGTTACCTCACTTCACTGGTTTAACAATGGCACATGCCTATTTAATTTCATTCTTCTATCCTTTTGTGTAAGAATTTGGATAAAGTTTTAAATTAATATTTTTAAATAATTCAATCAAATAAAATATAAATTCTAAATATACACATACATTCATCATTTAAGTGTGCTAAAATATGTTGCATGCATAGATACACTTAGGATTAAATCATATGCATGTTACATTTGATGGAAAAGAATGATTTAATATATTTCATGTGGTAGTAATTCAATTAAGTTAATCTTAAGATGTCTTTAATTTTGAATAGGATTATTTAAGCTGAACCCAAGCTTAGGATTAATCAAATCATTTAATAAGCCATTCACTAAAGAGATCTAAATCAAAATTAATATACTTTAGAAAGTGACTTAAGGTAGGGATGAAAGGGGGCAATCCTCTTTTCCTCTCTTTATAACACTTAGTTACTAAGTGTAATCAAATTAAAAAAAATACAAATTAAAATTCTCAAATCAATTAAACTACTTTAAGTGAAATCAACCTTTCATGTTAAATTGAAGCCTTCTACACTTAGAAAATACCACACTAATGCTTAATAAGACTTACCACATAAGCCTTAATACACGCATTAGAATTAAGTCACCACTTCTTGCTCTAAGTTAGGATGGTGTATGATGTGATGTATGTTTTGTTTTATGATGTATTATTTTAGTTTGGATGTTAGGGTGCATGCTTTGTAGACAAGATGATAGGCCAATATTAGCTTGATCATGTTTTCTTCTGGGGATTATGCTTAAGAGATGCTTAAAATTAAATATGAATGCTCTTTTTACAGGTTTCTTAAATCCTTAAGCATAATCCAAGTTAAGATAGGTGGGCTTAGTTACCTGTGTAGGGTGCTAAGTCCAAATTATAAATTCAACTGCTTGGGATTATATGTATATTTAGCTAACCTCTCTTTTGTAGGTGTAGTGAGATTTACTTTTCCCATATAAATGTAATTTTTGGATTAGAAATTTGGATTAGTGCTATGGGAGATTAGGATGAGTAGTGGCCAAAAGGATTTCTCCTAGGGTGCCCTATGATGCCTTTGAAGCAAGCACTATCCAAATCAAAGAAGGAACCAAATAAAAAATGGAAATATGAAGAAAGAAGACCCCCCATAGAATTTATTACAATTATAATTATTTTTTAACATTTCAGGTTGTATAAAGGTAGAGCTCAGCTACCCATTTTCTCTCATCGAGTCATACAACGTTACTTGACCACACTAGACATTTATTCTTTTACTTAATTTATATAATTTTTTGATGTTATGTTTACATTATGCATTAGGACGACATGTTTTAAAGTCTCTTAAATGATTAATGTTTTAATGTGTGGCTTGGATACAATTAAGCTCTTAGGATAAAATTAACTTTTCTACCCAACTAATCACTCATAACTAAATTTTAAACAACTCATAATCTCATCATAAAGCCTAAGACATAAATAAGATAATTAAAATATTTAGAAACCCCTTAGCTATATGGTTGTATGTTTCACATCATGCATGCATATTTTTTTCTCTCTTGAACATGAAGGATCTCCATCCTTGCACGATAATGGAATGCTTGACCTATGAGGGAACCTATTGAGGCTGGGAACTACTTCTTTTAGCTGATTGGACCCATAACCCATTTTATCATGCATTTAGGAATAAGGAATCCTAAAGCCTCTGTCAAAATGATGTGTTTAAAATGAAATAAAATTTGAAAAGATTTTGCATCTATAGATTAAGTCATATGCTAATACCACTCATGCTCTAGTCTCTCAGGGAGTGTGTTGAGGAACTGCTTTAGCTATCTTGCAATTCATAAGGCTGGACTAAATTATTTTTAAATCATAGGAGGAGTTAGCTAGCGGCCACTCCAGATAGTTATAAGTCTATAAGTCAAACAATTTATTCTCTCTTATGGATGTAAACCCTTATGTCCACCAATCGCTTAGATTTAAGTCATGCTTTAGCTCGTACTAAAGCTCCCTAGATTTAGGATCTGAGGTAGTTATTTTCTTCAATCTATGAGCATAAATCCTCACCTCATAGGCATTCCCACAACCTTGTGTTGGTGGATTATAAGCCCTAGTAATCTAATTAAATTTCAACTCAAAACATATAAATCTCCTCAACTTCAAAATTATAAAGCCCAACCATATGATAGGTTGGAATTCTCATTCAGCTTCTTATTATCATGAAAATTTCCTACTTATTTTATTTGGATTCTAAAAATATGTCTTCTCCTTGAACTTTCCCAATTAATTTTCCAAATATAGCCAATCCTTTGAATGTTTAACGTTGAAATCTTTGGAGATGATAATTGTCTAGTTTAATTGATAGTATTCTTAGAAAATTTCATTTATTAAGAGGTAATTAACTATGGATTCTTGCCTCCATAGGGAACTTAAAAGTTTGGTTTAATATAAATCTTGCTTTATTCATCCATGTAAAGTATAGAAAAAATCTCTAGTACATTCGAAGACCCATCATGCCTTAAGAGTACTTATTACTTGAGTAGGTCTATTATAGCGTGATGCCCTCTATCTTTTGAGATAGTACATCATACCTAAATGTTGTAGCCGATCACCTCAAAAAGTACCCCACCCTATGATCTGTGTGGTGTCCCCCACCCCTCATACATCCAAAAATAAACACCAGAAGGCCCTCTCAAGGCCCTCTCACCTTGTTCATTGAATCCACTCAACATCATCTTTTCTTTTCAGAGTGTGGAGATGTCAATCCTCAAGAAGGAAAGGGTTCTTAGACTCATAATATTGACTAATACACCTAGGTCAACCAGAACTCTAGATAGTTTGTATCTGCCAACATCCACTATAATGTAAAGAGGCGGTTGTGCTCGATCATCCCTTAGAGTAAGTCTTCATCACTTAATGTAGCTCCTAAGGTGTCCTTCGAGTGGCATGCCTCTTCTTTAGTAGTGGTCGGCTGAGCTAAGAATATCTCTAGATTAAGTAAGGCCTTGATTACAGATTCCCTCATCTCTTTGGATAAGAGAAGGGCGTCATATATGCTTAACTTAGCTGAAAACTTTCTAAGGTGAGCTAGGACATTATAATCAACTCTGGCTTGATCCTCTATAAGCATATCCATATATGGAGCATTCTATGGAGGGGTAATCTACTCACTAGAACTAATAACTTGCTTACACTTATTCTAAGGTGCTACCCTAGGAGGTAGAACTTTTCCACTACATTGGTTGACTTCAGTGACTTCTTGGAATGATGAGCATGTGGAAATTTCTACCTTCTCATCGGGCATACCTACAACTTGTCCTATAGGATCCTCAGAGTTAGTTGACTCCAAGTAAATCTCAAGAGGTGAACCCGATTGATTCAGATAAGGATAGTTTGACTCTAAATCAGAAAGGAAAGGATCAGAACTACTAGAGCTATTATTTTTATTTAGACTCAAAGAGCTTTCAATAGGAATAAAATCAAGAGCATCAGAAGTAGACAATATATAAGTAGAATCAGTTTACTTTATTAATTTCTTTTTGGGTGGAGGTACATGATAAGAAATCAAGTAAAGTAAGCAGAGTAAGGGATTTAGTGCCCTTATCCACAGATACAATGCTCCTGCCTCTAAAAGAGGATCTAGCAGAAGAGATGGTAGCTGCAACGGTGGAGGGAGTACTGGACTCAGACGGTGGCTGTGCTACTGGATTATCCCGGGCAAGTATACTGAGCTTCTGCTACTATTGGGTTATCATCCTCCTTGAGCTGTCCTTTGCAACATGCAAACCTTCCTTGGTGTTGGAGGTTTGAGCTACTTCAGGCACCTGGAAGAAAAGCTTCTTGATCTTAGAAATAATCTTCTTTGAGGTTCGAGATAGGGAGATATCCTAACCTTATTTGGTCTTAAGAGGATCACAAGTATCCCCAAGGATTCCTTTAATAGAACTGGATGGTTGTTCTAATAAGTATTCCTTAGGGATGACTATGGCTCGTAACTAAACCAAGCTATCCCTTCAAAGTGATACAATTATTTAAGATATGGCCTAACATGCGGTGGTAGGTGCAATAGCTAGGATTATAAATTAAAATAAATAAAACATAAATCTAATATACGCTAAAATAAACAAAAATAAATAAACTTAAACTAAAATAAATAAAACCTTAACCTAAATATAATATAAACTAAACCTAAACTTAAACCTTAACTAAATAAAATAAAATAAACAAAAAATAAACCTAAACCTAAACTAAAAAATAAAACCTAAAAATAAATCAAAAATAAAAACTTAAAACATTAACCTAAAAAAATAAAATAAAAACTTAAATCTAAAATATAAAATAAAACCTAAACCTCAAAAATAAAAAATAATAATACTCTACTAAAAAATTAACGTAAACCTTAAAATAAAATAAAATAAAAAACCTAAACTAAAATAAATAAACTATACTAAATAAAACCTAAATAGAAAAAATAAAATAAACTCAAGTAAATAAAAAATAAACTAAGTAAACTTAAACCTGTTAGTTTACTTAATTTAAAAAAAAATACCCTAAACCCTAAATCCTAAACCTTAAACCCTAAGCCCTAGAACTAACCCTAAACCAACAACGCTAAACCTACAACCCTAAACCTAAAAAACCTAAACCCTAAACCATAAACCCTAAACCATAAACCCTAAAACCCTAAACCCTAAATCCTAAACCCTAAAACCCCAAACCCTAAAACCCTAAACTCTAAAATAAACAAACCTAAACCATAAACCTTAAACTAACCCTAAACTCTAAACACTAAATGAACTCTAAACCCTAAACCCTATGAATGGATAGAACCTTGATGACAAGAACATCACCATCAATGAGGCTCAGGCAGTGGTGGTTTTGGAGGTAGAAGGAGCAACGTAGGTTACAACTATGGTGGTGGCAGGGGGAGAGATCGGGGATGTGATGGCAAATCCAAGAACTTGAGAGGCAAGGGTTATTCTTATGGGAACTAGAAAAACTGATGAATGGATGATCAAATTTGCAACTTATGGAACTATGTCTTTATACTAGTGACGGTTGTAATTATCTAGGGTTTTTTATTTTCTCTATGAGTGCTCATTTTTTTATCTATGTCATGGCTTGTGTCTTAGAAAACTTAAGGTGTTACTTGGTTGATGAAATCGAAAAGAAGGAATATTGAATCAGAATTTGTTCTCTGTTAAAAAAAACTTAAACCCTCAACCCTAATCCTAAAACCAAAACCCTAAACCTTAAACCTAAAACTCTAAAAACCCAAAACCATAAACACTTAACCCTAAACTGTAAAACCCTAAACTCTAAACTTAAACCATAAACCTTAAAACCTACAACCCTAATCCCTAAACCCTAAACTCCCAACCCAAAACTTTAAACCCTAAACCCTAAACTAACCCTAAACCCTAAACCTTAAACTCACCCTAAACCCTAAACCCTAAACTAACCTTGAACCCTAACCCTATGCCCTAAAGCCTAAACCTTGAATAAATATGTCATTAGAAGTAGATCTGAAGAATGACCTAATCCTAACATAGTTATGGTAGCTAAATAAAATGCCATCAAGAGACTTTCCCTAACTATTAGAGATTTAAATACCCTAAATCAAATTATAATACCATATATTATAGTATAATGTAGCATCATATATTGGAGCATGTAGTGATATTTTTTGGATGATATAAGATGTTTTGAAATGTTTTAGTATATTATGGTATTGTGCTCTATAATCTATATTAATATAAATCATAAAATATCAATTTAATAAATCAGATGATGACATTTGTTTAATTGGAAGTGGGAATTAGGTTGTAGTGCCAAAGGTGTGCAATGCCACTTGTAGTCTAAAACGTAAGATTTTATGTTCAAAATAAATATTATATGTTGTATCATAGTATAGCATCATATATCATAATATATTATTTTTTGCATTTGAATTCTTTTAGAATTTTACAAACATGCAGTCGAGCTTACAGTAGAATTATTTATAAAAATGTTGATTGGGACTTTAAAATGGTGGAATTTGGCCAAATTCATAATAGGTAGAGCATGGTATGATAATATATTATTCAAATTTAAAATATGTAAGTGATACGACTAAAATATATAGTTTTTTATTATTCATGCAAATTTTATAATTTTTTATCTTAAACAATCCCTTGTGATGTGATATGCAATAAAATATAATATAATATGTTATAGTGTATTAAAATATAGGATGCCATAACATAGTGTAGCATCATGCATTATAGCATACTATTATGTATTACTGCTTATTATTTAGCATATTTTAGTTTGTTATAGTATGATGTAGTAGAGTTTGTTCTCGTATAATTCATAAAAATACTGATTTATAGGCTGAGATGATGGGATTTGGCCAAATTTAAGGTAAGTTTAGGGGAGATCATTGGGGGTGTGCTATGGTTTATCATTTAATCTAAAGAATGGAATTTTGCATTCAAAATAATTATTCATTTTTCAACCATATTTTATAATTTTTTTTCTTAAAGTGATTCATTTTAAGTTGTAATGTAACATAATTTATTATATAAAAGCATATTAAAATATAATGTACATACAATATAACTTCACATATATATGAATGTGGTGGAGTGTTACTAAATGTTATTGTACATTTTAGTATGTTTTACTTTTGTTATAATACATTGGGTCAAAACTCACAAACATTTTAATTTGAAGGTTGAGATAGAAGAATTTGGCCAAATTCATGGCACACACCAAGAAGCAACACCAAAATTATGCTATTTTATATCATTTATAATAGAAAAATATTAATTTTGCATCTAAAATGAACATTATTCATACTTTTAGAAAATTTTGTTATTTGTTCCTTTTAAGTGATTCTCATGAGATGTAATGTTAGATAATATATTATATTATAGCAAATTATAATATAACATCTTACATTATACTATAATATAGTGTGTTAATTCACACTATAATATGTTTAGCATGATATTCTATAGTTATTTTGAGCTTGCACCATCATAAATCATAAAATGTGGATTACAATGTTAAGATGATGTAATTTGAATGAATACATTGTTAGGCTTTTGGTTGAAGTATTAAAGGAGTGCATAAGAGAAAAAAATAAGATTTGATAAGAATTCCATGTCAAGAACATGGAGGGAGATTCGCTAGGGGATCACATATGCATTGGAAATGACATGTGAGGGGTCTATGTCGAGGACATTGAAAAAGAAAATCAACTGGGGATAAGGTTTGAATTTGATTTGATTTTATGATTTATGGAAAAAAGATCCATTAGGGATAAGAATCTATAATCCACAAGGGATAAGATTGAATCGACTTTAATTTGTTTTATTTTAATGGATGTGGAGGCATATCTACTAGAGATATGGGCTCGAGTCTACTGGGGATTAGGTATATGAACCTTCCACTAGGGAAATAGGTTCGGACTATCCACTATGGATTGGGATTTGAGTTTGATTTCATAGATTTATTTGGGTATGTATCTGCTGGGGAAAAGAGTTTGGTTGGATTTCTTTAATTTAGACTCTATTAGGGGAGTTTGGTTTAATTTGGCTTCACTAGGGAGGTTGGTTTTGAATTTGATTTATTTTATTGACTTGTTTATATATGATTTAGAGCTCCATTAGGAAGAAGGGTGAGATTTAACTCCACTGGGTAAAATTAGATTGGGTTTAATTTAATTTGAGTTAATGTTTAGACCTTGTTAGTGTGCGATGGACCCAATGAGATGGGGCTATATCAGCCTTAACTTACCTTAGGTTTACAAATCCAAAGGGATAGTCTACCGGCTATGGGAAAAAGCTAGCCACCCTAAGGGGTTGCCTTTTGGTGTTCAACGGCTGTGCTAGCAAGAAAGTGTAGTAGAATTACATCTTCTAAAGTGATGAACAACTGCTGGAGTGGCCTATTGGAGGCACAACAAATCAGACCTGACCTAGGGAGACAATTGAGTAAATGCCACTAGGGACTTATGTCAATGCAAACGTAGTCAGGATTAATTTTATCTTAATTTCATATGATTTGATATTATTTATTTAGTTGAATTTGATTTTGAATTGAGGGAATATTTGTTGGGGATATGAGCCCAGTCAAACTTGATAGATTTAATTTATGGACCATGTCGGTGTGTGATGGACCCACTACGAAGGGGCTATCTCAGACTTATCCTATCTAAGATTTAGAAATCCAATGGGCCATCCAACCAACAGGAAAACACCATAAAAAAACTTGAAAAAAACCACCAAAAAAAGGGAACAAAAACTAGATGGGTGTAATGCCCAGAGAGAGTAAACTACCAAGGAAGGAACAAAGCCCACAGCAACCAACCATGATCATGAGATAGCAAAACCAAAACCAAAAGGCTAGAAAAAACCACAACCATCAAGAAACCAACAGCCAATAAACCCTCACAAGAAAAAAGAGGCTAGGAAAAAAGGAAAATAAATAAGCTCTGAAGCTTGCCAATCTCCATACCCTCCTAAAACCAACATAGTAGGAGACCAACAAGAGGAGAGCCACCAAAACTAGAGGGCAAGTAAATCTCAATAGTACCAACTAGAAATAATCTCAACCTCCATCAAAAGGAGATATCATTCCTAGGGTTTATGTTTAGGTTTAGGTTTATTAGGTTTTAGGGTTTGGGTTTATTTTTTAATTTATTTAGTTATTTCAGGTTTAGGTTTAGGGTTTGGTGTTCAGGGTTTTGGGCTAGGGTTTAGGGTTTAGGGTTTTGGGTTTAGGGTTTAGAGGTTAGGGTTTTCGGCATAGGGTTTTAGGGTTTAAGCTTTAGGTTTTAGGGTTATTGATTAGGATTTAGGGTTTGGGGTTTAAGATTTAGGGTTTATAGTTTTTTTAAAATATTAAGTAAACTGATAGGTTTAGGTTTATTTAATTTATATTTTATTTATTTTAATATATTTTATTTTTTATTTTTATTTAGGTTTATTTTTTATTTTTACTTAGTTTAGTTTCTTTATTTTAGTTTATGTATTATATATTTTAGTTTATTTTTAAAGTTTAAGTTTATTTTTGAGTTGAGTTTTATTTTTATTTTATTTTTTAGGTTTAGGTTTTATTTTTTATTTTTAGGTTTAGGTTGAGGTTTTTATTTTATTTTTTTAGGTTTAGGTTGAGGTTTTTATTTTATTTTTTTAGGTTTAGGTTTTAGGTTTTTATTTTAAGTTATTTTTAGGTTTTAATTTTTTTACTTTAGGTTTAGGTTTATTTTTAATTTATTTTATTTTATTTAGTTTATTTTTAGGTTTAGGATTTATTTATTTTAGTATATTTTATTTCAGTTTAGGTTTAAGTTTATTTTATTTTTATTTTTGGTTTTAGTTTAGGGTTTAGGTATTATTTTAAGGTTTATTTCTTAGGTTTTGGTTTTTATTTTATTTTATTTTAGGTTTATTTTATTTTTATTTTACGCTTAGTTTTTATTTTATTTAGGCTTTTATTCTTGGCTTATTTTATTTTTTTAGTTTAGCTTAAGATTTTATTTATTATATTTTAATTTAGTGTTTATTTTTTATTTTGTTTTATTTTTAGGTTTAGGTTTAGGTTTAGATTTTAGTTTAGGTTTTCATTTTATTTTTTACTTTTGGGTTTTATTTAGTTTAGGATTAGGTTTTCAGGTTTTTAAGATTTAAGCTTTAAGGTTTAGGGTTTAGGGTTTAGGGTTTATTATTTAGGGTTTAGGCTTTGAGGTTTAGGGTTTAGGATTTAAGGTTATAGGTTTTAGGGTTTAGGGTTACCATTTTAGGGTTTAGGGTTTAGGATTTTAGGGTTTAGGGTTTAGGGTTTACGATTGCAGGTTTAGGGTTTAGGCTTTAAGGTTTAGGTTTTAGTTTAGCATTTAGGATTTTTAGTTTTCTTTTTAATAGAGAACAAATTTAGATTCAATATTTCTTCTTTTTGATTTCATCAACCAAGTAGCACACAGAGTTTCCTAAGACACAAGTGATGACAAAGATAAAAAATGAGCACGCATAGAGCAAATCAAAAATCCTAGATAACTTGAACTATTTCTACTATAAAGATAAAGTTCCATAAGGTTTTGACACGCCTTTGCCTCCACCGCCATATCTAGATTGAGCCTAGTTGACGATGATGTTCCTACCATTAAGGTTTTGCCCATTCTTGTGGTTTATGTTTTGGTTTAAATTTATTAGGTTTTAGGGTTTAGGTTTATTTATTAATTTATTTAGTTACTTTAAGTTTAGGTTTAAGGTTTGGGTTTTAGGGTTTAGGATTAAGGTTTTGGGTTTAAGCTTTAGGCTTTAGGGTTTAGGGTTTAGGATTTTACATTTTATGTTTTTAGGGTTTAGGGTTTCGGGTTAGGGTTTAATGTTATGCATTTAGGGTTTCGTGTTTAGACTTTTTGGTTTAGGGTAAGTTTAAGGTTTAGGGTTTATGGTTTTAAAGATTAGGGTTTACGTTTTTGAGTTTAGTGTTTAGAGTTTAGAGTTTAGGGGTTTAGGGTTTAGGGTTTTAGGGTTTAGAGTTATTTAAGGTTTATGGTTTAGGGTTTAGGGTTTAGGGTTTTTTTTTGGGGAAGTTAGAATTTTATAACCATAAAAGGAAAAGAGATAATATCCTTAAAAGGGGTAAAGCTCTAAAATTCTACTACTCTCAGAGCTACAAGAAACCTAGAGAGCAAAACCCCCATCTAAGTACATTAGAAAAAGAAAAGAAAATAATAGAGCAAATACAGTGCTTAAAAAGCATAAGAGAAAAAGGCATAGAGTAAGACAAACAAATCTTGAAAATAGTAAAAGGATGTGTTAGCAGCAGTTCATGATTCCTTTGAAAAAGCAAGATAAGCAAGATCCACAACAACATCACTTGGGTTGACTGAGCAATGACCATACCCTCTGTACAGTTCCAACTTCTAAAAAAATCTGCAAAACACTATAAAGGCTAAAGTCATACCTAAAATGATAAGGATAAAGACAAGAAAAGGAGAGAGCTTAGAAAGAGAAGGCTCAAGATTAGTTAGGATCATCTCAAGGGGCAACAATACATATGAGCATCCAAACTTCATAAAGAAGGGTTACAATCATATGTAATGCAACCAACTAGAGACAAGATGTGAGTAACATAAAAGCGATCATAGTTAGCATACCTGATATAAGTAAACATCCAAGGCTAGTAGTACATAGAGTTTCAGATCCATCACCATTAAACAAAAAGAAACAAACTAGCAACCAACTAGCAGCCAAACCACCAAATAAAAACCATAATAGACTAATCACAATAACCCAGAGAGAGGCTAGAATAAATTCAGAATACCAACAACAACCACTAACCAAATTCCCATCCATGCTCCAAACTAGGGAAAACCAGTACCAACAATCAGCAAGCACCAGACCAATGCTAATTAATTGAGAAATAGTCAATAAAACCAAGATAGGAGCCCTCAAGCAAAAGTACCAACAATAAGCAGCCACCAAGCTAAACTAGGTTGAACAACCAAAAATGACTAAATAGCTCAAAAATGAAACCATCAACTGAAGGAAACATAAGCTACAACCAGTGTAAATCACCAGAAGATAAAATAACCAAATAAAAGGGGGCCAAAGGTAGCCACCAACCAATAGAAACCAAAAATTCCAATCCAAAATGATCAATAAAGTTTCAACCAACACAACAAAAAGCTTTAGAAAATTTAGGTTTTAGGATTAAGTTTCAGGTTTTAGTTTAGGGTTTAGGGTTTTTTTTAATAGAGAATAAATTTAGATTCAACATTTCTTTTTTTTCAATTTCATTAACCAAGTAACACAATAAGTTTTCAAAGACACAAGTGGTGACATAGATCAAAAATGAGCTCACATAGAGCAAATCAAAAATCTTAGATAATTATAACTATCTCTACATTAAATACACAATTCCAGAAGCAGTAGATCAAATCAATCGTTCTTTAATTTCTCTAGTTCCCATTAGAAACAACCTTACCTCTGGAGTAGCGGGATCCACCATAATATCCCCAATCTCTTCCTCCGCCACCACCATGACTATAACCTCCATCGCTCCTCCCGCCTCCATAACCACCACTGTTCTGACAACCACCTTTGTATCCACTAGCACTTCCAAATCCCCCATAACCACTGTGATAATCGCCACCTATGCCTTCGCCTCCACCACTAAATCTAGACTGAGCCTGGTTGACGGTGATGTTCTTACCATCAAGGTTCTGCCCATTCTTAAGGGTTAGATTTAGGCTTATGTTTATCAGGTTTTAGGGTTTTGGTTTACTT
Organism: Cymbidium sinense; assembly: GCA_021442155.1. Taxonomy (NCBI): domain Eukaryota; kingdom Viridiplantae; phylum Streptophyta; class Magnoliopsida; order Asparagales; family Orchidaceae; genus Cymbidium; species Cymbidium sinense. The sequence goes on from CM038216.1 coordinate 46,336,883, forward strand.
TCTAATTAATTTAGTTACTTTAGGTTTAGGTTTAGGTTTTGGGGTTTAGGGTTTAGGGTTTAGAGTTAGGGTTTAGGGTTTAGGGTTAGGGTTTATTGTTTAGGGTTTTGGGTTTAGGGTTTAAGATTTAGGGTTTAGGGTTTAGGGTTTTTTTACGGTTTAAAGTATAGAGTTTAAGGTTTAGTGATTAGGGTTTAGGGTTTAGGGTTTTTTAGGGTTTAGGGTTTAGGGTTTAGCATTGTAGGTTTAAGGTTTAGGGTTTAAGTTTTTTTCTAATTAAGAAAATCAATAGGTTTATGTTTATTTAGTATATTTAGTTTACTTACTATTTATTATAGTTAACTTTATCTTTTATTTTTATTTAGGTTTATTTAGTATTTTTATTTAATTTAGTTTTCTTATTTTAGTTTAGGTTCTTTATTTTAAATTATATTTTAGGTTTAGGTTTAGGTTTACAATTTAGTTGATTTTTAATTTTATTTTCGAATTTAGGTTTAGGTTTTATTTTTTATTTTAAAATTTAAAGTAAGGATTTTATTTAATGTTTTTACGTTTAGGTTTTAGGATTTATTTAGGTTTATTTTTTGGTTTTATTTTTTAGTTTAGTTTTAGGTTTATTTTTAATTTATTTTATTTTCTTTATATTAGGTATAGGTTTAAGTTTAGTTTATTTTAGGTTTAGGTTTATTCTATTTTGTTTATTTTATTTTTATTTTTTCTTTAGGTTTTATTTTAGTTTAGGATTTAGGTTTAATATTTTATTTATTTTCAAGCTTTATTTTTTATTTAGTTTTTATTTTATTTATATTTTAGGTTTAGCTTTTATTTTATTTGGGTTTTTTATTCTTAGGTTTATTTTCTTTTTCAGGTTAGTTTTGGATTTTCATTATGCTATTTTAGTTTATTTTTTAAATTTATTTTATTTTTATGTTTAGGTTTTGATTTTATTTTTAATTTAGGTTAAGGTATTTTATTTATTTTAAGGATTTAGTGTAGGTTTAGTGGTTTAGGGAAGGTTTAGGTCAGGGTTATTTTAGGGTGGCCTGTGGATATGTTTTGGGAGTGTTTATCTTGGTGGTTTGGTCAGGGCTCACCCATTTAGTAGTGTGGGTTTAGTCAGTGGCTGGGATGGGTAGGGTTTAGGGTCATAGGGTCAGTTCAAATAGTTAGGATCTGGCCAGGATATGCCTCAGTGGCTCAGGTTTAGTGGCCTGGGGTGGTGGGTTCTAGTGTGGCTCAGTGGCCTAGGTTTGGGCTTAGGGTCACTCACACTAAACCCTGGTTATGGTAGTAGGGTTTAGTGTCAGGTCAATTAAGGGTTCTTACTTTAGGGTTTAGTGTTTAGATTTAGTTTTATTTAGCTTTATTAGGTTTTAAAACTAAGTTAACTAGTAGGTTTAGCTTTATTTAGTTTATTTAGTTTATATTGTTATTTAGGTTTATTTTTTTATTTTTATTTAATTTAGTTTATTTACTTTAAGTTTATTTATTTTTTTTTATTTTTTTTATTTTTTAGGTTTATGTTTATTTTCTATTTTTAGGTTTAGGTTTAGATTTTTATTTTGTTTTTTTAGGTTTAAGTTTTAGGTTTTCTTTTAAGTTTATTTGTAGGTTTTTTGTTTTAGTTTAGGTTTAGGTTTATTTTTAGTTTATTTTATTTTATTTAGTTTATGGTTTAGGTTTAGTTTATTTAAGGTTTCGATTTAGGTTTTATTTATTTTAGTTTAGGTATAGGTTAATTTTATTTTATAAATTCTATTTTTATTTTAAGTTTAGGTTTTATTTATTTTAGGGTTTATGTTTTATTTTTTTATTTAATTTTTGGTTTTATTTTTAGGTTTAGGTTTTTATTTAATTTTTATTTTATTTTACTTTTTGTTTATTTGGTTTTTATATTACGTTTAGTTTTTACTTTATTTATGTTTTTATTCTTAGGTTTATTTTCTTTTTTAGTTTAGTTTAGGTTTATTTATTATTTTAGTTTATTTTTATTAGTTTTTTTAATTTTTAGGTTTAGGTTTAGGTTTTAGTTTAAATTTTTATTAGTTTTTTTATTTTTTTAGGTTTATGTTTATTTTCTTTTTTATATTTTTTATTTTTAGCTTTTATTTACTTTAGTTTAGGTTTTTATTTTTTGGGTTTAGGGTTTAAGATTTAGGGTTTTAAGGTTTAGGGTTTTAGGGCTTAGGGTTTAGGGTTGTGATCAGAGGGTGTTAGATTTTGTTTTTGGGTCCATTTTGGCCAGTTAGTGTTATGTTTTATTAAAAAAAATTAAGTAAACTAATAGTTTTAGGTTTATTAGTTTATTTAGCTTCTTTTTATTTATTTTAGTTTTTTTTATTTTTTATTTTTATTTGTTTTTATTTTTAATTTTTATTTAGTTTAATTTATTTATTGTAATTTCAGTTTTTTTATTTTAGTTTATTTTTTAGGTTTATGTTTAGGTTTAGGTTTCTTTTTTAGTTGAGTTTTATTTTTATTTTATTTTTTAGGTTTAGGTTTTTCCTTATATTTTTAAGTTAAGGTTTAGGTTTAGGTTTAGGTTTTTATTTTATTTTTTTAGGTTTTGGTTTTAAGTTTTTATTTTAGGTTTATTTTTATGATTTATTTTTTTACTTTAGATTTAGGTTTATTTTAATTTATTTTATTTTATTTAGTTTAGGTTTAGGTTTAGGTTTTATTTATTTTAGTTTAGTTTATTTTTGTTTAGGTTTAGGTTTATTTTATTTTGTTATTTCATTTTTTTTTGGTTTAGTTTTTTTTGGTTTAGGGTTTATATTTCATTTATTTTTAGTTTTTTACTTTTTTAGGTTTAGGATTTTATTTTATTTTTGTTTTATTTTATTTTTGGTTTATTTTAGGTTTATTTTATTTTTATTTTACATTTAGTTTTTATTTTTTTTTTAATTTTCAATTCTTAGGTTTATTTTTGGTTTATTTTAGGCTTACTTTAGGTTTTATTTATTTTAGTGTTGGTTTAGGTTTATTTTATTTTGTTTATTTTAGGTTTAAGTCTTTTTTTATAGTTTAGGGTTTAGGTTATATTTATTTATGTATTTTTACATTTTATTTTTAATTTTACTTTTTAGGTTTAGATTATTATTTAGTTTTTATTTTAGGTTTATTTTATTTTTTATTTTATATTTAGGTTTTATTTTAAATAGGTTTTTTATTTTTAGTTTAGTTTAGGCTTTTAGTTTGTTTATTTTAGTTTAGTTTTTATTTTTTGTTTTATTTATGTTTAGGTTTTTATTTTATTTTATTTATGTTTAGGTTTTTTATTTATTTTTTTTAGTAGTGTTTGGGGTTAAGGGGTTTAGGGTTAGAATGCAGGTATAAGGTGTATTATTGTAAATTTAGGGTTGTAGGTTTTAGGGTTTACGGTTTAGGGTTTAGAGTTTAGGGTTTCGATTTTAGGACTTTGGGTTTAGGGTTAAGGGTTTAGACTTCAAGGCTTAAGGTTTAGGGTTTTAGGGTTTAGGGTTTAGGGTTTAGGGTTTAGGGTTTAAGGTTCAAGGTTTAGGGTTTAGGGTATGGTTTAAGGTTTAGGGTTTAGGGTTTAGGGTTGTAGGTCTAGGGTTTAGGGTTAGTTTTAGGGTTTCTTATTTTTTATTTTTTGTTTTTTAATATATTTTTAATTTTTCTAAATTAAGTAAACTAGTAGGTTTATGTTTATTTAGTTTATTTTTTTTTATTTTAGTTTATTTTATTTTTATTTTTATTTATTTTATTTTTATATTTATTTTATTTTGTTTTTTATTTTAAATTTATTTATTTTTGTTTAGGTTGTTTATTTTAGTTCATTCTTTAGGTTTAGGTTTATTTTTTAGTTTAGTTTTATTTTTATTTTTTTTTCTGTTAAGGTTTACTTTTTTATTTTTAGGCTTAGGTCTAAGTTTTTATTTTATTTTTTTAGGTTTAGGTTTTAGGTTTTTATTTTAGGTTTATCTTTTTTGTTTAGGTTTAGGTTTATTTTTAGTTTATTTTATTTTATTTATTTTATGTTTAGGTTTAAGTTTCATTTATTTTAAGTTTAGGTTTACATTTTATTTATTTTAGTTTAAGTTTAGGTATATTTTATTTTTATTATAGTTTAGGGCTAAGTATTTATTTTTTATTTATTTTTTAGGTTTATTTTCTATGTTTAGGTTTTTATTTAGTTTTTATTTTATTTTATTTTACATTAATTTTATTTTAATTTTAGGTTAAATTTTTATTTTATTTAGGTTTTTTAATTTTTTTTGTTTAGTTTAGGTTTTTATTTATTTTATTTTAGTTTACATTTTATTTTTTTTATTTTGTTTAGTTTAGTTTTTTTCAATTATTTTTACTTTTTTTAATTTAGGGTTTAGTGTTTAGTTTTGTAAGTTTAGGTTTATGGTTTATGGTTTAGGGTTTATGGTTTTGGGTTTAAGGTTTAGGGTTTTAGGGTTTAGGGTTTAGTGTTTCGGCTTTAGGGTTTTAGGTTTTTATGGTTTATGGTTTACGATTTAGGGTTGGCTTTGTGTTTAGGGTTTGTTTAAGGTTTAGGGATTAGGCTTCAGGGTTTTGAGCTTTTAGGGTTTTATGTATAGGATTTAGGGTTCGTTAAAAGTTTAGGGTTTAGGGTTTTAGGTTTTAGGGTTTAGGGTTTAGGGTTTAGGGTTTAGGGTATAGGGTTACGGTTAGGGTATAGGGTTTAAGGTTTTTGGTTTTAGGTTTTGGGTTTAGGGTTTAGGGTTTAGGTTTTAAGATTTAAGTTTTAGGGTTTAGGGTTTTAGGGTTTTGGGGTTAGGGTTTAGGGTTTAGAGTTTAAGGTTTAAGTTTTACATTTAGGGTTTAGGGTTTTTATTTTGTTTAACAGAAAACAAATTCAGATTCAACATTTCTTCTTTTTGATTTAGGGTTTAGGGTTTTTATTTTTTTAATAGAGAATAAATTCAGATTCAACATTTCTTCTTTTTTATTTCAGCAACCAATACACTGAATTTTCTAAGACACAAGCGACAACATAGATAAAAAATGAGCACGCATAGAGCAAATCAAAGCCCTAGATAACTAGAACTATCTCTACTATAAAGACAAAGTTCGATAAGCAGCAGATCAGATCGACCCTCTTCAGTTTCTCTAGTTCCCATCAAAACTACCCCAACCTCTCGAGTAGTAAGATCCACCATCATAACCTTGATCTCTCCCCTCCGTCACCACCATAATTGTAACCTCCGTCGATACTCATGCCTCCACCACCTGCTTGACCACCTCCATATCCACCACCTCGGATCACCCACCTTTGTGATAACTGCGTCCTTTGCCTTTGCCTCCATCGACGAATCTAGACTGAGCCTGGTTGATGATGATGTTCCTGCCATCAAGGTTATGCCCATTCTTAGGGTTTAGGTTTATTTTTATGTTTATTAGGTTTTACGATTTAGGATTATTTTTTAATTTATTTAGTTACTTTAAGTTAGGCTTAGGGTTTAAGGTTTAGGATGTAGGGTTTATGGTTTAGGGTTTTGGGTTTTAGGTTTAGAGTTTTTTTTTCTAAAATTAAGAAAACTAGTAAGTTTAAGTTTATTTAGTTTATTTTTTATTTGTTTTAGTTCATTTTATTATTAATTTTTATTTAGGTTTATTTTTTATTTTTATTTAGTTTAGTTCATTTATTTTAGGTTTATTTATTTTAGTTTAAGTTTTTTATTTTAGTTAATATTTTAAATTTATGTTTATTTATTTAGTTTAGTTTAATTTTTATTTTATTTTTTAGGTTTAAGGTTTATTTTATATTTTTAGGTTTAAGTTTAGGTTTTAGTTTATTTTTTTAGGTATAAGTTTTAGGTTTTCATTTTTGGTTTATTTTTAGGTTTTATTTCTTGGTTTAAGTTTAAGTTTATTTTTAGTTTATTTTAATTCATTTAGTTTGGGGTTTAGGTTTAGTTTATTTTAGGTTTAAGTTTATGTTTTATTTATTTTAGTTTAGTTTATTTTTGTTTAGGTTTGTGTTTATTTTAGGTTTAGGTTTTTTTTAGTTTCTTGGTTGATTTTTAATTTTTAATTTATTTTTAGGTTTTATTTTTGGTTTATCTTTAGGTTTAAGTTTTTATTTAGTCGTTATTTTATTTAATTTTAGGTTTACTTTATTTTTAATTTTTGTTTAGTTTTTATTTTATTTAGGTTTTTTTTATTTTTATGTTTCTTTTATTTTTTAGTTTAGTTTAGATTTTTATTTATTTTATTTTAGTATAGTTTCTATTTTTTATATTATTTTATTTTTAATTTTATGTTTAGGTTTAGGTTTAGGTTTTAGTTTAGGTTTTTATTTTATTTTATTTTTTATTTTATTTTGGTTTTAGTTTTTTTATTAGTTTATTTTTTGGGTTTTATTTAATTTAGGTTTAGATTTTTAGTTTTTAGGGTTTAGGGTTTAGGGTTTAGGGTTTAGGGTGTAGGGTTTAGGGTTTTCGGATTTAGGATTTAAGGTTCAGGGTTTAAGGTTTATGGTTTAGGGTTTGCGGTTTAGGGTTTAGGGTTTAGTGTTAGGGCTTTTTTTAAAAAATTAAGTAAATTGGTAGATTTAGGTTTATTTAGTTTATTTTTTATTTATTTTAGTTTATTTTATTTTTGATTTTTATTTGGGTTTATTTATATTTATATTTTTATTTAGGTTTAATTTAATTTTTTTTTATTTTATTTTAGGTTTATTTAAATTTTATTTTAGGTTTAGTTTTTTATTTTGTTTAGGTACTTTATTTTTAGTTTAGTTTAGGTTTCTATTTATTTTGTTTTAGTTTAGCTTTTTTTTTCTTTTTAGTTTAGTTTAGGGTTTTTATTTCTTTTATTTTTTTATTTTATTTTGGTTTAAGTTTTTTTATTTATTTTATTTTAGCTTTTATTTTGTTTAGGTTTAGGTTTTTAACTTTTTTAGGGTTTAGGGTTTAGGATTAGTTTAGGGTTTAATGTTTAAGGTTTGGGGTTTAGGGCTTAGGGTTTAGGGTTAGGGTTTATGGTTTAGGGTTTATGGTTTTTTAGGATTCAGGGTTGTAGGTTTACGATTTAAAGTTTAGGGTTTAGGGTTTAGGATTTAGGGTTTATGGTTTTTTTTTTATTTAAGAAAATCGGTATGTTTAGGTTTATTTAGTTGATGTAGTTCATTTTTTATTTATTTTAGTTTATTTTAGTATTTTTTTAATTTTTAAGTTTATTTTTATTTGGTTTAGTTTATTTATTTTAGGTTTATTTATTTTATTTTAGGTTTTTAATTTAGGTTTATTTTTTAGTATAGTTTTATTTTTATTTTATTTTTGAGGTTTAGGTTTTGTTTTATATTTTTAGGTTTAGATTTAAGGTTTTATTTTATTTTTTTAGTTTTAGGTTTTAGGTTTTTTGCTTTAGTTTTATTTTGGTTTATTTTTTAGTTTAGGTTTAGGTTTATTTTTAATTTATTTTATATTATTTAGTTTAGCTTTAGGTTTAAATTTAGTTTACTTTAGGTTTAGGTTTAGGTTTAGGTTTAATTTATTTTAGTTTAGGTTTAAGGATATGTTATTTTTATTTAAGGTATAGGTTTTATTTTATATTTATTTTTAGGTATTCTTTAGGTTTAGGTTTTTAGTTAGTTTTTAATTTAATTTATTTTATGTTTATTTTATTTTTATTTTAGGTTTAATTTTTATTTTATTTAGGTTTTTTATTTTTTTAGTTTATTTTAAGTTTTGATTTTTTTTTATTTTATTATAGTTTTTTTCTTTTTAGGTTTAGGCTTTAATCTATATTTTTATTAGATTTTATTTTTTTATTTTATTTTGATTTAGTTCATTTATTTATTTTATTTTTAGGTTTTATTTAGTTTAGGGTTTAGCTTTTTAGCATTTTAGGGTTTAGGGTTTAGGATTTAGGGTTTGGGGTTCAAGGTTATAGGTTTTAGGGTTTAGGGTTTAGGGTTTAAGGTTTCAGGGTTTAGGTTTTAGGGTATAGGGTTTAAGGTTAGGGTTTTTTGTTAAATTGTTTTACTTATTTAGGGTTTAGGGTTAGTTTAGGGTTTAGGCTTTATGGTTAGTTTTAGGGTTTAGGGTTTAGGGGATTTCAGGTTTAGGGTTAAGCGTTTAAGGTTTAGAGATTTTTTTTAATTAAGAAAACTGATTAGTTTAGGTTAATTTAGTTTATTTTTTATTTATTTTCATTTATTTTATTTTTTTATTTTATTTAGGTTAAGTTTTTATTTTTATTTAGTTTAGTTTATTTATTTTAGGTTTATTTATTTTAGTACACATTTTTAATTTCACTTAATTTTTTAAGTTTCGGTTTAAGTTTCTGTTTACTTTTTAATTTAGTTTTTTTTCTATTCAGGTTTTATTTTTTATTTTTAGTTATAGGTTTAGGTTTTTATTTTATTCTTTTAGGTTTAGGTTTTAGGTTTTTACTTAAGGTTTAATTTTAGATTTTAGTTTTTTAGTTTAGGTTTAGGTTTATTTTTAGTTTATTTTATTTTATTTAGTTTTTGGTTTAGGTTTAGTTTTATTTAGGTTTAGGTTTATGTTTTATTTATTTTGGTTTAGTTTATTTTAGTTTAGGTTTAAGTTTATTTTCTTTTGTTTATTTTATGTTTATGTTTTTTCCATTTTAGTTTATGGTTTAAGTTTTATTTTTATTTATTTTTGGTTTTATTTTCTGGTTTCTTTTTTAAGTTTATGTTTTTATTTAGTTTCTGTTTTTAATTTATTTTATTTTTATCTTATGTTTAATTTATATTTTATTTAGGTTTATTTATTTTTAGGTTTATTTTATTATTTAATTTTGTTAAAAGTTTTTACTTAATTATTTATAATTTAGTTTTTATTTTGTATTTTTTTTAAATTTTAGGTTTAGGTTGAAGTTTAGGTTTTTTGTTTAATTTAATTTTTCATATTTTATTTAGGTTGTATTTTATCATTTATTTTATTTTTTGGTTTTATTTAGTTTAAGTTTAAGTTTTTAAGGTTTAGAGTTTAGGGTTTAAGGTTTAGGGTTTTGGTTTAGGGTTGTATGTTTTAGGGTTTAGGGTTTAGGGTTTAGGGATTTAGGTTTAGTGTTTTGAGGTTTAGGGTTATATATTAAGAATTTAGGGTTTAGGATTTATTTTAGGGTTTAGGGTTTAGGGTTAGGGTTTATTTATTTATTTTTTATTTTTTTATGTGGGGTTTTAGGTTTAGGATTTAGGGATAGTTTAGGGTTTAGGGTTTATGATTTAGTGTTGTAGTCTTAGGGATGTAGGATGAGGGCTAAGAGTTTAGTATACTATTTAAGGTTTAAGGTTTATGGTTGTAGGTTTAGGGTTAGTTTTAAGGTAAAGGATTTAGTGGTAGGGTTTTTTGTATTATTTTTATTTTTTTATTTTTTAAAATTAAGTAAACTCAAAGGTTTAGGTTTATTTAATTAATTTTTTCTTTATTTTAGTTTTATTTATTCTAGTTTTTTTTATTTTATTTATTTTTATTTTGGCTTATTTTATTTTTAATTTAGTTTATTTAATTATGTTTATTTATTTTAGTTTAGTTTTCTTATTTTAGTTTATTTTTTGAGGTTTATGTTTGTTTATTTTTACTTTAGTTTTATTTTTTATTTTATTTTTTATGTTTAGGTTTTATTTTTTATTTATTTTTAGGTTTTATTTTATATGTTTAGGTTTTTATTTATTTTTTATTTTATTTTGTGTTGGGTTTTTTTCATTTTTATTTTTGGTTTAGTTTTTATTTTATTTAGTTTTTTAATGTTTTTATTTTAGTTTAGGTTTTTATTTATTTTATTTTAGTTTTGTATATATTTTTATTTTATTTTCTTTTTTTGCTTTAGGTTTAGGATTAGGTTGTAGTTTATGTTTTTATTTTACTTAATTTTTTTATTTTATTTATGTTTAGGTTTTTTATTTATTTTATTTTTAAGTTTTATTTAGTTTACTTTTTGGTTTATTTTTAGTTTAGGATTTAAGTTTATTTTATTTTATTTTAGGTTTAGTTTTTTTTGTCAGGTTAGGTTTTATTTTGTATTTATTTTATTTATTTTTTAGGTTTATTTTTTAGTTTAGGTTTTTATTTATTTTTATTTTATTATTTTATTTTGGTTTATTTTTTATTTCATTTTATTTTCATAGTTTTATTTTTAGGTTTTTTTTATTTTTTTAGTTTAGTTTTGGTTTTATTTACCTTATTTTAATTTATTTTTATTAGTTTATTTTATTTTATTTTTAGGTTTAGGTTTAAGTTTTTTTTATATCTTTTATTTTTAGGTTTTATTTAGTTTAGATTTAGGTTTTTAGGTTTTTATGATTTAGGGTTTAGGGTTAGGGTTTAGGGCTTAGTGTTTAGGGAGTTTAGGGTTTAGGTTTAGTTTAGAGCTTAGGTTTAGGGTTAAGGTTTAGGTTATTTTAGGTTTAAGGTTTAATGTTTATACTTAGTTTAGGGTTTTAAGGTTTAAGATAGGTTTATAGTTAGGATGTTTAGGGTTTAGGGTTTTAGGGATTAGGGTTTAAGGTTTAAGGTTTAGGGTTTAGGATTAGAGTTGTTATTTAGGGTTTATGGTTTAAAGTTTAGGGTTTTGGGGTTAGAGTTTAGGATTTAGGGTTTTGGGTTGTAGGTTTAATGTTTAGGGTTTAGGTTTTAGGGTTTAGGGTTTAGGGTTTAGTGTTTTAGGGTTTAAGGTTTTTTGAGTTTAGGGTTTATGGTTTATGTTTTAGGCTTTAGTTTTAGGGTTTAGGGTTTTTGTTTTATTATTTTTAATAGAGAACAAATTAAGGTTCAACATTTCTTCTTTTTCATTTCATCAACCAAGTAACACGCCAAGTTTTTTAAAACATAAGTGACGACATAGATCAAAAATGAGCACACATAGAGAAAATCAAAAACCTTAGATAACTAGAATTATCTCTATTGAAAAGACAGAGTTCCATAAGAATCGAATCGATCGTTCTTCAGTTTCTCCAGTTCCCATTAGAACAACCCTGGCCTCTCGAGTAACAAGATCCACCATCATAACCCTGATCTCTTCCCTTCGCCACCACCACAATTGTAACCTCTGTCACTCCTCCTGCCTCCATGACCACCACTACCCGGACCACCACCTTCATATCCACCAGCACCTCTAGATCCCCCACCACCACTGCGATAACTATATCCTCCACCTTCACCTCCACAGTCGAATCTAGACTGATCCTAGTTAACAGTGATGTTTCGGACATCAAGGTTCTACCTATTCTTAGGGTTTATGTTTAGGTTTAGGTTTATTAAGTTTTAGGCTTTAGGATTATTTTCTAATTTATTTAGTTACTTTAAGTTAAGATTATAGTTTTTTTTAATTAAGAAAATTAGTAGGTTTAGGTTTATTTTGTTTATTTTTTATTTATTATAGTTTATTTTATTTTTTATTTTAATTTAGATTTATTTTTTATTTTTATTTAGTTTATTTGTTTATTTTAGATTTATTTTATTTAGTTTTGGTTTTTCATATCAGTTTATTTTTTTATGTTTAGGTTTAGGTTTATGTTTATTTTTTTAGTTTATTTTTAATTTTATTTTATTTTTTATGTTTAGGTTTTATTTTTTATTATTGTTTAGGTTTAGGTTTTTATTTTATTTTTCAAGGTTTAGCATTTAGGTTATCATTTTAGGTTTATTTTTAGGTTTTATTTATTTGTTTAAGTTGAAGATTATTTTTAGTTTATTTTATTTTATTTAGTTTTGGGTTTAGGTTTAGATTATTATAGATTTAGGTTTAGGTTTTATTTATTTTTATTTAGTCTATTTTATATTTGGTTTATGTCTATTTTATTTTGTTTATTTTAGGTTTAGGCTTTTTTTTAGTTTGTGGTTTGGGTTTTATTTTTTATTTATTTTTAGTTTTTATTTTTAAATTTATCTTTTATGTTTAGGTTTTATTTAATTTTTATTTTATTTTAGGTTTATTTGATTTTTATTTTCCTTTTAGTTTTTATTTTATTTAGGTTTTTTATTTTTAAGATTTTTTTATTTTTTTAGTTTAGTTTACATTTTTATTTATTTTATTTTAGTTTACTTCTTATTTTATATACTATATTATTTTTTAAGTTTAGGTTTAGGTTTTTATTATATTTTATTATTTTATTTTATTTAGGTTTAGGTTTTTTTATTTATTTTATTTTTAGGATTTATGTAGTTTAGGCTTGCTTTTTTATATTTTTAGTGTTTAGGGTTTAGGGTTTAGGATTTTATGGTTTAAGGTTTAGGGTATTGGGGTTAAGGTTTAAGGTTTAGGGTTTAGGGTTTGGGGTTTAGGGTTTAGGTTTTAGGTTTAGGTTTAGGTTTAGGTTTAGGTTTAGCTTTAGGTTTAGGTTTAGGTTTTTTTTTAAATATGTTTAGGTTTATTCAGTTTATTTTTTATTAATTGTAGTTTATATTATTTTATTTTTTATATTTAGGTTTATTTTTATTTTTATTTTTATTTTTAGGTATAGTTTTTTATTTTATTTTGGTTTTTTATTTTATTTTTTTAGTTTAGTTTTTATATATTATATTTTATTTTAGTTTTATTTTATTTTAATTTCTGTTTAGGTTTAGGTTTAGGTTTAGGTTTTAATTTATGTTTCTATTTTATTTTGGTTTAGGTTTTTTAATTTATTATATTCTTATGTTATTTAGTTTAGGTTTTGGTTTTTATCTTTTTTTATGGTTTCTGGTTTAGGGTTATTGGTTTGGGGTTTAGTGTTTATGGTTTAGGGTTTAGGATTTAGGGTTTAGGTTTAGGGTTTAGGTTTATTGTTTAGGGTTTTATGGTTTAGGGTTTAGGGTTTAGGATTTTTAGGGTTTTGGGTTTAAGTTTTAGGTTTAGGGTTTTTGGTTTTTACTTTTTTTAATAAAGAACAAATTCAGATTCAACATTTCATGAACCAAGTAACACACCAAGTTTTCTAAGACACAAGTAACGATATAGATAGAAAATGAGCATGCATAGAGCAAATCAAAACCATAGATAATTAGAACCATCTATAATGTAAAGACATAGTTCTATTGGCAGTAGATTGGATCAACCGTTCTTCAGTTTTTGCAATTCTCAGCCACAACCTAGCTTTATCAGTGGCGGGATCCATCATATCCCGATCTCTCCCTTGGCCACCACAGTTGTAACCTTCACTCCTCTCCTCCATAAGCACCTTTACCCATCCATACACCTCCATTTGCCACCACCACTACAATACATTGCCTTCACCTCCATCACCAGATCTAGACTAACTTGGTTGAGGTTGATGTTCCTACCATCAAGGTTCTTCCCATTCTTAGGGTTTAGGATTAGGTTTAGGTTTATTATGGTTTAGGTTTATTTTTAAATTTATTTAGTTACTTTAGGATTAGGTTTAGGGTTTGGAGTTTAGGGTTTAGGGTTTAGGCTTAGGGTTTAGGTTATAGGGTTTAGGGTTTAGGGTTTAGGGTTTAGGGTTTTAGGGTTTATGCTTTTAAGGTTGAGGGTTCAGGGTTAGGGTTTAGGGTTTAGGGTTTAAGGTTGTATGTTTAGGGTGTAGGTTTAGGGTTTAAGGTTTAGGGTTTAAGATTTAGGTTTTAAGTTTTTTTTAAATGTAGTAAACTGGTTGGTTTAAGTTTATTTAGTATATTTTTTATTTTTATTTTTTATTTTTATCTAGTTTAGTTTATTTATTTTATGTTTACTTATTTTAGTTTGGGTTTTTTATTTTATTTTATTTTTAAGGTTTAGGTTTAGGTTTATGTTTATTTTTATTTTATTTTTATTAGTTTATTTTTCTTATTTTTAAGTTTAGGTTTTTATTTTATTTTATTTTTAAATTTGTTTAAGTTTAGGTTTTCTTAAATATTTTATTTTTAGGTTTTATTTAATTTAGGTTTAACTTTTTAGGTTTTTGGTTTTGGGTTTAGGATTTTAAGGTTTAAGGTTTTTAGGTTTAGGGTTTAGGGTTAGGGATTAGAGTTTAGGGTTTAGGGTTTAGTGTTTTGGTTTTATGGTTTAGGGTTTTTAGGGTTTAGGGTTTAGGTTTTTTTTTAAAATTAAGTAAACCAGTATGTTTAGGTTTATTTACTTTATTTTTTATTTATTTTAGTTCAATTTATTTTTTATTTTTATTTATGATTATTTTTAATTTTTATTTAGTCTAGTTTATTTATTTTAATTTAGGTTTTTTTATTTTATTTTTTATGTTTAGGTTTAGGTTTAAGTTTATTTTTTATTTGAGCGTTATTTTTATTTTATTTTTTTAGTTTATGTTTTAGTTTTTATTTTTAGGTTAAGGTTTAGGTTTTAGGTTTATTTTTAGCTTTTATTTTTTAGTTTAGATTTAGATTTATTTTTAGTTTATTATATTTTATTTAGTTTAGGTTTATGTTTTTTATTTTGTTTAGTTTTTTTTAGTTTAGGTTTGGGTTTATTTTGTTATGTTTATTTTGTTTTTATTTTAAATTTAGGTTTTTTTTAGTCTAAGCTTTATGTTTTATTTTTTATTTATTCTTAGGTTTTTATTAGGTTTTATTTTTAGGTTTAGGATTTTATTTAGTTTTTATTTTATTTTATTTTAGGATTATTTTTTGTTTATTTTATTTTTATTATTCATATCATTATTATTTCGTTTAGGATTTTTATTCATAAGTTTATTTTATGTTTTATTTATTTTAGGTTAGTTTATTTTTGTTTAAGTTTAGTTTTATTTTATTTTGTTTATTTTAGGTTTAGTTTTTTTTTAGTTTAGGGATTAGGTTTTAATTTTTATTTATTTTAGGTTTTATTTTTAGATTTATTTTTTAGGTTTTGGTTTTTATTTAGTTTTAATTTTATTTTATTTTTGTTAATTTACTTTTATTTTATGTTTAGGTTTTATTTTATTTAGGTGTCTTATTTTTAGGTTTATTTTATTTTTTTTATTTTAGTTTAGGTTTTTATTTATTTTATTTTAGTTTAGTTTTAGTTTTTTATTTTATTTTATTTTACTTTTAGGTTTAGGTTTAGGTTTTTATTTTAACTATTTTATTTTATTTTATTTAGATTTAGGTTTTATTTATTTATTTTATTTATTGGTTTTATTTAGTTTAGGTTTAGGTTTTAGCTTTTTAGGGTTTAGGGTTTATGGTTAAGGGTTAAGGTTCGGGGTTTAGGGTTTAGGGATGAAGGTTTTTTTTTTTTTATATTTTGGGTTTAGGGTTTTAGGATTTAAGTTTAGGGTTTATGTTTTAGGGTTTAGGGTTTACGATTTAGGGTTTTTGGGTTTACAGTTTAGGGCTTAGGGTTTAGTGGTTTTAGGGTTTAGTGTTTACGTTCTAGGTTTAGGGTTCAAGTTTTAGTTTAGAGTTTTTGGTTTTTGGTTTTTTTTATAGAAAAGAAATTTAGATTTGACATTTGTTCTTTTCGATTTAATCAAGCAAGTAACACACCAAGTTTTCTACGACACAAGCGATGACATAGATAAAAAATGAGCACTCATAGCGAAAATCAAAAACCTTAGATAACTAAAATCATATATACTATAAAGACACATTCCATAGCGATTGAATCGGTAGAGTTTTCTAGTTCCCAATAGAACATCCCCGGCCTCTCGAGTAGCGAAATCCACCATCATATCCCCAATCTCTCCCTCCGCCACCACCATGGCTGTAACCTTCATCACTCCTCCCACTTCCATAACGACCATTACTCCAACCACCACCTCCATATCCACTAGAACCTCCACATCCCCACCACCAGCGTGATGGGTCACATCCATCTCACACCACCTCAGATCTAGGCGACGGTTGGTGATGTTCTGCGTCAAGGTTCACTATTCTTAGAGTTTAGGTTTAGGTATAGGTTTATTAATTTTTGAGGTTTATATTTACTTTTAAATTTATTTAGTTACATTCGGTATAGGTTTAGGGTTTGGAGTTTAGGGTTTAGTGTTTAGGGTTTAGGGTTTAGGGTTTTGGGTTTTGGGTTTTATGTTTTTGGGTTTATGCTTTTAGGGTTTAGGTTTTTTAGGGTTTAGGGTTTAGGGTTGTAGGTTTATTGTTTATGGTTTAGGGTTTTGGGTTGTAGGGTTTACGACTTTTTTAAAATTAAGTAAACTAGTAGGTTTAGGTTTATTTAGTTTATTTTTTATTTATTTTATTTTATTTTACTTTTTAGTTTTATTTAGTTTTTTTATTTAGTGTAGTTTATTTAATTTAGGATTATTTATTTTAGTTTAGGTTTTTTATTTTAGTTTATTTTTTATGTTTAGGTTTAGGTTTAGGTTTATTTTTTAGTTTAGTTTTATTTTATTATATTTTTTTAGTATTAGGTTTTACTTTATTATTTTAAGGTTTAGATTTAGGATTTGGTTTTTATTTTATTTATTTAGGTTCAAATTTTAGGTTTTATTTTTTAGTTAGGTTTAGGTTTATTTTTATTTTATTTTATTTTATTTAGTTTAGCTTTAGGTTTAGGTTTAGTTTATTTTAGGTTAGGTTTAGGTTCTATGTATTTCACTTTAGGTTTAGGTTTAGGTTTATTTTATTTTTTTTTAGGTTAAGGTTTTTTTTGGGTTTAGGGTTTAGGTTTTAGTTTTTATTTATTTTTAGGTTTTCTTTTTTGGGTTTAGGGTTTTATTTAGTTTTTATTTTATTATATTTTAGGATTATTCTATTTTTATTTTAGGTTTAGTTTTTATTATATTTAGGTTATTTAATTTTTAGTTTAGTTTAGGTTTTTATTTATTTTATTTTAGTTTAGTTTAATTTTATTTTATTTTCTTTTTAGGTTTAGGTTTATGTTTAGGTTTTAGTTTTTATTTTTATTTTATTTTATTTTTATTTTTATGTAATTTAAGTTATATATTTATTTTATTATTAGGTTTTATTTAGTTTATGTTTAGGTTTTTAGCAATTTAAGGTTTAGGGTATAGGGTTTAGGGTTTAAGGTTTAGGGTTTTATGGTTTAGGGTTTAGGGTTTAGGGTTAGGATTTATTTATTTATTTATTTTTTTTTTACTAAGGGTTTAAGGTTTTAGGGTAGTTTAGGGTTTAAGGTTCTAGGTTTAGGCTTCAGGGTTTATGGTTAATTTTAGGGTTTAGGATTTAGGGTTTAGAGATTTAAGATATGGGGTTTATGGTTTGGGGCTTAGGGTTTTGGTTTAATTTAAAAAAGTAAGAAAACTGATAGGTTTAGGTTTTTTTAGTTTATTTTTAATTTATTTTAGTTTATTTTATTATTTATTTTTTATTTGTATTTAGTTTAGATTATTTGTTTTATGTTTATTTATTTTATTTTATGGTTTTTATTTCAGTTTATTTTTTTGATTTAGGTTTAGGTTAATGTTTATTTTTTAGTTTAGTGTTTTTTAATGTTTAGGTTTTATTTTTTTTTAAAGTTTAAGTTTAGGTTTTTATATTATTTTTTTAGCTTTAGGTTTTAGGTTTTTATTTTAGCTTAATTTTTAGGTTTTACTTTTTAGTTTAGGTTTAGGTTTAGGTTTATTTCAATTTAGGTTTAGGTTTAGGTTTTATTTATTTTAGTTTAGTTTATTTTAATTTAGGTTTAGGTTTATTTTATTTGGTTTATCTTAGGTTTAGGTTTTTTTTTAGTTTATGGTTTAGGTTTTTTTATTTATTTATTTTTAGGTTTATTTTTTTTGGTTTAGGTTTTTACTTAGTTTTTATTTTATTTTATTTTAGGTTTATTTTATTTTTACCATACATTTAGTTTTTATTCTATTTAGGTTTTTTTAAGTTTATTTTATTTTTTTAGTTTAGTTTAGGTTTTTATTTATTTTATTTTAGTTTAGTTTTAGTTTTTTTTTAGGTTTATGTTTAGGTTTATGTTTAAGTTTAGGTTTAGGTTTTAAATTAGGTTTTTAATTTATTTTATTTCATTTTATTTTTGTTATTTTAATTCAGTTAGATTTATATCTTTTTATTTATTTTATTTTTAGGTTTTATTTAGTTTAGTTTTAATTTTTTAGGGTTTTAAGTTTTTATGGTTTAGGGTTTAGAGTTTATGGTTTGGTGTTTAGAGTTCAGGGTTTAGGTTTGTAGGTTTTAAGGTTTAGGGTTTAGGGTTTAGGGTTTAGTGTTTAGAGTTTTAGGGTTTTGGGTTGTAGTTAAAGGTTTAGGTTTTATTTTAGTGTTTAGGGTTTAGGGTTAAGGATTTTTTTATTTTTTATTTTTTATTTATTTTTGGTTTAGGGTTTAGGGTTAGTTTTGTGTTTAGGGTCTAGGGTTGTAGGTTTACGATTTAGGGTTTAGGGTTTAGGGTTAGTTTTAAGGCTTAGGGTTTAGGGTTAAGGTTTTTTTTAATTAAGTAAACTAGTAGGTTTAGGTTTATTTAGTTTTTTTTATTTTTTATTTTAAATTTGGCTTATTTTAATTTTAATTTAGTTTAGTTTATTTAATTTAGGTTTATTTATTTTAGCTTAGGTTTTTTATTTTAGAAGGTTTGGGTTTATGTTTATTTTTTACTTTAGTTTTATTTTTATTTTAATTTTTAAGTTTGGGTCTTATTTTTATTTTTATGTTTAGGTTTAGGTTTCTCTTATTTTTTTAGGTTTAGGTTTTAGGTTTTTATTTTAGTTTTAGTTTTAGGTTTAGGTTTATTTTTGATTTATTTTATTTTATATTGTTTAGGTTTATGTTTAGGTTTAGTTTATTTTAGGTTTAGGTTTAGGTTTCATTTATTTTAGTTTAGTTTATTTTAGTTTAGGTTTAGGTTTATTTTATTTCTATTTTAGGTTTAGGTTTTTTTTTTTTTACTTTAGGGTTTAGGTTTTATTTTTTAGGTTTAAGTGCTTATTTAGTTTTTATTTTATTTTATTTTAGCTTTATTTGAATTTGATTTTAGGTTTTTTTTATTTTATTTAGGTTTTTTATTTTTTTTAGTTTAGTTTATGTTTTTATTTATTTTATTTTAGTTTTGTTTTTATTTTAAAATTTATTTTCTTTTTGGGTTTAGGCTTATGCTTAGGTTGTAGTTCATGTTTTTGTTATTATTAAATTTATTTATGTTTAAGTTTTTCTACTTATTTTATTTTTTGGTTTCAATTAGTTTTGGTTTTAGGTTTTTATTTTAGGTTTCTTTTTAAGTTTTATTTTTTAGTTTAGGTTTAGGTTAATTTTTAATTTATTTTATTTTATTTAGTTTAGGGTTTAAATTTAGTTTATTTTAGGTTTAGGTTTTATTTATTTTAGTTTAGTTTATTTTTTGTTTATTTTATTTTTATTTTAGTTCTAGTTTTTTTTTAGTTGAGGGTTTAGGTTTTAGTTTTTATTTTTTTAGGATTATTTTTCTGTTTTAGGTTTTTATTTAGTTTTTATTCTATTTTATTTTAGGTTTATTTTATTTCTATTTTTAGTTTAGTTTTTATTTTATTTAGGTTTTTTATTCTTAAGTTTATTTTATTTTTTTAGTTTAGTTTAGGTTTTTATTTATATAATTTTAATTTATTTTTATAATTTACTCTATTTTATTTTAAGGTTTAGGTTTTCCATTTATTTATTTTATTTTTGGGTTTTATTTAGTTTAGATTTAGGTTTTTAGGATTTATGGTTTAGGGTTTAAGGTTTAGTGTTTCAAGTTTACTATTTAGGCATTATGGTTTAGGGTTTTTAGGGTTTTGGGTTTAAAGTTTAGGTTTTAGGGTTAACTTAGGGTTTAAAGTTAGTTTAGGGTTTAGGGTTTAGGCTTCAGGATTTAGGGTTTTTAGGGTTTAAGGTTAGGGTTTAAGGTTAGTTTAGGGTTTCAGGTTTAGCATTTTAGAGTTTAGGGTTTATGATTTAGGGTTTAGGGTTTAGGATTATGGTTAGGATTTAGGGTATAGGGTTTATGGTTTAGGGTTTAGGGTTCTATCGTAAACACTAAACTCTAAACCATAAACCCTAAATCTTAAACCTTAAAACCCTAAACCCTAAACCATAAACCCTAAACCCTAATCCTTAAACCCTAAAATCTATTACCTTAAACCATAAACCTCAAACCCTAAATCCTAAACCCTAAACCCTAAATAAACCCTCAACCCTAAACTAACCCTAAACCCTCAAAATGGGAAGAACCTTGATGGCAGGAACATCACTGTCAAGTAGCCTCAGTCTAAATCATGCAGTGGAGGCAAAGGAAGAGGCGACGGTTATCATAGTAATGGTGGGGGATTTGGAGGTGATGGTGGATATGGAGGTGGTGGTTAGAGCAGTAGTGGTTATGGAGGCAGGAGGAGTGACAGAGGTGATAATCGTGGTGGTGGTGGCGGAGGGAGAGATCGGGGATATGATGGTGGATCGCACTGGTCAAGAGGTTGGGTTGTTCTGATGGGAACTAGAGAAACTGAAGAATGACCAACCCAATTTGCTACTTATGGAACTGTCTTTATAGTATATATGCTTCAACTTATCTAGGGTTTTTGGTTTTCTCTATGGGTGCTCATTTTTTATCTATGTCGTCGCTTGTGTCTTAGAAAAGTTGGGATGCTACTTGGTTGATGAAATTAAAAAGAATAAATGTTGAATCTGAATTTGTCCTCTACTAAAAAAAACCTTAAATCTTAAACCTTAAACCCTAAACCCTAAATCCTAAACTAAAACATAAACCCTAAACCCTAAACCCTAAACCCTAAATCCTAAAAGCCCTAAACCCTAAATAATAAACCCTAAACTTGAAACCCTAAATCGTAAACCCTAAATCCTAAACCCTAAACCCTAAACCCTAAAACCCTAAACCATAAACCTAAACCCTAAACCCTAAAACCATAAACCCTAAACCCTAAATCCTAAACACTAAACTCTTAACCCTAAACCTTAAACTAACCATAAACCCTAAAACTTAAACTAACCCTAAACCCTAAACCATAAACCTTGAATAAAGTTTTCATTAGGAGTAGATATAAAGAATGACCTAATCCTAACATAGTTTAGGTAGCTAAAGAAAATGTCTTCAAGAGACTTTCCCTTGACTGTTAATGATTTGAATACCCTAAACCCTAACCCTAAATCATATTATATTGCCATATATTATAGTATAATTTAGCATCATATATTTGAGCATATCTTGATGTGTTTTTGGATGTTATAAGATGTTTTGAAATATTTTAGCATATTATGGTATTGTTCCCTGTAGTTTATATTAATATAAATAATAATAATATTTAATTAATAAATCATATGATGAAATTTGTTAAATTTGAAGTGGGAATTAGGATGTGGTACCAAAGGTGTGCTATGTCACTTGTAGTTTAAAAAGTAAGATTCTATGTTCAAAATAAATATTATATGTTGTAGCATAGTATAGCATCATATATCATAATATATTATTCTGCGCATTTTAAATTCTTTCAGTATTATACAATCATGCAGTCGAGCCTACACTAGAATTATTTATAAAAATTTTTATTTAGACTTTAAAATGGTGGAATTTGGCCAAATTCATAATAGGTAGAACATGGTATCATAATATATTATTTTAATTAAACATTTGTAAGTGATACGACTAAAATATATAGTTTTTTATTGTTTAGACTAATTTTATGATTGTTTATCTTAAGCAATCCCTTGTGATGTGATATGCAATATAATATAATATAATATGTTTGTGTATTATGATATAGGATGCCATAACATAGTGTAGCATCATGCATTACAGCATACTTTTATGTATTACTACTTGTTGTTTAACATATTTTAGTATCTTATAGTATGACGTAGTAGAGTTTGTACTAGTATAATTCATAAAAATACTGATTTATACGTTAAGATGATGGGATTTGGCCAAATTTAAGGTAAGATTTAAGGAACATCATTGGGGGTGTGCTATGGTGGTCATTTAACCAAAAGAATGGAATTTTGCATCCAAAATAAATGTTCTTTTTTCAACCAAATTTTATAATTTTTTTAGCTTAAAGTGATTCATTTTAAGGTGTAATTTAAGATAATATATTATATGAAAGCATACTAAAATATAATGTACATAACAATATAACTTCACATATATATGAATGTGGTGGTGTGTTACTAAATATTATTGTATATTTTAGTATATTTTACTTTTATTATAATACATTGGGTAAAAACTCATAAAAATATTAATTTGAAGGTTGAGATAGAAGAATTTGGCCTAATTCACAGCACACACCAACAAGGAACACCAAAATTATGCTATTTTGTGCCAGTTCTAATAGAAAAATAATAATTTTACATCCAAAATGAACATTATTCATATAATAAAGAAATTTTGTTATTTGTTCCTTTTATGTGATTCTAATGAAGTGCAATGTATGATAATATATTATATTATAGCAAATTATAATATAACATCATATATTATAATATAATATAGTGTGTTTATTCACACTATAATATGTTTAGCATGATATTGTATAGTTAGTTTGTGCTTGCACCATCACAAATCATAAAATGTCGATTACAATGTTAAGATGATGTAATTTGAAGAAATAAATTGTTAGGCTTTTGGTTGTAGTATTAAAGGTGTACATAAGAGAAGAAATAATATTTGATGAGAATTCCATGTCAAGGACATGGAGGGAGCTCCGCTAGGGGATCACTAATGCATTATACATGACATGTGACGGGTTTATGTTGAGGGCATAGAAGAAGAAAATCTGTTGGGGATAAGGTTTGAATTTGATTTGATTATTTGATTTGATGAAAGAAGATCCGCTAGGGATAAGAATCTATAATCCACCGGGGATTAAGATCGAATCAACTTTAATTTGTTCTATTTTAATTGATGTAAAGGCATATCTGCTAGAGATATGGGCTCGAGTCCACTGGCATCTGGTATATGAACCTTCCACTAAGGAAGAAGATTCGGGTTATCCAATGGGGATTAGGATTTGTGTTTGATTTTATAGATTTGTTTGAGGATGTATCCACCAGGGATAAGAGTTTGGGTGGATTCCTTTGATTTAGACTCTACTTGGGGAGTTAGTTTAATTTGGTTCCACTAGAGACATTGGTTTGGAATTTGATTTGTTTGCTTGACTTGTTTATATATGATTTGTGGCTCCACTAGGGAGAAGGGTGTGATTTATCTCCATTGGGGAAAATCATATTGGGTTTAATTTAATCTGAGTTAATGTATGAACCTTGTCGATGTGCGATAGACCCACCGAGAAGGGGCTATATTAGCCTTGTCCTACCTCAGGTTTAGTCTACCGATTGCGGGGTAGAGCAAGCTAACCTAAGGGGTTGCCTTTTAGTGTGCAACGACTATGCTAAGAAGAAAGTATAGCAAACTTACATTTTCCAATGTGAGGAACAACCGCTGGGGTGACTTGTTGGATGCACAATTAATCGAACCTGACCTAGGGCGACTACTGAGTGAATGTCACTAGGGACTTATGTCAACTCAAAAGTAGTAAAGATTAATTTTATCTTTATTTCATGTGATTTGATATGGTTTGTTTGGTTTAGTTTGATTTTGAATTGAAGGCATATCTACTGGGGATGTGAGCTCAATGAAATTTGATAGATTTAATTTATGGACCATGTTGATATGAGATGGAGCCACTGAGAAGGGGCTATATCGGACTTCTCATATCTCAAATTTACAAATCCAAAGGGATAGTCTACTAGCCATGGGGTAGAGCTAGCAAACCTAAAGGGTTGCCTTCGGTGTGCAACGATTGTACTAAGAAGAAGGCATAGCAGACTTACATCTTTTAAAGCAAGGAACAACTGCTAGGGTGACCTATTAGTAGCACAACAAATCAAACCCGACTTAGGGTGACTACTTAATGAATGTCTCTTATTATCAACATAAGAGTAGTTAGCCAATTCCTATAGGGAGTTTTGCTGACACTGCCCTAAAGATAGGATGACTGCTAGGGAAAAGGTACCGCTAGGGTGTCCTCCTAATCCACAAGTGAATATATATATATATTTATTTATTTATTTATATATTTGTGTGGATCCTGTTGGTGTGCGAGGGACCACACTGAAAGGGGCTATGACGGCCTTGACCTATTTTAGATTTACTGGACCAAGGGAGAATCTGCACATCCACAGGATGGATTCTCCAACCACAGGGGTGGTTACTAGGAAAGAGGAACTGTCCAATTTGATTGTAACTCAAGTAATGTCTAAACAGGGTCGCAAAGGACATGATCCAAATATAGTGCCCACAGGGGTGATGTTGCTAGGGGCATTATCCTAAGCCCTGAAAAAGAAAGCCTATAGGTGTACAGTGGCCAACTCAAGGAGAAAGCATAACAAACTTACATCTATCATATGTGGTGTATCCTAAGATGTGAGAACCAACAAACCTAAGGTGTATCCATTAGAATTAGTTATGTATCTGTCAGCATAGTGAGAACCAACCAACCTGAGGTGTCATTAGTGTGCAAAAATTAATTCGGAAAGAAAGTATGTAGGATTACAACTTTCCAAGCAGAACTAATTATTGGATAGTCTGTCGTCGATGGGATAGATGCTATCTAACCTAGAGCGACTACTAAGAGAGGAGCCCCGAGGAAGGACTAGACCCAAACTTGAAGCACTCATGAGGGAAGGAGCCGCTAGGGGACTTCTCCTAAAATTCTAATATACTCGACCCAGTTAGTGTACGAAGGTTAATCCAAGAAGAAAGCATAGTAGACTCACATATTTTTAAATGAAGCCAACATTAGGTAGCTTACCGATCATGCAGTAAGTCCTACCAAACTAACAAGGAACTTTTCAGTGTTCAGTGGCCAAGTAAGGGAGGAAAGCACAATAGACTTACATCCTCCAAAGGAAGAAGACCACTGAGTGACATACTAGCAGGGTAGCACGTCAGCCCAACCTAGACCAGCTATTGAGTGACTACCGTTAAGGGGGTTATCTTAACTCAGAGTAGCCTGAGGCAAAATATATGTGTTTTATTTATATGTTTGCATGTAGTTTGTGTTTGTGTTGTCTCGATGAATGATAGGATGCTGCTATGGTTCTTTTCAGCTACCCTAAACACATTATGGCGGATTCACAAATAAGAATACTTTCAATATCTAAGAGATTGAAATTAAAATGGAATTTTCATTGATGATAATTATTTTAAAAAATGATTTATAATATTTATTTAAGCAAAGCCCATTGACCAGATGCATTAGGTGCTCTCTTTATGATTAATAAGCTAATAAGATCCTCCTTGGTAGGCCTTTTCTATGATAAAAGGGCCTTCCCAAGTGGGTTCAAACTTTCCTCCCATCTTACAATGGACAATAATCGATCTTCCTAGAACTAAACTAAGCTCTCTTACTTGGAAAGCTCTAGGATGGACCAACTTATTGTGAGCTCGAATCATTTTAGATTTATACAACTTAAGATTTTGGCATGCCCGTAGGCGTCTCTCCTCCAAACCTCCGAGCTCTTCTAACTATAACTTGGCATTCTCCTATGTTGTGATCTTGCTATCAATAGCTATCCTTAGTGATGGGAGTTTAACTTCTAATAGTAGAATGGCTTCAGACTAATATACTAAGGAGAAAGAAGTAGATTGAGTTAGAGTTTTATATGTGGTGCAGTAGGCCCACAAGTCTTCAACTAACTGCTCAAGCCACTATCGCTTATTATTGTCGAGTGTCTTCTTTAATATTTGGATGAGAGTTTTGTTGAATGATTCTGTTAAGCCATTTTTCCTTGGGTAGTTGATGGTAGAATATCAATAATCTAAGCTATATCTTCGAGCAAAGTTTTTGATCTTGGTGCTCTTGAATGTAGTACCATTATCAGATATAATTCATTGAGGTACTCTGAACCTATATACAATATGGTTTCTAAAAAATTGGAGCTCATACTAAGCTATGACCTCTCTGAATGGAATCGCCTTCGCCCATTTGGAAAAGTAGTTAGTAGAAGCTAAGATGAACAGATGACCCTTAGAAGAAGGAGGAATAATCAGACCCACTATGTCGGTACCCCAACACTTGAATGGCCATGATGCCAATGTAAGATATAGAATGTTGGATGGTTAGTGTAGGATCACATAAAGTATTTGACAATGGTGGCATTGCCTAGCCATATCCATGCAATCTTTGATCATCGATGGTAAGTAGTATCCTAATCTATTGATCTTGGCATTCATCTTCAAACTGAATTGGTTGACTCCACATAATCTTGAGTGTATGTCAGTCATGATATTATGGGCTTCGTACTACTCTAAACAATGTAACCACATATGATCAAAAGTCCACCAGCATAAGACACCATCCACAAGAGCATAGGAAAGTGCTCTTTGCTTAATCTAATGGGCTTAGGACTTCTCTTGAGGTAGTTTGCCTTTATGTAGGTAACCATGAATGGTTGCGTGCAATCTAACTCCTCATCCTTCTTGGGAATGGCAACCTCCCCTTCAAGAGAGTACTTTTTGATAAGTTCAGTATCAATAAGGGATAAGACTTATCTGTTTTGGACCTTTATTGATATGAACACATCCTATGAACATGCCAACTCCTTGGCAAGCATGGCTAAAGCATACGCTATGACATTCTCTCATCGAGGAATCTTATAAATTGTAACTTCTAGGATTTGGGCCAACAACTCCATTGTGTACTTGTGGTAGTGATGGAGCTTGGGCTCTATAACCTTATAGGACCCAATAATTTGTTTGATAATTATCTTATGATCCTCAAAGATGTTGATGTTCTGAATGTTTAGAGTAACGACTAACTCTAGACCAGTAATCTGAGCCTCATATTCAACTTCATTATTGGTGCAAGGATTGGACAGATGATATGAGAATCTCATCACATCATAGCCTAGAGTTAAGAGAACTATTCCTACCCCTACCTTTCTTGGAATAGTAGATTATGGTTCTTCTCTTCTTTGAGAGGAAGTCACACCATCAAAGTATATCTCTCAGTGGTGAATGCTAGTATCCCCTAAGTTCATGATTTGTTCATTGGGGAGATCATCACTAAGAGGAGAGTCAGTAGGAAGTGGGTGTGCTGCTAAGAAATTTGCTAGTGCTTATCCTTCAACCGCACAGATGGGTATGAAGGTAATATCAAACTTCAAGAGGATCACGGACCATCATGCCAACAATCTAGATAACATTGATCTTGTCATGAGATACTATAATGAATTAATTCTAGAGATTAAGTTCACTTTATGAGGAAGCATGTAGTGATGTAGCTTTTGGGGTGCAAAGGTTAAAGCTAGGCAATCCTTCTCAATGGGTCGATAAATATCCTCAACAAGGATTAGATGACAGCTAAGCTAGTAGAGTGTGTTTTTCTTCCCTTCATCATTAGCTGGGGAAACAAGGCACTAAGGAGTCATCTAATGTAGTAGTATAAAGTATGAGCGACTTGCCAGGGATAGGGGCTGCTAGAACTGGCATTATCTTCAAGTAATGTTTAGTGTCTTTGAAGGCATGCTCACACTTTTCATCCCACTTGAACTTGGCATCCTTCTTGATAAACACTGAGAATGTCTGACATCTTCCCGATAGGTTGGATATAAAGTGTCTTAAATATACCAACCACTTTTGGAATGATGCGAGTTGAGTTAAACATTTTGGGGGTGGAATTTATAATATCGACTTGATCTTCTTTGGATTTATTTTGATTCCCTGCTGACAGACAACAAACCCAAAGAATTTCCTTGAAGATGCTCCAAATGCACACTTTAGGGGGTTCATTTCGTGGTTAAATTATCTTAACTATTCAAAACTACACTAAATTCAAAGAGATGGTCGTACTTTTCTATACTTTTGGCCATGAGATCATCAACATAGCACTCGACTTGATGATGAATAACTTCATCGAAGATTCGAGTCATAGCTCGCTTGTATGTAACACCAGCATTTTTATGGTTGAAAGGCATGAACTTATAGCAATAGATTCTGATCAGGGTTCTAAAAGTAGTGTTTCTTTCATCTTTAGGGCCATCTTTATTTGGTTATATTTAGATAATCCATCCATGAAAGAGAAGACTGCATGAGAATGTCCACCATCAGCTCCGGGATTGGTAGTGAAAATTTATCTTTTGGACATGCCTTATTTAAATCCCTAAAATTGATGAATATGTGAATTTGGCCATTATTTTTCCTAACTGGGATGATGTTGGCTAACCAGGTAGGGTATTTTTCTTCCTGGATGAAGCCAGCATCGATCAATTTCTTGACTTCATAAATGACTTATTTTTTATGTCTAATCGCATGCATCTAGGAGCTTGCTTGATAGGGTTAGCAGTAAGCTCTATTGCTAGTTTATGGATTACTACATTAGGAGCTTATCCAGGTATCTCTTCATAACTCCATGCAAAGAAGTCCTTAAACTCAGTCAATAGCCTAACTAAGTCATTGGTTTCAATTTCATTCAACAAAGAATTAATGTATGTCAGGTGTGGATCATCTTCAGCTCTTAAGTTGATTTCCTTGAGCTCATCAATGGTTGACTTGATCACTTCTTTGAACTCTGGCGATGCATCTTTGACTTCAAGATAATTTGGATCATCTGAAGTTTCTAAGCACAGCTTCTCATATGAGTTAATATGATTTGAAAAGAACCTATCATATTTCAAATGATTGGTGATGGCTAAGCAGTAATCATCATCATTAACTGTACCCACTGTACCAAATCCTAGTCCTAGTCTTGATTAAGAGCTTTTGTATTTGTTCTTCTATATTCTTTCGAAGTAGTCTGACCTGTGCTTTTACCAAGTATGTGGGATTAACCCTTTCTTTGCTAAATTATGAATACAAGGCAAGTACCATTCAAAAGGTAATTTTATGAAATCTTTATATGAATCATCCTCAAGTTCTACATTAACTTTTTGACTTGAGGATGATGCTCCTAGAAAGAATCTTTGAGTCTTCACACTTGTGGATTACTTAGGGGCTTCCTTAATTACCAAACCCTCAGCTTTTTAAGAGGAAACTGGGCTTAGAGCTAAGGTTCCCAACTAATGCCTAACTATTTCACGTATAGACTTGGATGCACTTATGATTTTCTTTGGAGCCCGGTCTTCTTCACTATCTGACTTAAGTGTCACCCCCAAAAGAATCTACTACTTAGAAGAGCTTGCTGGTGTGCTAACCATATAAGACTCTACCTTTGAACTAGATTCTAAGTCTATATGGATAACAGGTGAACTCCTAGTATATGGGACATATCTTCTATTGGGTGGCCGATAAAGAGGTTTTCCCTAGGACTGCCTCTAAACTGGCCTCTTCCTTTGTCTAGTGGAGGCCAGGTCGTCCTACCTATATGTTCAAATGGAGTAACAAATTGTGGGTGGAATCTAATGTCAGGCTCCACTTCCTCCTCCAAGTTTATTTCAGCTCCCTTTTATTTTTTTTCATTTTCTCTTTTCTTTTCTTTCTCTTTTTATCTTTCCTTTTCTTTTTTTTCTTTTTTTTAAAACTTTGGCCAAGTTCATGAGAATGGACTTGTTGATTTTTAGGGAGGTAGTAAGCAACATCCTAATATATGTCAACCTCCTAAACTATAAATGGCTAGAGATCTCCTTTGACACATAAGATGATCCCACCTCTCACAAACTTCATACACTGATGTAGAGAGGATTGAACTATGTTGTTCTCATGTATCCATGGTCTCCCAAGAAAAGCGTTGAAAGATGTATCCAAGACAATAATGTGAAACTTGGCTTTGGTCTTCTAATCATCTATCTCCAAGGACAACACTATGGAGCCTAAGTCCTATTTATCTCACTTTTGGAGTGTAGATTCAATCTTCCCATATACGACTTAGGAGTCTTCTAGACACTAAGACTTCCCTAGTCATAAGACACTTATAATAATTAGGTAAACACTTAACCTAAGCATAAAGACTTAGAAGATTTAACCATAGGATTAGGTTATGCCTTAGGGATTAAGATAATCCACCTACCCTACAATCGAATTCCAATTCATGTTCACCTTCTCAAACTAAACCTCAAGTTCAATTCAAACATCAAATTCAAATCCAAATCCAAATCCAAATTCCAAAACCAAATGATTGAAGCTCATGATCAAATCCAAACTTGAAACCCTTCCTAAGCCATATGACCTATCCCATGGACTTAGACAAATCTATTCCTAATCAATCCAAAATTAATTGATTTTCACATAATCAATTAATATCTTCAATCATCTTCCTAAATTTAAATCAAATCTACATTCAAATGATCAAAACTAAATCAAACTAAATCAAATTTAATCAAAACCCTTACTAAGACATATGACCTATCCCATGGATTTTGCCAAATCTTAATCCATATCAAGTCAAACTCAATTTATGTTTGATTTTGCCAAATCATACAAATCGATCATATTTTCAATCATCTTCACAAATTTAAATGAAATATACATTTAAATCATCAAAACTAAATCAAACTAAATCAAAATCCAAACCTAAACCACATGACCAAACTCTTTGGACTTAGCCAAATTCCTTCATTCCAAAACCCAAATTCAATTTATTTTCTCATGAATTAATCATACATTCAATCTTATTCACAAATATAAATGAAATCTACAATCATCAAGCTAAACCAAAATCAACCCAAGTCAAACCCAACTTAACCCTTTTGACTTGAATGTTCAAATGAACCAAAACCCATTTATAACCTGTAATTGTAAATTGAATTTATATCAATCCCAAATCCATATATAAACTCAACTACATCAAACACAACCCAAAATCAAGCCAACTAAACCCAATTGTCCACTTCACCCAAAGTGGCCAATTTGACCTATTTGAGCCAAGTTCTAATCCTACCCAAATTGGATTGAACCAAGCCCATCAAAACTTCCATCATAATTATTTATCACCTTAGGTTGGTCAATTGTCACAAATTTGGTCAAACCAAGTCAAATTGTTCATTTGACCAAGTCAACCTCTTAACCCATATGAACCTAACCTAGCTAAATTACAACCTAAGCCAAATCCCTTGAAACTAATGATTCACACCAACTCAAAATTATTATTTGATTATGACTTGACTTCAATTGAGTCAAACTAAACCCAATTGGTCCTCTTGACCCAAGTTGACCCAAATTTACCTAAAATACTAAATTGGGTCAAATCATTAGCTCAAGTTCATTCAAAATTGGTTGTTGAACTGACCAAAGCCATGATTGGACCCAATTGAACCCAATTGACCTACTTAGCCCAAATTGAACTGAAGATTCAAGTTGGCCTAAATAAAAAAAATACAAATAAATTGAAACCAAAGCTTAAAATTATATTCAATTGGTCAACTAAACCCAAACCAACACCCAACCTAAGCCAATTTGGCCAATTTGGTCAAATTAGTTAACTTAATCCATTTGACCCAAATGAATTCTAATGAGCCAAAATCAAATCTAAGCCAAACTAAACCAAACCAATTGAACCAAAATATCCTAAATGATCATATGAACTTAACCCAACCCTTGGTTTGACCTAATTTGACCGATTAGTCAACTTGACCCAACCTAACCTAATTTTACTTACATGAGTCAAATTGACCCAAACCTAACCAAATCAACTCCAATTGACTTGAAATTTGGGCTAACCCACTTTTGGCTCATTTCAAATCTGCCCAAAGCAAATACAAAGCCAAATAATCATTCTACCTTTAGGTCCAGGGCATCACATGAGATAAATCACCCAAGTAAGTGTTCATTTCCATTCTTAGACCACTTGGTACTCTTTCAATTGTCCACTTAAGCGCCTAAGACACTACAAAACCTAACCTAAGGGGTGGTTGGGTTAGCCATGACTCATGGGAGGTGAAATCAGCTCACCCTCCCCATTGGAGCATTTAAAACCCATAGGAAACCCATGATTCCTCTTTGGTAGCCACCTCCAGACCTTCAACCAACCAAGATGAGCCAACTCACCTCCTCCCTGCCACCCGTGACTCCCCGAGATGGTCATATGGCCATTAGAAACCAAACCCAATCCCACCATCTGATCAAGATGAAGAGGGGTATACACCCCCTTATTTCCACTCAAACACACACAAAAATTAATTCTTAGAGCCCTAACTACCCAAGATGAGACACTAGAGCCATTTCCTAAGCTCCCAAGCTCATTCCTTGATCAGAAAATGCCATTCTCATCCATCCAGAAATAAGAAACTCCCATTTCCAACATAACTTTCCCATTTTTCTATCAAACTCAAATTAACTTTGCACGCACCTTCCCTAGGGCTTGTGAAGTAAGAATGAATCATCTTCCAAGCTTCCTGAGCACCAGAGGTGTGACTTCAATCAAAGCCCAACTCCAAATCATCTGTTCATGGCCTTCCAAGCGAACAATGAGGAATTGATCCAATTGCTACTCAACAGGGCTTCATCTCTAGTAGATGAAGCTTCTTCAATTGTTTGAGCCACCAGTCTTAAGCTTCAGTGAGGTAAGCATCCCAAAATTATCCTTAGGCAAAAATGGTTGGAGCTTTTTGAAGAAAAGATGCTTCTCGTGTGATATTGACTATTGGATCCCCTTAAATCTATGTTGTGAAGGTGTGGAATGCTTTTGGAGTTGATCCGAGCTCGGGTAAGCTTAGATCAAGCAAGCAATGATGGACAAACTCAATTCTCCCTCACTCGCATGATGTTAAATCACACACTATCCATTCTGTGTAATTGGAAAGAACAATTGTGATTAAATCTACTAGATTGATCTAATTTAATCCTATTAAGCTGTGAGATAAATCATAGCCATCTGATCTTAGATCTAATGATGGAGGAGAGAGCATTTCTGCCCTTGCCATGTAGGCACTGAGTCAGATAAGTATTAAGTAGCTAATTTCATCGTGCCATGTGGAAAGCACGTTGCATCAGTGCACCACATGGAGCCAACAAGATTAGGCTTTAATTTAGCTTAATTAATCATTTTAATGGCTGAAACTTCTAAAAATCATTAAAAATTAATAAAAATCATAGATAAATAAAAAAATGCAAAATAATACTTATTTTAAAGGTATTTCAAAGGAGAATTAATTAAAAATTATCTTAACTAATTTTTGAATATTAATTAAGGATTAATTAAAGGTTAATTACAAAATTAATTAGCTTAATTACTCCTTAATTACTTGAGTAATTAATACCAAATTTTGTGAGTTAATTTAATGGGATGACCTCTACCTCCCATATTTTTTTGGGATTTATTAATCACTTAATTAGGAAAATGGACTAACTAAACCTTAACTACTCTTTTAAGTAATAATGATTAATTAGTCCCATGAAAAGTAATAAATTAGTTAATTAAGTTTATTAATCATTGTTCAATAGTATGTGAACTAAGGAATAGGGTTGGGACCACTTTCCTTAAGTTTATTTCACCCTTTTTTAAAATGAAATTAATTAATATTTACTAATTATTTAAATCACTTAATAAAATTGAAATCATAATCACATTAGACCTTAACTAATTAAATCATGGGGTAGATCTTTAGGTGTTTAATAACCTAAAGAAGTTTAATGAAATTATAGTTAGTCCACATTTGTGGAAAAACCATAAGAGTACTTAATTAAGTCCCTTAATCTAATAAACTATTAATCATGAGCCAATTGCATTAGGCCCCTTTTATATCCTAGGATCATTGCAGGTTTATTCTCCATGCATATCATGTTGGCTCAAAATTTTTTAGTTAACTACTTTAAGGTGACATAGGTAAGGGTAATTAATTTATCTAATTAAGGGTTCAACTTAATTAACCCATAAAATCAACTTAATTACATTTCCTTAAATTAAATCAAATCACTAATGTGGGAATGGGTTTAAAACAACAAGTGATGATTTCTCTTCTACTCTTTAAATTAAATCAAATCCAAAACTTAATTAATAAAGAAGCTTTGGTTTGCTTTAAATAATCTTATTTGATTTAATTACCCTTAAGAACTAGTTTGGTTGAATTAATCACATGCTATATTTGATTGCCCTCTTTCCAATCATGTTAAATTTGATATGTCATTTGAATTCATGCATCCATCTTTTTAAAATCAAGTAAAATAAAATGGATTTCTTTTATGTAAGCTTGCATGTGTTGATTTAATTTAATATATGTGTGGCTATTATCACTATTAAATCTAAATGTATTTTTCAAAAGCCTATAAATGTATAATAATATTTGTTATGATGATAGTTATAAATACATAAGAAATGCATGTTGTTATAGCTTAAGTGTATGAATGTTGAGTTCTCTTTCCTCTACTCAAGTGTTAATTTATATAAGATTGAATGGTAATGGGTATATAGTTTTGACATCCGAGGAACATGAGGCTTTAGCTAGCCCCAAGGAGGTCATTTTATTACCTCACTTTTTTGGTTTAACAATGGCATGTACCCATTTGATTTCATTCTTATGTATTTCAACATTAGAATTTGGATAAAGCTTTAATTAATATATATATATGATTCAATCAAAAAAATATAAAATCTTTGCATGGTTTTCTTTCCCTAATTTATGCATACATCCATGTGTGTCCAAGAAAAATAAGTATATAGTATGGACATCTCCAGAATATGAGGCTTTAGTTAGCCACAAGGAGGTCATTTGATTACCTCACTTTCTTAATTTAATAGTGACACCTACTTGTCTATATCTTTGTACATGTATATGTATATGTGATTAGTGAATGAAAATCCCATTTTACATTAAAATTGCATGCATTCATAATTAACTAGGTATTTGAATTAATTAGCCATATTATTTGAAGCTTACTTCATTTGTTCATGTATACAAATTTATATATGTTTGAATGCAAATGGGTATATAGTCTAGACATCCTTAGAATACGAGGCTTTAGCTAGATCCAAGGAGGTCATTTAATTATCTCACTTCCCTGGCTTAACAATGGCACATGCATATTTAATTTCATTCTTATGTTCTTTTTTATAAGAATTTGGACAAAGTTTTAAATTAAAATGTTTAAATAATTTGATCAAATAAAATATAAATTCTAAACATACACATACATTCATCATTTAAGTGTGTGAAAATCTGTTGCATGTATAGTCACACTTAAGATTAAATCATATGAATGTTACATGTGATGGAAAGGAATGATTTAAAATATGTCATGTGGTAGTAATTCAATTAAATTAATCATAATATGCCTTTCATTTTGAATAGGATTATTTGAATTGAACCTAAACATAGCATTAATTAAATCATTCAATAAGACATTCACTAAAGAGAATTAAATAAAATTAATATACTTTAGAAAGTGGCTTAAGGTATGGTTGAAAGAGGGAATCCTCTTTTCCTCTCTTTATAAAATTTAGTTGCTAAGTGTAATAAAATGAAAAAAAAGAAAAAACAAATTAAAATTCTCAATTCAATTAAACTACTTCAAGTGAAATCAACCTTTCATGTTAAATTGAATCCTTCTACACTTAGATAATACAACACCAATGCCTAACAAGATTACCACTCAAGCCTTAATACATAAATTAGAATTAAGTCACCACTTCTAGCTCTAAGTTAGGACAGTGTATGGTGTGATGTATGTTTTGTTTTAAGATGTATTATTTTTTATTGAATGTTAGGGTGTATGCTTCGTAGACTAGATGATAGGCCAATATTAGCCTAATCATATTTTCTGTAGGGTATTATGCTTAAAAGATGCTTTAAAATATATGTGAATGCTCTTTTTGGTTGGTTTCTTAAATACTTAAGAATAATTCAAGTTAGGATAGGTTGGCATAGTTACCCATGTGTAAGGTGCTAAGTCTAAATTATTAATACAACTGCTTGGGATTATATGTATATTTAGCTAACCTCTATTTTGTAGGTGTAGTTAGATTTACTTTTCCCATATAAATTTAATTTTTCCAATAAGAATTAGGATTATTGCTATGGGGGATTAGGATAAGCTATGGCCAGAAGGCTTTGTCCTGGGGTGTCCTATGATGCCTTTGAAGTAAGCACCATCCAAATTAAAGAAGGAACCAAATAAAAAATAGAGATATGAAGAAAGAAGACCCTTATAATGTTTAATACAATTATAATTATTCTTTCATATTCTAGGTTGTATAAGTGTAGAGTTCGGCTACCCATCTTTTCTTTTTTTGGGTTGTATGGCGGTACCCAATCGCACTGGCCTTTTATTCTTTTATGATAATTTATATAATTGTTTGATGTTATGTTTACATTGTGTATTAAGACAACATGATTTTCACAGTTTCATAAATGATTGATTCTTTAATGTGTGGCTTGGATAGGATTAGGCTCTTAGGATAAAAATAACTTTTCTACCCAACTAATCACATATAACTAAATTTTAAACAACTCGTAGCCTTATCATAAATCCTAAGACATATATAAGATAATTAAAAGTTCTAGCAACCCCTTACCTATATGGTTGTATTTTTCACATCATGTATTCATATTCTTTCTCTCTTAAACATGAAGGATCTCCATCCTTGGACGATAAAGGAATGCTTGACCTATGAGGGCATCCCTTGTGGTGGAGAACACTTTCTACTAGCTGATTTAACCCATAATGTATTTCACAATGCATTTAGGAATAAAAATCCTAAAGCCACTATCAATCTGATCTATCTAAAATGAAATAAAATTTGAAAAGATTTTGTATCTATAGATTAAGTAATATGCTCATATCACTCATGCTCTAGTATCTTAGGGAGTGCTTTTAGGACTTTAGTCTTTTTTTTATTAAATAACTACCCTAGCTATCTTGCAATTAATAAGATCAGACAATATGGTTTTAAAATCGTAGGAGTTAGTTGGTGGCCAGTCTAGAAGTAAGACAATTTATTCTCTCTTATGGAGGTAAACCCTTATGTCCACATGTCGCTTAAATTTTGCTCATGCTTTAGCTCATACTAAAGCTCCCTAGATTTAGGATATGAGGTAGCTATTTTCTTCAGGCTACGAGCATAAATCCTCACCTCTTGGGCATTCCCGTAACCTTATGTTGGTGGATTATGTGCCCCAGTAATCTAATTAAATTTCAACTCAAAACATATAAATATCCTCAACTTCAAAATTATAAAGCACAACCATAAGATAGGTTGGAATGCTCGCTAGGCTTTATAGTTTTATGGGAATTTCCTACTTATTTCATTTAGATTTTTTTCCTTAAACTTTCAAAATTGATTTTCCAAATACAACAAATCATTTGATAGTCTAGCATTGAAATCTTTAGAGAAGATAATTTCCTACTTTAATCAAGACTATTGTTTGAAAATTTCATTTCCTAAGATGTATTTAACTATGGAGGCTTGTCTCCATAGGGAACTTAAGAACCTTTTTTAATATAAACCACACTTAATTCATCCATGTAAAGTAGGTGAAAAATCTCTAGTAGATTTGAAGACCCATCAAGACTTAGGAGTCCTTATTATGTAATTAGGTCCATTGTAGGGATATGCCTCTATCTTTCAAGATAGTATATCATACCTCAATGTTATACCTGGTCACCTCAAAAAGTACTCACCCTATGATTAGCATGGTGTCCCCCCCCCCCCCCTTCTCCATACATTCAAAATAAATCACCACAAGGCCCTCTCACCTTGTTCATTGAATTCTTCCAACATCATCCTTTCTTTTTGGAGTTTGGGCATGTCGATCCTAAAGTAGGAAATGGTTCTTATACTCATAAGGTTGACTGATACACCTGGGTCAACCAAAACTCGATATCCTATCCGCCAACATTCATTATAATAATGTAAAGAGGCGATTGTGCTTGGTCGTCCTTAAGAGTAAGTCTTCATCGCTGAATGTAACTCTTAAAATGTCTTTCGAGTGGCATGCCTCCTCTTTAGTAGTGGTCAACTAAGCTAAGCATATCTCTAGATCAAGTAAGGCCTTTATTAGAGGTTCCCTTATCTATTTGGATAAGACAAGGGCATCGTATCTGCTTAACTTAG
This sequence comes from Cymbidium sinense, assembly GCA_021442155.1. Taxonomy (NCBI): domain Eukaryota; kingdom Viridiplantae; phylum Streptophyta; class Magnoliopsida; order Asparagales; family Orchidaceae; genus Cymbidium; species Cymbidium sinense. The sequence continues at coordinate 46,374,639 of CM038216.1, forward strand.
CTGGAAACTTTATAAGGTGAGCTAAGACATTGTAATCAACTCTAGCTTGGTGCTCCATAAGTATATCCATGGGTAGAGCATCCTATAGAGGGGTTTATGGTTTAGGGTTTAGGGTTTTCATTTTTATGGTTTAGGGTTTTAAGGTTTAGGGTTTAGAATTAATTTTAGGGTTAGGGGTTTATTTATTATTTTTTAAGTATTTTTAGGGTTTAGGGTTTAGGTTTTAGGTTCAGGGTTCAAGTTTTAATTTAAGGTTTATTTTTATTTTTTTTAACAGAACAAATTCAGATTCAACATTTCTTTTTCTCGATTACATCAATGAAGTAAAACTCCATGTTTTCTAGGATATAAGCGATGACATAGATAAAAAATGAGCACACATAGAGCAAATTAAAACCCTTAGATAACTAGAACTGTCTCTACTCTAAAGACAGTTCCATAAGCCATTCTTTAGTTTCTCAGTTCTCATGCAAACCACCCTAGCCTACCCTTTAGAGGGTTTAGGGTTTAAGGTTTATGTTTATGGTTTAGGGTTTTAGGGTTTTTTTTTATATTTTTTATCTTTTTTTTTTCTTTTTTTTCTTTTTTTATTTTTGGTTTAGGTTTTAGGGTTTATGCTTTCAGGGTTTAGGGTTTAGGGTTAGGGTTTAAGGTTTAAGGTTTTCAAGTTTTTTTTATTATTTTTATTTTTTATTTCTTTTTTTTTATTTTTTTTTATTTTTTTATTTTTTTTATTTTTTTTATTTTTGTTTTTACTTTTTTTATTTTTTTTATTTATTATTATTATTTTTTTTTTTTTTTGGTTTAGGGTTTTCGAGTTAAGGGTTTAGAGTTTAGGGTTTAGGGTTTATGATTTTAGTGTTTAGGATTTAGGGTTTAGGGTTGTAGGTTTCGGGTTTATGGTTTAGGGTTAGTTTTAGGGTTTAAGGTTTAGGGTTAGGGTTTTTTTTTTATTTTTTATTTTTAGGGTTTAGGGTATAGGATTTAGGGTTTAGTGTTTAGGGTTCATGTTTTGGTTTAGGGTTTAAGGATTTTAGTTTTTGTAATAGAGAACATTCAAATTCAACATTTCTTCTTCTTGATTTCATCAACCAAGTAACGCACCAATATTTCTAAGACACAAGTAATGACATAGATAAAAAATGAGCACGCATAGAGAAAATAAAAAGCCCTAAATAACTAGAACCATCTCTACTATAAACACAGTTTCATAAGCAGCATACCAGATCGACCTTTCTTCATTTTCTCAAGTTACCATCATATCCCTGATCTCTCCCTCTGCCACCACCGCAGCTATAGCCTCCGTTGCTCCTCCCACCTCCATAACCACCACCTCCATATCCACCAGCACCTCTAGATCCCCCACCAACATTATGATTACCACTACCTCCACCTTCACCTCCACCGCTAGATCTAGATCGAGCCTGGTTGACAGTGATGTTCCTACTGTCAAGGTTCTACCCATTCTTAGGGTTTAGGCTTAGGTTTATTAGATTTTAGGGTTCAGGTTTATTTTTTTTAATTTATTTAGTTACATTAGGTTTAGGTTTAGGGTTTGATGTTTAGGGTTTAGGGTTTACTATTAAGGGTTAGGGTTTAAGGTTTAGGTTTTTTAAATTTTAAACACAAATGATTCCATAATAGACATAAAATTACCAAATTAAATATGACATTATCCTTTAACAACTAATAAAATAGGATTAAAAAAATGTGATTCAAAAATTCAAAAAAAAATTATTTCAAAAATTTGTTTAACTCTTAGAGATAATAAAATTTTATTTTATAGAAGGACAACAAAGCTTAGTAGAATAAGAAGAAACCCATATCATCATCGATTGCGGCGTGCTCTTCCTTCTTCTCTTATAGCCACCGCACTGTAGTAGCAAGAAAGTAGTGATGCACGTAGACCACATAAAATTTACTAGATCTTTCAAATACTCCTTAACCTTCTCGGCCTACGTTTATGTGTAATCAGTGGCAATCGTGATGGTGAGGAAATTCTTATAAGCATTGATGAACATGTGGAATGCTGTAACAAAGGTGGGATAAGAGAGGGCTAGTGAGAGTGAAGTGATCATTTAAAGGGCTGCCAAAACTTCTCGATGAGATCATCTTTAGTAAGGTCAAGCACCTCAGGACTGAACACTGAACCATCATCATAAATAAATTGAACGATAAGGCCATAAGAGGATGTCCTAGTCCCCAGCTTAGCTAGGAGAGCAGCCTCTAAAGATCCCACCTTATTACCTTTTTTAATCAACTCAATCGGGGTGATAATTTCAACAGCACCTGGAAGAAAGAAGTCTGTGAAAGATCCAAACCAATGCTACCTGGGGGGAACCACAACATCAATAGGTGCAACAAGACCAACATGGGCAGGAGCACCAACTTTGTATTTCTCAACCTCTTCGATTACTTCTCTAAGATTAACTTTCATAAAAACAAGCTCAATCATGGTTTAGGGTTTAAGGTTTAGGCTTTTACGGTTTATGCTTTTAGGGTTTAGGGTTTAGGGTTTAGAGTTTAGGTTTATGGATTAGGGTTTAAGGTTTAGGGTTTTGGGCTTAGGATTTTTCAGGGTTTAGGGTTAAGGGTCTAGGGTTGTAGGTTTAATGTTGTATGTTTAAGATTTAGTGTTTAGGGTTTAATATTTATGGTTTAGGTTTTTTTATTTTTAAAAATTAAGTAAATTGGTAGGTTTATGTTTATTCAGTTTATTTAATTTATTTTTTATTTATTTTAGTTTATTTTATTTTTTATTTTTATTTAAGTTCATTTATTTTTATTTAGGTTAGTTTATTTATTTTTGATTTATTTTTTTTAATTTAGAGTTTTTATTTTACCTTATCTTTTAGGTTTAGGTTTAGGTTTATTTTTAGTTGAGTTTTATTTTTATTTTATCTTTTAGGTTTGGGTTATGTTTTTTACTTTTAGGTTTCGGTTTAGGTTTATATTTTTTTTTCTCTTTAGGTTTTAGGTTTTTATTTTAGTTTGTTTTTATATTTTATTTTTTAATTTAGGTTTAGGTTTATTTTTAGTTTATTTTATTTTTCTTAGTTTAGGTTTAGGTTTAGTTTTAGTTTATTTTAGGTTTAGGTTTAGGTTTTATTTATTTTAGTTTAGTTTATTTTAGTTTAGGTTATGGTTTATTTTATTTTATTTATTATATAATTATTTTAGGTTTAGTTTTTTTAGTTTAGGGTTTTATTATATATTTTTTATTTATTTTTAAGTTTATTTTTAGGTTTAGGTTTTTATTTTATCTTATTTTAGGTTTATTTTATTTTTATTTTACATTTAGTTTTTATTTTAATGAGGTTTTTTATTCTAAGGTTTATTTTATTTTTTTAGTTTAATTTTAAGTTTTTATTTATTTTATTTTAATTTATTTTTATTTTTTATTTTAATTTATTTTTAGGTTTAAGTTTAGGTTTTAGTTTAGGTTTTTATTTTATATTGTTTTTTATTTTATTTAGTTGTAGGGTTTATGGTTTCGGGATTAAGGTTTAGGGTTTTAGGGTTTAGGGTTAAGGTTTAGGGTTTAGAGTTTAGGGTTTAGGGTTTAGAGTTTGGGTTTAGTTTAGTTTTGGAGTTTGGGGTTTAGGGTTTAGGAGGGGTTGGGATTTTAGGGTTAGGTTAAGGTTATTTTAGTTTAGTTTTAAGTTAGTTTAAGGGTTTACGGTTTAGGGTTAGTGTTTTTTATTATTTTTCTTATTTTTTTAATTTTTAGGGTTTAGGGTTCAGGTTTTAGTTTATGGTTTAGGGTTTTTGTTTTTTTTTCTAATAAAGAGAAAATTTAGATTCAACATTTCTTCTTTTAGTTTTCATCAACCAAGTAACACATAAAGTTTCTCCAATTCCCATTCGAACCACCCCGCCTCTCGAGTAGCAGGATCCAACATCATATCCCCAATCTCTCCATCTGCCACCACCATGGTAGTAACCTCTATCATAGTTCCATATGTTTTTTTAATTTATTGTATTTTTAGGTTTTATTTAGTTTAGGTTTAGGTTTTAGGTTTTTAGGGTTTAGAGTTTAGGGTTTGGGGTTTAGGTTTAGGTTTAGGTTTTGTTTAGGGTTTGTGGTTTTTAGGGTTTAGGGTTTAAGATTTAGGGTTTAAGGTTAGGGTTAGGTTTAGGATTTAAGGTTTAGGAGCTCACCCTTATACAACTGGAATATGAAAGAATAATTATAACTGTATTAAATGCTATGGGGGTCTTCTTTCTTCATATCTCCATTTTTTATTTTGTTCCTTCTTTCATTTGGATGGTGCTTGCTTCAAAGGCATCACAAGGCACTCTAGGACAAAGCCTTCTGTCCAATGCTCATCCTAATCCCTCACATCACTATTCTTAAATCCTATTGCAAAAATTACTTTTATGTGGGGAAAGAAAATCTAACTACACCTACTAAATGGAGGTTAGCTAAATATAAATATAATCCCAAGCAATTGTATTTATAATTTGTACTTAGCACCCTACACATGGGTAACTAAGCCCACCTATCCTAACTTGGATTATGCTTAAGGATTTTAGCAACTTGCAAAAAGAGCATTCACATTTAGTTTTAAGTATCCCTTAAGCATAATCCCTTGCAAAAATATGATTATGTTAATATTGGCCTATCATCTAGTCTACGAAGCATACACCCTAACATCCAATCTAAAATAATATATCATAGAACAAAACATACATCACAGCATACACCATCCTAACTTAGAGCTAGAAGAGGTGACTTAATTCTAATGTGTGTATTAATGCTTGTGTGGTAAGTCTTGTTAGGCATTAATGTCGTATATTTTAATTGTAGAAGGTTTCAATTTAACATGAAAGGTTGATTTCACATGATGTAGTTTAATTGATTTGAGAATTTTAATTTGTGTTTTTTTTTTCATTTTATTACACTTAGCAACTAAGTGTTATAAAGAGAGGAAAAGAGGATTGCCCTCTATCATCCCTACTTGAAGTCACTTTCTAAACTATATTAATTTGATTTTTTTTTTTTAGTGAATGACTTACTAAATGATTTAATTAATCATTAATTTAGGTTTACTTTAAATAATCATTTTCGAAATGAAAGGCATCTTAAGATTAATTTAATTGAATTACTACCACATGACATATATTAAATCATTCCTTTCCAACACATGTAACATTCAAATGATTTAATCCTAAGTGTATCTATACATGCAACGTATTATAGCACACTTAAATGATGAAGGTATGTTCATGTTTAGAATTTAATCCTAACTATATACTTATTTGTATTCAAACATATGTAAATTTGAATACAAGAATAAAAGAAGTAAGTTCCAAATCATACGGTTAATTAATTCAACCATTTAGTCAATTATGGATGCATGAAATTTTAATGTAAAATGGGATTTCCATTCAATAACCACATATAGATATACATGTACAAAGATATCAGCAAGTACATGTCATTGTTAAACTAGTGAAGTGAGGTAATCAAATGACCTCCTTGGGGCTAACTAAAGCCTTGTATTCCTGGGATGTCAAGACTATATACTTACATTTCTTGGACACACATGGATGTATACATAATTGAGGGAAAGAAAACCATGCAAAGATTGTATATTTTTTTGATTGAATCATTTATATATATGAATTAAAGCTCTATCCAATATCTGCTGTTGAAAATCATAAGAATGAAATAAAATGGGTATGTGCCATTGTTAAACTAGGGAAGTGAGGTAATCAAATGACCTTCTTCGGGCCAACTAAAGCCTCATATTCCCGGGATGTCCAAACTATATACCCATTACCATTCAATCTTACGTAAATCAATACATGAATAGAGGAAAGAGAACTCAACATTCATACACTTAAGCTATAAGCACATGCATTTCTTATGTATTTATAACTAGCATCATAACACATATTATTCTTTCTTTATAAAATACATTTGGATTTAATTTTGATAATATAATATATAAAAATTAAATCAACACATGCAAGCTTACATAAAGAATTTTTTTTTTTTTTTTTAAAAAGATGAAAGATGGCATAATTCAAATGACATACCAAATTTACCATGATTGGAAAGAGGACATTCAAATATATGCATGTGATTCATTCAACCAAACTAGTTCTTAAGTAGAATAAAATTAAATAATATTATTTAATGCAAACTAAAGCTTCTTTATTAATTAAGTTTTGGATTTCATTTGATTTAAAGAGGAGTAAAGAAATCATCACTTGTTGTTTTAAACCCATTCCCACATTAATGATTTGATGTAATTTAAGGAAATGTAATTAAGTTGACTTTATGGGTTAATTAAGTTGAACCTTTAATTAGGAATTAATTACCCTTACCTATGTCACCTTAAAGTAATTAACTAAATAATTATGAGCCAACATGATATGCATGGAAAATAAACTTGCAAGATCCTAAGAAATAAAAGGGGCCTAATGCAATTGGCTCATGATTAATATTTAATTAGATTAGGTGACTTAATTAATTACTCTTATGGTTTTCCCATAAATGTGTACTAACCATATTTCATTAAACTCTTTTAGGTTATTAAACACCTAAAGATCTACCCCATCATTTAATTAATTAAGGCCTGATGCGATTATGATTTCAATTTACTTAAGTGATTTAAATTATTAGTTAAATCTTAATTAATTTAATTTTAAAAAAGGGTGAAATGAACTTAGGGAAAGGGGTCCCAACTCTATTCCTTAGTTCACTTACTGTTGAACAATGATTAATAAACTTAATTAACTAATTTGTTGCTATTCATGAGATTAATTAATCATTAATTAACTTAAAATAGTAGTTAAGGTTTAGTTTGTCAATTTTCCTAATTAAGTGAGCAATAAATCCCAAGAAAATCATGGGAGACAGAGGTCATCCCATTAAATTAACCCACCAAATTTGGAATTAATTCCTCAAGTAATTAAGGACTAATTAAGCTAGTAAATTTTGTAATTAAACTTTAATTAAACCTTAATTAATGTTCAAAATTAGTTAAGATCATTTTTACTTAATTCTATTCTAAAATACCTTTAAAATGAGTATTTATTTGTATTTTTTATTTCTCTATGATTTTTAATGATTTTTAGAAGTTTTAGTCATTCAAAATGATTAATTAATCCTAATTAAAGCCTAATCCTATTGGTGTCATGTGGCATGCTTTCCATGTGGCGTAGCGAGATTGGCTACTTAAAACCTATCTAGCTCAACGCCTATGAGGCAGAGGCGGACGTGCTTTCTCGTTCGCCATTCGATCTAAGATCAAATGGCTATAATTAATCCCATAGCTTAATAGGATTAAACCAGATCGATCTAGTGGATCTAATCACGATTGTCCATTCCAATCATGTGGAACGGATGGTGTGTGATCTAACATCATGCTAGTGAGGGGGAATGGAGTCTGTGCGACATTGCTCACTTGATCCAAGCTTACACAATCCTAGATAAACTCCAAATGGATCCCACACCTTCATGACATCAATTGGAGGGGATCTAACGATCAAGATTACATGAGATGATGTTTTCTTCAAAATGCTCCAACCCATTTTTTCCTAAAGAATATTTTTGGAAGCATACCTCACCGGACCTCAAAATTAATGGCTTGAATAATTGAGGAAGCTTCATCTAGTGGAGATGAAGCCTTATTGAGTAGCAATTGGATCAATTCCTCGATGTTCGCTCAAAAGGCCATGAAATGGTGATTTAGAGATCATCTTTGATCAAAGTCCCACCTCTGGTGCTCGAGAAGCTTGGGAGATGGTTGGTTCTAAAGGCCTAGTGCGTAAAGTTAATTTGAGTTTGATGGAGAAATGGGGATGTTTGGTCAGAAATTGGAGTGTCCTATTTTGGGACAGACATGAATGGAATTTTTTGATCTAGAAACAAGCTTGGTAGCTTAGGAAATGGCTCTAGCAAATTGTCTTGGGTAGCTAGGGCTCTGAGAAATGATTTTCGTGTGTGTTTGAGTGGAAATGAGAGGGTGTATACCCTCCCTCCTTTATCTTGATCAAACAGTGGGATCGGCCTTGGCTTGTAGTGGTTGGTTGACCATCTCAATGAGTCATGGGTGGCAGAGAGGAGGTGAGTTGGCTCGATTTGGTTGGTTGAAGGTGTGGAGGTGGCTGCCAAGGAGGAATCATGGGTGTCTTATGGGTTTCAAATGCTCTAATGGGGAGGGTGATGTGATCTCACATCCCATTCATATCAAACCACCCCCTTGGGTCGTGGGCGTCCTAGAGCCGGACCATGGGAGAGTACCAAGTGGCCAAGGATTAGAAAAGATCACTTACATGGGTAATTTTTTATCATGTGATGCCTTTGACCCAAGGGTAGAATGGTCATTTGGTATTGGAGTTTATATCAATAAAGGTGGGTTAGCCCAAACTTCAAATCAATTGGAGTTGATTTGGTTAGTTTTGGCTCAATTTGACTCATTTAGGTCAAATTATGTTAGGTTAGGTCAAGTTGACCAATTCATCAAATTACGTCAAACCAAAGATTAGGTCAAGTTCATATGATCATTTGGGATGTTTTGGTTCAATTGGTTTGGTTTAGTTTGGCTTAGATTTGATTTTGGCTAATTTGAATTCATTTGGGTCAAATGGGTTAAGTTGACCAATTTGACCGAATTGTCCAAATTGGCTTGGGTTTAGTTGACCAATTGAAGATGATGGTAATCTTTAGTTTCAATTAATTTGGATTTGGTTTTTATTTAGGCCAACTTGAACCTTTAGGTCAATTTGGGCTAAGTAGATCAATTGGGTTCAATTGGATACAATCATGGCTTTGGTAAAGTTCAACAATTAATTTGGAATGAACTTGAGCCATTAGCTATAATCAATTTAGTTTATATTTTGATTTGACCCAATTTGATCTTTTAGGTCAATTTAGGTTTGGTTCGACTCAATTGAAGGTCAAGTCATATTCAAATATTGATTTTTATCTGGTATGAATCATTGGTTTCAAGGATTTGGCAGTTGCAATTTGGCTAGTTTGGGTTCATATGGGTTGGGGTTGACTTGGTCAAATGTCCAAGTTGGTTTGACCTAATTTATGATAATCGATCAACCTAGGGTGATCAACAATCATGATGGGAGGTTTTGATGGGCTTAGTTCAATCCAATTTGGGTAGGATTAGAACTTGGCTCAAATAGCTCAAATTGGCCACTTTGGGTAAAGTGGACCAATTGGGTTTAGTTGGCTTGATTTTGGGTTGAGTTTGATTTAGTTGAGTTTATATATGGATTTTGGATTAATATATAAATTCAATTGCAATTAGGTTGGGTTCAAATGGGTTTTGGTTCATTTGAGCATTTCAAGTCAAAAGGGTTAAGTTGGGTTTGACTTGGGTTGATTTTAGTTTGGCTTGATGATTGTAGATTTCATTTACATTTGTTAATATAATTGAAGGTATGATTGATTCATGAGAAAGCCAATTTATTTTTGGATTTGGAATGAAGGAATTTGGCTAAGTCCATGGAGTTGGGTCATGTGGCTTAGGTTTTGATTTTTATTTGGTTTGATTTAGTTTTAATGATTTAAATGTATATTTCATTTAAATTTGTGAAGATGATTGAAAATATGATTGATTTATGAGAAAATAAATTGAGTTTGACTTGATTTGGATTAAGATTTTTTATAGTTTGATTTAGTTTTGATCATTTAAATGTAGATTTAAATTATATTTAGAAAGATGATTGAAGATATAAATTTATTATGAGAAAATAAATTTATTTGGATTGATTTGGATTAAGATTTGGCTAAGTCCATGTGATAGGTCATGGCTTAGGAAGGGTTTGAAGTTTGGATTTGATCATGAGCTTCAATCATTTAGTTTTGGAATTTGGGTTTGGATTTGGATTTGGGTTTGATGCTTCAATTGAACTTGAGGTTTGGTTTGAGAAGGTGAACATGTATTCGATTTGGGTTGTAAGGTAGGTGGATTATCCTAATCCCTAAGGCATAACCTAATCCTATGGTTAATCCTTCTAAGTCTTTAGGCTTAGGTTAAGTGTTTACCTAATTGTTAGAAGTGTCTTATGATTGGGGAAGTCTTAGTGTAAAGAAACCTCCTAAGTCTAATATGGGAAGTTGAATCTGCACTCCAAAAGTGAGGTCAACAGGCCTTTGGCTCCATAGTGTTGCCCTTGGAGATAGATGATTGGAAGACCGAAGCCAAGTTTCATATTATAGACTCAGTTACATCCTTCAATGCTTTTCTTGGGAGATTATAGATGCATGAGAATAACCAAGTTACATCCTCTCTACATCAGTGTATGAAGTTTGTGAAAGGTGGGATCTTCTACTGTGTCTAAGGAGATCTCAAGCCATTTATAGTTTATGACATATATGTGGATGTGGCTTAATACCTCCCTCAAAATCAATAAGTCTATTCTCACAAACTTGGCCAAAGTTAAAAAATAGAAAAAAAAAAGAGAAATAGAAAAAAAAGAGAAAATAACAAATGAAATAAAAGGGAGCTAAAATAGACTTGGAGGAGGAAGTGGAGCCTGATGTTAAATTCCACCTACGGTTCGTTAATCCATTTGAACATATGGGTAGGATGACCTGACCTCCACTAGGCAGAGGAAGAGGCCAGTTCAGAGGTAATCCTAGGGTAGGAAACCTCCTTATTGGCTACCCAATAGAAAATATGTCCCAGCTACTAGGAGTACACCTGCTATCCATATAGACTTAGAGTCTAGTTCATAGGATGAGTCTTATATGGTTAACACACCAGCCAGCTCTTCTCAGTAATAGATTCCCTTGGAGGTGACACTTAAGCCAGATAGCAATGAAGACCGGACCCCAATGCAAAGCATAACTATATCCAAGTCTATATGTGAAACAGTTAGACATTAATTGGGAACCTTAGCTCTAACCCAACTTTCTCTCAAAAAGCTGAGGGATTGGTAGTTAAGGAATCCCCTAAGTCATCCACATGTGTTAAGACGCAGAGGTTCATTTTGGGAGCAACATCCTCAAGTCAAGAAGTTGATGTAAAACTTTAAGATGATTCATATAGAGATTTAATAAAATTACCTTTTGATTGGTACTTGGCTTGTGTTCAAAATTTAGTAAAGAAAAGGTTAATCAACATACTTGGACAAGTTAGACTACTTTGAAAGAATATGGAAGAACAAATGCAAGATCTCTCAATTAAGACTGGGATTAGGATTTGGTACAGTGGGTCTAGTCAATGATGATGATGATTACTACTAGTCATCACTTGGAATCTAATAAGTTTTTTTTTCAAATCACATTAACTCATATGAGGAGCTGTGCTTAGAAACATTAGATGATCTAGATGATTTTAAAGTCGAAGATGCACCACTAGAGTTTGAATAAGAGATCAACTCAAACATCGACGAGCTCAAGGAAATCAACTTAAGAACTGAAGAAGATCCACGCCCAGCATAAATCAGTTCTTTAATGATTGAAATTGAGACCAATGACTTAGTTAGGCTATTGATTGAGGTTAAGGGCTACTTTGCATGGAGCTATAAAGAGATGCCTAGATTAGCTCCTAACATAGCGATCCACAAACTAGCACTAGAGCTTACTACTAAGCCTATCAAGCAAGCTCTTAGATGCATGTAATTAGACATAGAACAATATGTCATTTATAAAGTCAAGAAACTGATCGATGCTAGCTTCATCCAAGAAGAAAAATACCCTACCTGGTTAGCTAGCATTGTCTGAGTTAAGAAAAAGAATGACCAAATTCACATATGGGACAATTTTAGGGATTTAAATAAGGCATGTCCAAAAGATGAATTTCCATTACTAATCCCTGAGCTGATGGTGGACATTGCCTCATCTCATGCAATATTCTTTTTCATGGATGGCTCATCTAGATATAACCAAATAAAGATGGCCCCTAAAGATGAAAGAAACACTACTTTTAGAACCATGATCAGAATCTATTACTATAAGGTCATGCCTTTCAGCCTTAAAATGACAGTGTTAAATACCAATGGGCTATGACACGAATCTTTGATGAACTCATTCATCATCAAGTTGAGTGTTATGTTGATGATCTCATGGTAAAAAGTAGAAAAATGAAAGACCATCTCTTTGGCTTGAGAGTAGTTTCTGAATAGTTAAGATAATTTATCCTCAAAATGAACCCCCTGAAGTGTGCATTCATAGTAGCTTCAAGGAAATTCTTTGGGTTTATTGTTCAACCCAAGGGAATTGAATTTAATGTAGAGAATATTAATGCAATATTAAAAATGCCACCCCCTAAAAGTTTAACTCAACTCAGATCATTCCAAGGGAGAGCTTGGCATGTCTAAGATGCTTTATATCCAACCTATTGAGAAGATGTCATCCATTCTCAGTACTTATCAAAAAAGATGCCAAGTTCAAGTGGGATGGCAAGTGTGAGCATGCCTTTGAGGATATCAAGCATTACGAGATGACATCGCTGGTTCTAACAGCCCCTATCCCAGGCAAGTCGCTCATAATTTACACTACTATGTTACATGACACCCTTGGTGCTTTGTTGGCCCAAGCCAATGATGAAGGGCAGGAAAATGCACTCTACTATCTCAGTCATCATCTAATCTCTGCTAAGATAATTATCCACCAATTGAGAAGCATTGCCTAACTTTAATCTTGCATCCCAAAAGTTACAACACTATATGCTTACTCATAAGGTGAACTTAACCTCTAGGATCAATCCACTACAGTATCTCATGACACGGCTAATGCTATCCGGATGGTTGGCATGACGGTCCATGATCCTCTCACAATTTGACATTACCTTCATACCCCTCTGTGAGATGATAGGATAAGCTCTAATAGATTTCTTCATAGCACACCCACTTACTGCTGACTCTTAGCTTAGTGATGATCTTCTTGATGAACTAATCATGAACTTAGGGGATACTAGCATTCACCGCTGGCAGATGTACTTTGATGGTGTGGCTTCTTCTCAAGGAAGAGAAGAACCATAATCTACTAGTCTAGGAAAGGCAGGGGTGGGAATAGTTCTCTTAAATGTGGACCACGATATGATGTGATTCTCATATTATATGTCTAATCCTTGTACCATCAATGAAGCCGAATATGAGGCTCTGATTGCCAGTCTGGAGTTAACCATTGCTTTAAGCATCCAAAACATCAACATCTTCGGGGATTCTCAGCTAATTATTAAACAAATCGATAGGTCCTATTAAGTTATAAAGCTGAAGCTCCATCACTACCATAAGTATACCATAGGGTTATTGGCCCAAATCCAAGAGGTTACCATTTATAGGATTCCTCGATGAGAGAACGCCATAGTGTATGCTTTAGCCAATCCTTCCAAGGAGTTATCATGCTCGGAGGATGAGTCTATATCAATAAAGGTCCAAAATATACAAGGCTTATCCTTTATTGGTATTGAACTCATCAAAAAGCACTCTCTTATAGGAGAGATTTCCATTGCCAAGAAGGACAAGGAGTTAGATTGGAGGCAACCATTCATGGAATACCTAAATAAAGGTAAACTACCATAAGAGAAGTCCCAAGCCTATCAGATGAAGTAGAGAGTACTTTCCTACACTCTTGTGGATGGTGTCTTATACCAGTAGTCTTTGGAACATATGTGGTTAAATTATTTAGACAAGTACGAAGACCATAAGATCATGACCGAGGTACATTTAGGATTATGTGGAGCCAACCAATCTGGTCTGAAGATAAAAGTCATGTTGTAGAGACTAGGATACCACTAGCCTTTGATGATCAAAGATTACATGGACATGACTAGGCAATGCTGCCAATGTCAAATACATGGCGTGGTCCTACACCAACCACCCAACATTCTCATCTTACATTGGCCTCATGGACATTCGAGTGTTGGGTTTCTGACATAGTGGGTCTGACTGATTCTCCTTCTTGCAAGGGTCATCAGTTCACCTTAGCTGCTACTGACTACTTTTCCAATGGTTGAAGGCGATTCCATTCAGAGAGCTCACAACTCAGTATGTGCTCCAATTTTTTAGGAACCATATCGTATATAGGTTCAGAGTGCCTCGATGACTTATACCTGATAATGGTACTACATTCAAAAGCACCAAGATAAACAACTTTGCACAGAGACACAATATAGATTGGAGATATTCTACCATCAACTACCCGAAGGAAAATGGCTTAGCAGAAGCCTTCAAAGAAACTCTCATCCAAATACTAAAGAGGACACTCGATAATAATAAGCGATAGTGGCATGAGAAGTTAGTTGAAGCCTTGTGGGCCTAACACACCACATATAGAACTCCAACTCAATTTTCTCCTTTCTCCTTAGTGTATGGGTTTGAAGTTGTTCTACCATTAGAAGTCCAACTCCCATCACTAAGGATTATTAAGCATAGTAAGATCACAACATAATAGAATGCCAAGTTACGGTTAGAAGAGCTCAACTTAAATAAAAATAAAATAAACTTAAAACCTAAACTAAAATAAATTAAAATAAATAAAACCTAAACCTAAAGTAAACTAAACCTAAACCTAAACCTAAACTAAATAAAATAAAATAAACTAAAAGTAAACCTAAACGTAAACTAAAAAAATAAAACCAAAAAATTGACATAAATTAAATACCTAAAACCTAAACTTAAACTTAAAAAGAAAAAAATAAAACCTAAACCTAAAAAAGAAATTAAAAAATAAAACTCAACTAAAAAATAAACCTAAAGCTAAACCTAAGCCTAAAAAATATACTAAAATAAATAAACTAAACTAAATAAAAATCAAAAGTAAACATAAATAAAAATTAAAAGTAAAATAAACTATAATAAATAAAAAATTAATTAAATTAACTAAATAAACTAAAACCTACTAGTTTACTTTTTTTTTTTAATAACAAAAACCCTAAACACTAAGCTAACCCTAAACCCTAAACCCTGAAAATCCTAAACCATAAAGCCTAAACACTAAACCCTAAACCCTAAACCCTAAACCTTAACCCTAAACCCTAAACCCTAAACCTTAACCCTAAACCCTAAATCCTAAACCCTAAAACCCTAAACCCTAAAAATTTAAAAACCTAAAAAACTAAATAAAACCTAAAAGTAAAATATTTAAAAAAAACTAAACCTAAATAAAATAAAATAATATAAAAACCTAAACTACAACCTAAACCTAAACCTAAAAATAAAATAAAATAAATTAATAAAAATAAACTAAAATAAAATAAATCAAAACCTAAACTAAACTAATAAAATAAATCAATCCTAAGAATAAAAAAATGAAATAAAATAAAATTTTGAAGAATAGGACATGTACCGCTATGAAATTGTGTTTTATGAGACTGCTCGGCTATCTAGGGTTTTTGATGTGCTCTATGCATGCGCATTTTTCATTTATGTAGTCTCTTGTGTCTTACAAAACATAGTGTGTTACTTGGTTGACTAAATCAAAAAGAAGAAATATTGAATCTGAATTTGTTCTCTATTTAAAAAACCCTAATCCCTATACTAAAACTTGAACCCTAAACCTAAAAACTAAACCCTAAACCAGATACCTTAAAGACTAAACTAACCCTAAACCGTAAAAAGCTAAAAACCTAAACCTAAATTAAATAAAACTTAAAAATAAAATAAATGCAAAACCTAAACCAAAATAAAATAAATAAAATAAAATCATAAACTAAAACCTAAACCTAAACCTAAAAAGAAAATAAAATAAAAAATATAAAAACTTAACTAAAATTAAATTAATGAAAACCTAAACTAAACTAAAAAATTAAAAAACCTAAAAAAATAAAAAGTAAACCTAAAATTAAAATAAAATAAACCAAAAACTAAAATAAAATCAAATAAAATAAAAACCTAAAAGTAAAACCTAAAATTAAATTTAAAAAAAAAACCTAAACCCTAAATTAAAAGAAAAATCCAATCCTAAAAGAAAAATAAAATAAACCTAAACATAAACTAAAATAAAAAAACCTAAACCTAAGCCTAAAATAAACTAAACCTAAACCCAAAACTTAAAGTAAATAAAACAAATTAAACTAAAAATAAATGTAAACCTAAACTAAAAAATAAAACCTAAAATAAAAATCTAAAACTTAAACCTAAAAAAATAAAATAAAAACATAAACCTAAACCAATAAGTGAAAAATAAAACCTAAACCTAAAAACAAATAAAAATAAAACTACACTAAAAAATAAACCTAAACCTAAACTTAAACCTAAACTTAAAAAATAAATTAAAAAAAAACCTAAACTAAAATAAATAAAATAAACTAAATAAAAATAATAATAATATAAAATAATAAAATAAATAAATCAATAATAAACTAAATAAACATAAACTTACTAGTTTACTTCTTTTAAAAATATAAAATAAAATAAAATAATTTAAAAAAATTATACGTAAACCCTAAACCCTAAAACTAGCCCAAAATCTTAAACTCTAAACTCTAAATCCTAAACCCTAAACCTTAAACCTACAACCCTAAACCCTAAACCCTAAACCCTAAACCTTAAACACTAAAAAACCCTAGACTAGTCTAAACCATAAACCCTAAACCCTAAAACCTCCCCTTAAACCCTAAAACCTAAACCCTAAATCGAAAACCCTATACCCTAAAAGGCTAAAAACCTAAAGCTGAACTAAATAAAACATAAAAAATAAAATAATTGAAAAAAACCAAAACCAAAATAATATAAAAAATAAAATAAAATAAAAACATAAACTAAAACCTAAACCAAAAGCTCAACTAAACAAAACTAAAATAAACTTAAATGAAACTAAAAAATAAACCTAAAAGAAACATAAAAAAATAAAGTAATAAAAATAATACTAAAATAAAATAAATAAAAACCTAAACGAAACTAAAAAAAAACCTAAATAAAATAAAAACTAAACCTAAAATAAAAATAAAATAAACTTAAAATAAAATAAACGAAAAAGTAAATAAAAACCTAAACATAAAAAATAAACCTAAAATAAAACCTAAAAATAAATAAAAAATAAAACCTAAACTCTAAACTAAATAAATTCTAAACCTAAGTAAAAGTAAAATAAACTTAAACTTAAACTAAAATAAATAAAACATAAACTTAAACCTAAAGTAAACTAAACCTAAACCTAAAGCTAAACTAAATAAAATAAAATAAACTAAAAGAAAACCTAAACCTAAACTAAAAAATAAAACCAAAAAATTGACCTAAATTAAGAACCTAAAACCTAAACCTAAAAAAAAAACCTAAACCTAAACCTAAAAAGAAAAAAATAAAACCTAAACCTAAAAAAGAAATTAAAAATAAAGCTCAACTAAAAAATAAACCTAAACCTAAAAAATATACTAAAATAAATAAACTAAACTAAATAAAAATAGAAAGTAAAAATAAATAAAAATAAAAAGTAAAATAAACTATAATAAATAAAAAATTAATTAAATTAACTAAATAAACATAAACCTACTGGTTTACTTTTTTTTTTAAATAAAAAAACCCTAAACACTAAGCTAACCCTAAACCCTAAAAACCCTAAACCATAAAGCCTAAATACTAAACCCTAAACCCTAAACCCTAAATCCTAAAGCTTAACCCTAAACCCTAAACCCTAAACCTTAACCCTAAACCCTAAACCCTAAAAATCTAAAAACTTACACCTAAACTAAATAAAACCAAAAAGTAAAATATTTAAAAAAACCCTAAACCTAAATAAAATAAAATAATATAAAAACCTAAACTACAACCTAAACCTAAACCTAAAAATATAAGAAAATAAACTAATAAAAATAAACTAAAATAAAATAAATAAAAACCTAAACTAAACTAATAAAATAAAACAATCCTAAGAATAAAAAAAAACTAAATAAAATAAAAACCAAAGAAGCCGACCCGATCTAGTGCTTATGAAATAATGTTTTTATAGTAGAGATGGTTCTAGCTATCTAGGGTATTTGATGTGCTCTATGCATGCTCATTTTTTATTTATGTAGTCGCTTGTGTCTTACAAAACATGGTGTGTCACTTGGTTGACGAAATCGAAAAGAAGAAATATTGAATCTGAATTAGTTCTCTATTAAAAAAAACACTAAACCCTAAACTAAAACCTAAACCCTAAACCTAAAATCTAAACCTTAAACCTGATACCTTAAATACTAAACTAACCCTAAATCATAAAAAGCTAAAAACCTAAACTTAAATTAAATAAAACTTAAAAATAAAATAAATGTAAAAACCTAAACCAAAATAAAATAAATCAAAATAAAATCACAAACTAAAACCTAAACCTAAACCTAAAAAGAAAATAAAATAAAAAACATTAAAACTTAACTAAAATTAAATTAATGAAAACCTAAACTAATTTAAAAATTAAAAAACCTAAAAAAATTAAAACCAAAGCTAAAATTAAAATAAAATAAATCAAAAACTAAAATAAAATCAAATAAAATAAAAACCTAAAAGGAAAACCTAAAAATAAATTTTTTAAAAAAACCTAAAGCCTAAATTTAAAGTAAAATCAAAACCTAAAATAAAAATAAAATAAACCTAAACCAAAACCAAAATAAAAAACACCTAAACCTAAGCCTAAAATAAACTAAACCTAAACCCAAACTTAAACTAAATAAAACAAATTAAACTAGAAATAAATCTAAACCTAAACTAAAAAATAAAACCTAAATAAAAATCTAAAACTTAAACCTAAAAAAATAAAATTAAAACATAAACCTGAACCAATAAGTGAAAAATAAAACTTAAACCTAAAAATCAAATAAAAATAAAACTAAACTAAAAATAAACCTAAACTTAAAAAATAAACTAAAAAAAAAACCTAAACTAAAATAAATTAACCTAAAATAAATAAACTAAACTGAATAAAAATAATAATTATATAAAAAAATAAAATAAATAAATAAAAATAAACTATATAAACAAAAACCTACCAGTTTACTTCATTTAAAAAATAATAATTTAAAAAAAATTATCCGTAAACCCTAAACCTTAAATTCTAAACTCTAAACCCTATACCCTAAACCATAAACCCTAAACCCATAATTCTAAATACTAAACCCTAACACTAAATTAACCCTAAACCTTAAAAACTAAACCCAAAACCCTAAACCCTAAACTTTAAACTAACCCTAAATCATAAGCTAACACTTAACCCTAAACCTAAACCCTAAAGCATAAACACTAAACCCTAAACCCTAAAACCCTAAACCTGAAATCATAAAAACCTAAAAATCTAAACCTAAACTAAATAAAACTTAACAATAAAATAATTAAATAAACTTAACCCTAAATAAAAAAATATTAAGTAAAATGAAAAATAAAGTAAAACCTAAACCTAAACCTGAAAATAAAATAAAATAAACTAATAAAAATATTCTAAAATAAAATAAATAAAAACTTAAAATAAATTTAAAAAATAAAATAAACCTAAGAATAACATACCTAAATAAAATAAAAACTAAACATAAAATTTAAATTAAATAAACCTAAAGTAAAATAAAATATAAACTAAACTAAAAGCTAAACCTAAGAACTAAACCTAAAAATAAATTAAAAATAAAACCTATACCCTAAACTAAAAAAGAAAACCTAAACTTAAAATAAAAATAAAAAAATGAAATAAAATAAAACTAAACCTAAATGAAACTAAACTAAAATAAATAAAACCTAGACCTAAACATAAAATAAACTAAACCTAAACCCTTAATTAAATAAAATATAATATACTAAAAATAAGCATAAACCTAAACTAAAACAATAAAACCTAGAAATAAACCTAAAAAAATAAAATAAAAACCTATACTAAAACCTTAAAAAAATAACCCAAACCTGAGAAATAAAATGTAAATAAAACTTAACTAAAAAATAAACCTAAGCCTAAACCCAAATTTAAAAACTCAACTAAAATAAAAAACCTAAACTAAAATAAATAAACCTAAAATAAATAAACTAAACTAAATCAAAATAAAAAGTAAACATAAATAAAATAAAACTAGATAAACAAAAGAAGAAATGTTGAATCAGAATTTATTATCTGTTAAAAAAAACCAAAAACTCTAAACCCTAAACTAAAACCTAAACCCTAAACCTAAACCCTAAACCCTAAACCCTAAATCCTAAACCCTAAATCCTAAAAACCCTAAACCCTAAACCCTAAAACCCTAATCCTTAATTCTTTAACCCTAAAACCTAAACCGTAAACCTTAAACCCTAACCCCTAAACCTTAAACCCAAAAACAAATGATAAACTTTAAACCCCAAACCCCAAACCCTAAACCCTAAAAATCTAAAAACCTTAAACTAAACTAAATAAAACCAAAAAAATAAAATAAATAAATAAAATCTAAACCAAAATAAAATAAATAAATAAAAGCATAAAGTAAAACCTAAACCTAAATCTAAAACTAAACATAAACTAAAAAATAAATTAAAATAAATAAAAACATAAACTAAACTAAAAAATGAGAAACTTAAATAAAATAAAAACTAAACTTAAAATAAAAATAAAATAAACTTTATAAATTAAACCAAAATAATAAACCTAATAATAAAACCTAAAATTAAATATAAAATAAAACATAAACCCTAAACTAAAATAAAAACCTAAACCTAAAATAAAAATAAAATAAACCTAAAGCTAAACTAAACTAAAATAAATAAAATCAAAATTTAAACCTAAAATAAACTAAACCTAAACTAAATAAAATAAAATAAACTAAAATCAAACCTTAATCTAAACTAAATAAGCCTAAACCTATCACTTTACTTAATCTAAAAAAAAAAACTAAACTCTAAAATTAACCCTGAACCTATAACCCTAAAGCTACAACCCTAAAATGTTAACCCTAAATCGTAAACCCTAAACCATAAATGTTAAACGCTAAACCCTAAACCCTAACCTTAACCCTAACCATAAACCCAATACCAAATACCCTAAACCATAAAACCCTAAACCCTAAACTCTAAACTAACCCATAACCCTAAATCCTAAACCCTAAACCCCAAAAACCCTAAATCCTAAACCCTAAACCCTAAATTATGCCTAAACCTTAAGCTAACCCTAAACCCTAAACCCTAAACCATAAACCCTAAACCTTAAAAACCTTAAACCCTAAACACTGACCTAAACCTAAACCTAAACTTAAATACTAAACAACTATAAACCCTAAAACTTAAACTATAAACAAACCTTAAACCTAAATCTAAAACTAAACCCAACACTAAACTTAAACCCTAAACCAAACTCAACCTAAACCCTAAACCTAAACCTAAGCCAAAACCCTAAACCCTAAACCCTAAAACTCTAAACCCTAAACTCTAAACTAACCTTAAACCCTAAACCCTAAACTATAAACCCTAAACCCTAAACCCTAAAAACCCTAAACCCTAAAGCCTAAACACTAAACCCTAAACCCTAAATTATAAACCCTAACCTTAAACTCTAAACCTTAAACCCTAAAACCCTAAACCCTAAACCCTGAAACCCTAAACCCTAAAAACCTGAAAGCATAAACCTAAACTAAATAAAACTTAAAAATAAAATAAATCAAAAAACATAAACTTAAATAAAATAATAAAATAAAATAAAGCTTTAAACTAAAACCTAAACCTAGACCTAAAAATAAAAAAAATAATAATGTAAAAATAACCTAAAATAAAATCAATAAAGATCAAAACTAAACTAAAAATAATATAAACATAAGAATAAAAAACCTATATTAAAGAAAAATTAAGCGTAAAATAAAAATAAAATAAACCTAAAATAAAAACAAAAAACCTAAACCTAAAAAAATTAAAAAAAAACCTAAACCTAAACCTAGAAATTAAAAATAAAACTAAAATATAAATAATAAAATAAAAATAAAACTCAACTTAAAAATAAACTTAAACCTAAACTTAAACCTAAAAAAATAAACTACTATAAAAACCCTAAATTAAAAATAAATAAACTTAAAATAACTAAACTATACTAAATAAAATAATAAAATAAACCTAAATAAAAATTAAAAAGACAATAGACTAAAATAAATAAAAAATAAACTAAATATACTAAAACCTAAACTTAACGATTTACTTATTTTTTAAAAAAAAAACCTTAAACCCTAAATCTTAAACCCTAAATCCTACAACCCTAAACCCTAAACCCTAAATCCCAAAAAAATCTTAATCCCTAAACCCTAAATCCTTATCCCTAAACCCTAAATCATAAAAGCATAAACCCTAAAACCTAAACCTTAAACCTTAAATAATAAATCATAAACCCTAAACCCTAAATCCTAAACCCCAAACCCTAAACCTAAACTGAAAGTAACTAAATAAATTAATAAATAAACCTCAAACCTAAAACCTAATAAACATAAACCCTTAGAATGGGAAAAACCTTGATGACAAGGACATCACCATCAACCGGGCTTAGTCTAGATCTGGCGATGGAGGTGAAGGTGGAGGTGGTGGTTATCATTGTGGAGGTGGGGGATCTGGAGGAGTTGTTGGATATGGAGTTTGTGGTCAGAGTTGTGGGGGTTAGGGAAGCAGGAGGAGAGATGGAGATTACAGCCATGGTGGTGGCAGAGGGAGAGATCGGTGATATGATGGTGGATCCCACTACTCGAGAGGCCCAGGTGGTTCTGATGTGAACTGGAGAAAATAAAGAAAGACCAATCTGATCTGCTACATATGGAATAGTGTCTTTACAGTAAAGGTGGTTCTAGTTATCTAGGGTTTTTAAATTTCCTTATGCATGCTCATTTTTTATCCATGTTGTTGATTGTATCTTAGAAAACTTGGGGTGTTACTTGGTTGATGAAATCAAAAAGAAGAAATGTTGAATCTAAATTTGTTCTCTATTAAAAAAAAGCACAAAAACCCTAAACTTTAAACTAAAACTTGAACCCTAAACCTAATACCTAAACCCTAAATACTAAACTAAAATTGAGCCATAAACATAAAAGCTAAACTCTAAACCCTAAACCCTAAACCCTAAACCCTAAACCTTAAACCCTAAACCCTAAACCTTAAACAAATAAAAAATATACTAAATATACTAAGTAAACCTAAACCTACTAGTTTACTTAATTTTAAAAAGAAAAACTTTAATCCATAAATCCTAAACTCTAAACCTTAAACCCTAAACCTATGACACTAAACCTATAACCCGTATTAATAATAATTAGAATGAAAACAAACTTGAGAACTACATTCCTATTTTTATATTTGACAAGTTTTACAACATCATTATCTTTTCTAATAAACTGGGTCAAATCCTTTTTTAGCTCTCTTATAATGGTTATTTCATTCTTAAAGAGGTTTGGAGTTTTATTAAATATAAATAGAACACTTCTAATGTTTTCATTAAACTTTGGAATAATATCTTTCTCATTTCTTAATCAATTTTAGCTTGGAGGTTTCTGAATAACTTCATCCCGATTGATTCCTTGCTCTGGCTTAAAGGGCTTTACTTACCTTATAAGTGTTATTATTTCTTTCATATTGAAAATGTTAATCCTATTTTTTTAATGGTGTTATTGCTTCCAAACTTTGGATATGGTATGATGATTTATTTAACACTTACTATTTTCATGGCTCTCTTTCATTATATCAACTTCTTAAAGTTTGTTTCCATAAAACTGTGAAAGGTCATATCAAAGTTTTAATTGCTATTACCCTTATTTGGTTCATTAGGATGGAAAAAAATGATGTTAAATATCATGTTATCCATATGAACCATAAAACAATCCTTGCTAGAATTAAAGAAAAAATTCATGCTTTATCTAATGCAAATTTAATTGGCAATTTTGACTTTAGAGGTTATAAATTTGTGGCTAAAAAATTGGGTATCACTTTTCATGATGATCCTTCCTACAAGAGTATTAGCATTAAACATTTGATTAAGCCTAAGGAAAATTCTATTAAGATCAATATTGATGGTTCTATTTCCCAAAACAAATATGGCTGTTGTGGTATTCTTATATAATTTAAAGGCACTGTCATTTATGCATTTGTGTACCCACTCAAAGCTTGTTTTGTTATTTATGCTAAACTCATGTCTGTTAACAAAGCTATTGATATTTATTTAAGCAAAGGCCTCTATAATATTTGGATTGAATTTGATGCTCTTCTTTTACTGGATATTCTTACTAATAATAAAATGGGAAATGCTGACTTATTTTATCTTCTTAATCACACTAAAAAGCTTCATTCTCAAGTTTGCTACAAAAAATTTTACATTCTTCGTGAAAGTAATGCTTCTGTTGATTTCCTAGCTAATTTGGGAGGGGAATTAAATGAGTTCACTTTATTTGATAACCATAATATACCTAAGCATCTGTGTGGTCTAATCAATCCAGATAACACTAGACTACCTTGCCTTAGATTTTAACCTTCTGCTATTTTATTAATCATTTTCTATGGTGGTTTTATTCAGTCTATTTTTTATTATTTTTTTCTCCACTCACTAGGAAGTGGTTTTTGGTGAGTTTATTTCTATACTTAAGCCCCCTTCCTCTTTACCCCATTCTATACTTTCCTGACCAATTTTTGGGTCTCAATGGTGCAATTTTTAATTGGTTTCCTTATCCTCTTAACCTATCAGTTTTCTTTCTCTAGCTCATGCTTTGTGTCTCCTGTTGGGTTATGGTTGTGCCAAATTTTGGCCTACCCTTTTTACCAATGAATGTTGGGTTTTACTTTAGTTTTGCCTAGCTGTGGCCTTTTTTTGAATTGGATTTGCGGATGCTATGGTTGCTTCTGCTAATTGCTGCTATTTGTTTTTTTTTTCATTTGCCTAGCTATTTTGGGTGGTTATTTTTTCATGGTTATTATTGGCCTCTTCTGGCTTGATTATCCTTTCCTAGTTGGGCTTTGAGGTTTTTGTTGGTTGGTTCTATCTACCTAGTGAATTTCAATTAACTATTATGTGGTTATTGTCTCCCCATTTTCTTGTTTGTAGTGACTATCTGCTCTTTGGGATTTGGAAGAGGTTTTGTTTGCCTTTAGCCTTGTTCTTTTTCTTATATTTTTCTTGCTTGTGGTTGGGTGGTCCTCCTTAGACTTTTCTAGTTTGGCTGGGTGACTACCACTTTTATTTCTTGGTTCTTTTGGAGATCTCCAAGTGGGTTGTTGCTTTATCTATTATTTCTCTTTTCCCTCTTTTTGGGCTTTGTATTAGCTCTGTTTACTGGTTGGTTTTGTTGGCTGACTGGGCTGGTTGGCTATTTTGGCTATCTAGGTTTGTTAGTTGGGTGGATGTGTTGTCTGTGTTTGATGGTTGGTTTAAGTTCTTTTGGTTGGGTTTCTGGTCTGCTCCAGGGTTGGTTATCCACTCTTTGGTGCAGTTATTTTTCCTTTATTTTTGCTTCTTGATTTTGGGTGTCGCTTTTCCGCTCGATTTCTCCTACGCTCATCCCGTTGGTCACGTCTGGTTTTTATTGGCTATTTTGTTGGTGGAGGATATGAGCTCTTGAGGTTTTTTTGGTCCTATTTTAGGACTTATTGTTGGGGGTTGGCTGTTTGAGGGGTTTTTTATGGCTGATGTCTTGCCTTGGATGCTTTTGTAGTGGTTTGGTGTTTTAGGCTTTATGGGATGTTGGAATTGACTCCCTTTAGTTTAGTTGGCTCTCTTTATTTCCTGATATTTGCCTCTTGGTTGGTGATGGTGGATTTTCTTTCCTTTTGGTTGCCTTGGTGGTGGCTTTGATGATAACTTCTAGATGCCCTCTTGGTCTCTCTATGCTATGGCTTTCTTCTCTCTGGTGCTGCTTATCTTCTACTATTTTGCTATTTGGGTAGAGGTTTTTCCCTTGGATTTGGATTGGTAGTGCTCTGGAGATAGTTGTGTTTCTGCCACTAACCCTATTATAACGAGATGTTTTTATGTGTTTGGTCTATTATGGGTTTTGGTTGGGTTTCTTGGCGGCTAGCCTAGGCTATTTTTCTCTATTTTTTTGTGCAGGAACTAGATCACTTTGGACTATTTTGCCTTGCATGATTGCTTATATCAGGTATGCTAGCTATGATGGCCTTGATGTTTCCCTATATCTTCTCTCAAGTTGGTAGCATACATAGGGTTGTAACCCTTCTCATGAAGTTTGGATGCTCATATGTATTATTTTCCGTTGAGATGATCTTAACAAAGCCCGAGCCTTCTCTTTCTCAACTCTTTCTTAATTGTTTACCTTATCAATTTTCCTTGAGCAATGGCCATTTCCTTTGTAGTGTTTTGTAGATTTCTTTTGTAGGTTGGAACTTCACAGATGTAATGACCTTTACTCAACCAACTCAACTACTATTGATGTGGATCTTACTTATCTTTCCTTCTCAAAGGGATCATGAACTGTTGTTGACTACTCCTTTTGTTAATTTCTTAAGTTTTATTAGTTATTTTTGTGTACTTTCTAATTTTCCTTAATGCTATTGATTTTGCTCTTTGATTTTCTTTTTCCATTATACTTAGATAGGGGTTTAGCTCTTTAAGTTTCTTTTAGCTCTGTGAGAAGTAGAAATTTGAGCTTTACCCCTTTTAATGACATTGTATTCTTTATTTTTAAGGTAATAAAATTCTAACTTTCCCTAAAAAAAACTAAACCCTAAGAATGGTCAAAACCTTGACGGCAGGAACACCATCGTCAACCAGGCTCAGTCTAGATCTAGCGGTGGAGTTGAAGGCAGAGGTGGAAGTAATCATAGTGGTGGTGGGGGATCTGGAGGTGGTGGAGAATATGGAGGTTGTGGTCAGAGTGGTGGTGGTTATGGAGGCAAGAGGAGCGACGGAGGTTACAACCGTGGTGGTGGCAAAGGGAGAGATCGGGGATTTGATGGTGGACCCTACTACTCGAGAGGCCGGGGTGGTTCTAATGGGAACTGGTGAAACTAAAGAATGGCTGATCCGATCTATTGCTTATGGAACTATCTCTTTACAATAGAAAAGGTTCTAGTTATCTAGTATTTTTGATTTGCTCTATGCGTGCTCATTTTATATCTATGTTATCGCTTGTGCGTTACAAATTTTGGTGTGTTAACTGGTTGATGAAATCGAAAAGAAGAAATGTTGAATATGAATTTGTTCAATTTAAAAAAAAAAAGCCCTAAACAACAAACTAAAACCTGAGCCCTAAACCTAAAACTTAAACCCTAAAACCTAAATCCTAAATCCTAAATCCTAAACACTAAACCCTAAACCCTAAAAACCCTAAATCCTAAACACTAAACCCTAAATCCTAAAACCTACACCCTAAACCCTAAACCTACAACCCTAAACCTTAAACACTAATCCTTACACCCGAAAAAACCCTAAACCCTAAACCCCCACCATAAACCTTAAACCATAAAAGCATAAACCCTAAAATCCTAAACCCTAAACCTTAAACCCTAAACCCTAAACACTAAACCATAAACCCTATCCCTAATCCCTAAACCATAAACCACAAACCCTAAACCTAAACCTAAAGTAACTAAATAAATTAAAAAATAAACCTAAACCCTAAAACCTAATAAACCTAAACCATAAGAATAGGCAAAACCTTGAAGGCAAGAACATCATCGTTAAACAAGTTCAGTCTAGAACTGGTAGTGGAGGTGAAGGAAGAGGCCCAGTTATCTTAGTGGTATTCAGGGATATGGAGGTGCTGGTGGATATGCAGGTGGTGGTAAAAGAGGTGGTGGTTATGGTGGCGGGAGCAGAGACGGAGGTTAGAGCCATGGTGGTGACAGAAATAGAGATCAGGTATACGATGGTGAATCCTGCAATTAAAGAGGCCAGGGTGGTTTTATTGGGAACTGAAAAATTGAAGATCGATCGATCCAATCTACTACTTATATAACTATGTCTTTATGGTAGACATGGTTTTAGTTATCTAAGGTTTTTGATTTGCTCTATGCGTGCTCATTTTTTATCTATGTCATCACTAGTGTCTTAGAAAACTTGGTGTGTTACTTGGTTGATGGAATAGAAAAGAAGAAATGTTCAATATGAATTTATTCTCTATTAAAAAAGATAAAAAAAGAAAAACCAAAAACCCTAAACCCTAAACTAAATCATGAACCTTAAACCTAAAACCTAAACCTTAAACCCTAAATCCAAAGAACCTTAAAGTTTAAAACCTAAACCCTAAACCCTAAAATATTAAACATTAAACCCTAAAACCTAAACCATAGAACCTAAACCATAAACCCTAAACCCTAAACCCCAAACCCTAAACCCCAAACCTTAAACCCTAAACCCTAAACCCTAAACCCTAACCCTAAACCCTAAACCCTAAATCGTAAACCCTAAAAAGTTAAAAAGCTAAACCTAAACAAAATAAAACCTAAAAATAAAATAAATAAAAAAACCAAAACCAAAATAAAATAAAAACATAAACTAAAACTTAAACTTAAACCTAAACTTAAGTAGAAAATAAAATAAAAAATAAAATTAAACTAAAATAAATAAATTAAAATCTAACTAAACATACAAAAACCTAAATAAAATGTAAATTAAACTTAAAATAAAAATAAAATAAACCTAAAATAAAATAAAATAAAAACTAAATAAAACCTAAACCTAAAAAAACCAAAAAGTGAAACCAAAAATAAATAAAAATAAACCCTAAACCCTAAACTAAATAAAATGGCTAAACCAAAAATAAAAATAAAATAAACCTAAACCTAAACTAAACTAAAATAAATAAAACCTAAGCCTAAACCTAAAATAAACTAAACCTAAATCTAAACCTAAACTAAAAAATAAAGCCCAAAAATAAACTTAAAATAAAAACCTAAACTTAAACCTAAAAATAAAAAATAAACTCGAAACCTAAAAAAAGTAATAAAAACAAAACTACACTAAAAAATAAACCTAAAGCTAAAAAATAAACTAAAATAAAAACCTAAACTAAAATAAATAAACCTAAAATAAATAAAATAAACTAAATAAAAATTAAAAACAAAACTAAATAAAAATTAAAAATAAAATAAAATTAAAATAAATAAAAAATTAAATAAATACACCTAAACCTACTAATTTACTTAATTAAAAGAAATTAAAAATTAAAAAAATTAAAAAAAAACCCTAACCCTAAGCCATAAACTCTAAACCCTAAACCCTGATCCCTAATCTATCCCAAAACCTAAGCTAACCCTAAACCATAAACCCTAAACAATAAAAACCCTAAATCCTAAAATAAAAATAAAACTAAACTAAAAAAATAAACATAAACCTATACTTAAACCCAAAAAATTAACTAACATATAAAAACCTAAACAAAAATAAATAAACTAAAATAAAACAAAATAAAAATTAAACCTAAATAAAAATAATAAAATAAAATAAACTAAAATAAATAAAAAAGTAAATAAAATAAATAAACCTAAACTAATCGGTTTACTTAATTTTTTAAAAAAAAACCTTAGACCCTAAACTAAAAACCCTAAACCCTAAATCCTAAACCCTAAACCCTAAATCCGAAACCCTAAACAATAAAACCAACCCTAGACCCTAAAAAACCCTAAACCCTCAAACTAACACTAAACCTTAAACCCAAAACTCTAAACCTACAACCCTAAACTCTAAACCCTAAATTGTGAACCCTAAACCCTAAACCCTAAACCTTAAACCCTAAGCCCTAAAACCTACAACCCTAAACCCAAAACCCAAAACCCCAAAACATAAACCCTAAACCCCAAACCCTAAACCCTAACCCATAAACCCTAAACCCTTAAAACCTAAATGCCTAACATAAATTATATAAAACCTGAAAATAAAATAAATAAATAAATGTAAACCAAAGTAAAATAAAAAATAAAATAAAATAAAAACCAAAACTAAAACTTAAATCTAAACCTAAATAAAATAAAAAATAAAAACTAAACCAAAATAAAATAAATAAAAACATTAACTAAACTAAAAAATAAAATTAAACTAAAAATAATTAACCTAAATAAAATAAAATACAAACATAAAATAAAATTAAAATAAACCAATATTAATTAAAATAAAAACCAAATAAAAACCTAAACCTAAAATAACCAAAATAAAGTTAACCTAAAATTAAACTAACATAAACTAAACTAAAATAAATAAAACCTAAACCTAAACCTAAACCATAACCATAAACTAAATTAAATAAAATAAACAAAAAATAAAACCATGTAATAATCCTAAAATAAAAACCTAAAACTTAAAGCTAAAAATATAAAATGGAAACCTAAATCTAATCCTAAAAATAAAAAATAAAACTTAAACCTAAAAAATAAAATAAAAATAAAAATAAACTAAAAAATAAACCTAAACCTAAATTTAAAAAATAAACTAAAATTTTAAGAAAAGAAACTAAAATAGATAATGCTAATACAAATAAAGTAAACTAAATAAAAATAAAAAATAAACTTAAATAAAAAAACAAAATTAACTAAAAAAATAAAATAAACTAAATAAACCTAAACCTACCAGTTTAATTAACTTTAAAAAAAACCTTAAACCATAAATCGTAAACCATAAACCCTAAACCCAAAATCCTAAATTCTAAACCATAAACCCTAAAACTAACCCAAAACCCTAAACCTACAACCCTAAACTCTAAACCCTAAACCCTAAACTCTAAAACCCTAAAACCCTAAACCCTAAACTCTAAACTTACCCTAAACCCTAAATCCTAAATCCTAAAAACCCTAAACCCTAAAGCCTAAATCTTAAATCCTAAGCCCTAAACTAACCTTAAACCCTGAGCTAACCATAAACCCTACACCATAAACCCTAAAAACCCTAAACCTTAAACCCTAAACACTAAACCATAAAACCTAAACTCTAAACCTTAAACCTTAAACCCTAAACCTAAAACCATAAAAAACCCTAAACCCTATACCCTAATCCTAACCCTAAACCCTAAACCCTAAAACCAAAACCCTAAACTCTAAACCCTATCCCTAAACCCTAAACTCTAAACCCAAAACCCTAAACCTAAATTTAAAGTAACTAAATAAATTAAAAAATAAACATAAACCATAAAACCTAATTAACCTAAACTTAAACCTAAACCCTAAGAGTTAGAAGAACCTTAATGACATGAACATCACTATCAACTAAGCTTAGTCTAGATGTGACGGTGAAGGCGAAGGGGGTGGCGGTAGTTATCCCAGTGGTGGTGGGGGATCTGGATGTGTTGGTGGATATGGAGGTGGTGATCAGAGCAGTGGTGATTATGGAGGCAGGAGGAGTGACGAAGGTTACAGCCATGGTGGTTCCGGTGAGAGAGATCGAGGATATGATGGTGGACCATGCAACTCGAAAGGCCAGCATGGTTCTGATGGGAACTGGAGAAATGGAAGAACGATCGATCCAACCTGCTGCTTATGAAACTATGTCTTTACAGTTAATATGGTTCTAGTTATCTAGGGTTTTTGATTTACTTTATGCGTGCTCATTTTTGATCTATGTCATTGCTTGTGTCTTAGAGAACTTGGTGTGTTATTTGGTTGATGAAATAAAAAAGAATAAATGTTGAATTTGAATTTGTTCTCTATAAAATAATGAACAATCCTAAGCCCTAAATTAAAACTTGAACTCTAAACCTAAAACCTAAACCCTAAACCCTAAATCTTATAAATAAAAAAATAAAAAAATATTAAAAAGACTTAACACTAAACCCTTAACCTTAAAACCAACCCTAAACCCTAAACTATAATCCCTAAAACCCTAAACCCCATATTTGAAACACTAAACCCTAAACCCTAAACCTTAATCCCTAATAATAAACTAATAAAACACTAAATTGAACCAGCTAAAACTAAAACTAATAAACTAAAATACATAAAAAATAAACAAAATAAACCTAAACCTACAAGTTTACTTATTTTAAAAATAATAAAAATAAAAATAAATAAATAAAACCCTAAACCCAAAAACTACCCCTAATCCAACAACCCTAAAACCCTAAACCCTAAACCCTAAACCCAAAACCCAAAATCCTAAACCATAAATCGTAAACCCTAAACACCTAAAAAACTAAAAAAAATAACCTAAAAATAAAATAAATAAAAAATCTAAACCTAAATAAAATAAAAAATAATATAAAATAAAAACCTAAACTAAAACATAAACCTAAGCAAAAAAAATAAAATAAAATAAAATAATAAAAAAAATATAATAAAATAAATAAAAACATAAATTAAATTTAAAAATAAAATAAACCTTGGAATAAAAAACATAAATATAGTAAAAACTAAATGTAAAATTAAAATTAAATAAAACTAAACAAACAAAATAAAAAATAAAACCCAAATCCTAAACTAAATAAAAAAACTAAACTTAAAATAAAAATAAAATAAACCTAAACCTAAACTAAAATAAACTAAACAATAATAAATAAAATCTAAACCTTAACCTAAAATAAACTAAACCTAAACTAAATAAAATAAAATAAACTAAAAATAAAACTAAACCTAAACTAAAAAAATAAAACCTGAAAATAAACCAAAAACCTAAACCCTAAACCTTAAAAATCTTAAAACCTAAACCTAAACAAAATAAAACCTAAAAATAAAATGAATAAATAAAAAAAACCAAAATAAAATGAAAAGAAAAAGAAAATTAAAAACATAAACTAAAACCTAAAGCTAAATATAAATCTAAAAAGAAAATTAAATAAAAAAATTTAAAACTAAACTAAAAATAAATCAATAAAAACCTAAACTAAGCTATAAAAAAATAAAAAAACTAAACCTAAAAAAAAAAAATTTAACCTAAAATAAAATTAAATAAAAACTAAATAAAAACCAAAACATAAAAAATAAACTTAAAAAATAAACCTAAATAAAAAACCTATAAAAAATCTAAACCTATAATTAAAATAAAACAAACTTAAATTAAGATAAACTAAACTAAAATAAATATAACCTTGACCTTAACCTAAAATAAACTGAACCAAAATTGAAACCTGAACTAAATATAATAAAATAAACTAAAAATAAACCAAATCCTAAACTAAAAAAAATACATAAAAAAACCAAAAATAAAAACCTAAAATCTAAACCATAAAAAAATAAAACAAAAACCTAAACCTAAACCTAAAAATAAAAATAAAACCATAACCTAAAAAATAAAATAACAATAAAATTAAACCAAAAAAAACTAAATCTAAACCTAAACGTAAAAATAAACTAAAATAAATAAACCTTAAAGAAATAAACAAAACTAAATAAAAATTAAAATAAACCTAAATAAAAATAAGAAATAAAATAAACTAAAATAAATAAAAAATAAACTAAAGAAACTAAACAAAGCTAAACCTACTAGTTTACTTAATTTAAAAAACATAAAAAATAAAATAAAATAAAAAGAACCCGAAACCCTAAACCTACAACCCTAAACCCTAAATGCTAAATCCTAAAACCCTAAACCCTAAACCCTAAACTCAAAACCCTAAAGCCTAAAATCTACAACCCTAAACTCTAAACCCTAAACCTAAATTCCTAAACACTAAGCCCTAAACCCTAAACCCTAAATCAAACCCTAGAAATCTAAAATAAGTAAAATAAACCTAAACTAAAAAAAATAAAACCTAAAAAATAAACATAAACCTAAACTAAAAAATAAAACCTAAAAATAAACCTAAAATAAAAAGCTAAAACCTATAACAAAAAAAAACTTAAACCTAAACCTAAAATAACAAAGAAAATTGAAACCTAAAAATAAAATAGAAATATTACTAAACTAAAAAGTAAATTTAAAGCTAAACCTAAACCTAAACAATAAATTAAAATAAAAAACCTAAACTAAATAAATAAAACTAAAATAAATAAACTAAACTAATTAAAAATAAAAATAAACTTAAATCAAAATAGGAAACAAAATAACCCAAAATACATTAAAAAAATAAACTAAATAAACCAAAGTTACAAGTTTACTTATTTTAAAAATAATAAAAATAAAAAAATAATAAAAAAAAACCCTTAACCCTTAAACTACCCCTAATCCAACAACCCTAAACCTACAACCCTAAAACCTTAAACCCTAAACCTAAAACCCAAAATCCTAAACCATAAACCGTAAGCCCTAAAAACCTAAAAAACTAAAAAAAATATAACCTAAAAATAAAATAAATAAAAAAACCAAAACCTAAATAAAATATAAAAAAATAAAATAAAATAAAAACCTAAACTAAAACCTAAGCCTAAACCTAAAAATAAATTTTTTTTAAAAAAAACTAAAATAAAATAAATAAAAACCTAAACTAAATTTAAAAAATAAAATAAATTGAATAACAAAAACCTAAATAAAATAAAAACTAAACGTAACATAAAAAAAAAATAAACCAAAACCTAAAAAGTAAACCTAAAAATAAAATATAAACATATTTAAAAAATAAAACCCAAACCCTAAACTAAAAAAACTAAACCTTAAAAAAAATATAACAAATAAAAAAAATAAAGCTAAAACTAAACTAAAATAAATAAAACCTAAACCTAAACCTAAAATAAACTAAACCTAAATAAAATAAAATAAAATAAACAAAAAATATACTTAAACCTAACCTAAAAAATTAAACCTAAAAATAAACCTAAACCCTAAACCCTAAACCTTAAAAAGCTAAAAACCTAAACATAACCTAATTAAAACCTAAAAATAAAATAAATAAAAATACCTAAACCAAAATAAAATGAAAAATTAAAATAAATTTAAAACTTAAACTAAAACCTAAACCTAAACCTAAACCAAAAAAGAAAATAAAATAAAAAATAAGAACTAAACTAAACTAAAATAAATAAAAACCTAAACCAAATTAAAAAATTAAAAAGCTAAATAAAATAAAAACTAAAACTAAAATAAAAATAAAAATAACCTAAAATAAAATAAAATAAAACCCTAAACCTAAAAATAAATAAAAAATAAAACCTAAACCCTAAACTAAAAAAAAACCTAAACCTAAAATAAAAATAAAATAAACCTAAACTAAGATAAACTAAACTAAAATAAATAAAACCTAAACCTGAACCTAAAATAAGCTAAACCTAAATCTAAACCTGCACTAAATAAAATAAAATAAACTAAAAATAAACCTAAACCAAAACTAAAAATTAATACATAAAAATAAACCTAAAATAGAAACCTAAAACCTAAACCAAAAAAATAAAATAAAAACCTAAACCTAAACTTAAAAATGAGAATTAAAACCTAAAACTAAAAAATAAAATAAAAATAAAACTAAACTAAAAAAACCATAGACCTAAACCTAAACCTAAAATATAAACTAAAATATATAAAAATAAAATAATTAAACAAAACTAAATAAAAAATAAAATAAATCTAAATAAAAATAAAAAAATATAATAAACTAAAATATATAAATAAAATAAACTTAATAAACCTAAATATACCAGTTTGGTTAATTTAAAAATAATAAAAATAAAATAAAAACAAATAAAAAAATCTAAACACTAAACCCTAAGCGTAAAACCCTAAACCCAAAATGCTAACCCTAAAACTCTAAACCCTAAACCCTAAACTCAAAACCATAAAACCCTAAACCCTAAACCCTAAACCCTAAAATCTACAACGCTAAACCCAAAATCCTAAATCCCAAAACCTAAAAACCTAAAATAAATAAAATAAACTTAAAATAAAAAAAAAATAAAATCCTAAAAATAAACATAAACCAAAACTAAAAAATAAAACCTAAAAATAAACCTAAAATAAAAACCTAACCTAACAAAATAAAATAAAAATCTAAACCTAAACCTGAATATAAAAAATAAACCAAAAATAAAATAAAAACCTAAACCTAAACCTGAAAATAAAAAATAAAATTGAAACCTAAAATATTAATTAAAAAAAACAAAACTAAAAAATAGACCTCAACCTAAACCTAAACCTAAAAAATAAACTAAAATATAAAAACTATACTAAAATAAATAAACTTAAAATAAATAAACTAAACTAAATAAAAAAATTAAAATAAACCTAAATCAAAATAAAAAATAAAATAAACTAAAATACATAAAAAAATAAACTAAATTAACCTAAACCTACCAATTTACCTAATTTAAAAAAAAAACTATAACCCTAAACCCTAAACCCTAAAACTAACCCTAAACCCTAAACTCTAAACCCTAAACCTACAACACTAAACCCTAAACCCTAAACCCTAAAACTCTAAACCCTACACCCTAAACCCTAAACCCTAAACCCTAAACCCTAAACCCTAAACCCGAAACCCTAAAACCCAAAACCTAAAACCCTAAATGCTAAACCCTAAAAACCTATAACCTTAAACCCTAAAAACCTACAACCCTAAACCATAAACCCTCAATATCTAAACCCTAAACCCCTAAACCCCTAAACACTTAAACCTTAAACCCTAAACCTACAACCCTAAACCCAAACCTAAACCTAAACTTAAACTAAACCAAAATAAAAACCTAAAATTAAACTTAAACCTAAATTAAAAAAATAAAACCTAAAACCTAAACTTAAGAAAATAAAATAAAAACCTAAACCTGAACCTAAAAATAAAAAATAAAATTGAAACCTAAAAATTTAAATAAAAATAAAACTAAACTAAAAAAATAAACTTAAAACTAAACCTAAAAAATAAACTAAAATATAAAACCTAAACTAAAATAAATAAACCTAAAATAAATAAACAAAACTATATAAAAAATAAAATTAAACCTAAAAAAATAAAAAATAAACTGAAATACATAAAAAAATAAACTAAATAAACCTAAACCTACATATTTAATTTTAAAAAATAAATAATGAAAAAAATTCTAACCTTAAACCCAAAACCCTAACACTAACCCTAAACCCTAAACTTTAAAGCCTAAACCTACAACCCTAAACTCTAAACTCTAAAAACCTACAACCCTAAACCCTAAACCCTAAACATCTAAACCCCTAAACCCCTAAATCCCAAAATTGCAAAACTCTATACGTTAAACTAAAACCTAAACCTAAACTTGAACATAAATCGAAAAAACTTTAAACCCTCCTCCCCTAAGGTACTCTTTTCTCTCTCTGGAAATTTGATTATGTCATGGTGTTGCATCCTTGATCAAGGATCTCTGCATTTTTTCTTCAATTTCTACCAAATTCTACATCTTGATTAACATTTGGCCGATTGTGTGATGCTTTATCCTTTATGATGGCTAAGGTGAGTTTGATTCTTTTGGGTCCACCTTAAATTTTAGATGCTTTGACTAGGGCATCCGACACTTTGGAGATTAGCAGCCCTATTGCATCATCTTCTACTAAATCATTCAAGGAAGCACTCTTTGGTAAGGCTTCTCACTCTATTGAATCGATTAATCTCATTTTGACCTATTTTCATGGTTTGCCAGCCATTATGAGCTTTGATGTGGATGTTGAATTATTGGTGAAACCTTTTGATTTCTCTCTTGTCAGATAATTTTCTTTACATCGTCCAAATTTGGATAAGATCCACACCTTTTTTTCATAATCTTAAGCTAATGGGTGCCTTTTCGATTGGTCTTATTAACCCTTGACACATTATGATACAACTTTATAATGATCTAGATTATTCATGTATTTTTGCATGTCATTCTTACTTCATCTTTAATTATCAAATGCGCTTATTGAATTGGTCACCACTTTTTTACATTAAGGAGTAATCTCCTATTGTCCCTGTGTGGTTATATCTTCCTAATATGCACATCCATTTGTTACTCATCATGTGCTTGTTGTTGTTGGGGCTCCTTTTTGTTGGCCTTTATAACTCAATCAAGCTACCACTAAGCAATCTCGCCCCTCTATGGCTCGGATCCTAGTGGAAATATACATAACTAAAAAATATCCTAAGGAAGACTGGATTGGCTCTAAAAAATATGGGTATTAGCAAAAGGTTGAATTGGAGAATCTTCTAGTTTTTTGTTTTTATTGTAAAATTCAATGGCCATAATCATTCAAAAATGTTTTATTCTCCATCCCCATTTAAAAAAGTGAAATCCTCCCAAAAACATCTTGCTCCTAGTCATAAGTCGATCGCTACATATGTTCAAAAAATAGCCTTAGATCCTAAGAATGGTTTAAAGGATGCAATTGAGGTTGATTCATTGAATATCGAAGTTATTCCTATTGAACTAGTTTTTGGCTCCTACTATTGATATGGCTTAGGCTGATTTTTAGAATGGGAAGGATGAATTATCTTTTATCTCTTATTTAAATTTGAACATTTCTAATGCAAAGAATAACAAATTTTTAAAATTATTGGATGGTGAATCTGTTTCCTGTGATTCTATCCCTGCATAAATGCAGGCTTTGATCGATGAAAATGAAGTTTTCAATTAGGATTTAAATGATGTCGGCATGTTGACAATATTTTTTATTTAGATTTAACTATTTGTGCTTCAAATGGTTCTAAATCATCATCGTCTCTCATTTCAAATCTTGATATTCATGTTAATCCTACTTTTGAACTTAATTTAGATTTGGAAGAGGGTGAATTTCCCCCTAAATACTTGGAGAAGTCTCCTAAATTAGTGACCAATGTTATTAAATCTTACTCGGATGATAATTCTAGAGGAAAAGAAAATGGTTTTCAAACTTATCATGCTAAAAAACAAAAAATGTGTTAAAAATCACCCTCCCAAATTGTCCAAAAATACTTGATCTGCTACAGCCTCCCACTCCTCTCTTAATTAACCCTTGCACACCCCCCCTCCTTTTCTTTTTATTATGATTAATTTTCTTGTTTGGAATATTAGAGGGATTGGTACCCTCTCTATTCACAATAACATTAGAAATCCTTGTCACATTTATAATATTTCTTTACTGATTATTTTGGAACCTCTTATTCATGCTAATAAAATTAACCATGTTGCTAGAATGACCGGCTTCAATAAATTTTACTCTAATGTTAGTAATATGATCTGGTGTTTTCAAAATAATTTCATTAATTTTTATATTATTGATGACTTTCAACAAGTTCTTAATCCATAATTTTTTTTTGGTGGCTATTTTGTTTTGGGCTCTTTTGTTTAAGCATCCTATTATAGATCTAGTCAAAATCTCCTTTGGATAATTTGAGGAATTTTGCTACCTCGATCAACAAACCTTGGTTTATGGGTGGTGATTTCAATACTAGTCTTTTTTCTTCTAAATGGAGTGGTGGTTGCTCTCCCAATATTCATTCTATGGAAGAATTTTTTAATACGATCCTTGATTGCAATTTGGTTGATATTGGGTTTAAGAGTTCTAATTATAATTGGGAAAACTCTAGACTTTGGCAAAGGTTGGATAGGATTCTTTTTAATACTCATTAGATTACTCAATGGTCTATTACTTCTATTGATCATTTAAGCAGAACCATGTTTGATCATGCTCCTCTTCTGGTTTCTATTAAAGATAATTCTAATAAACTTAATAACTCCTCTCCTTTTAGATTCTAGAACATGTGGAATCAGCATATTGATTTCATTGATGTTGTCGCTAAAAATTGGAAGGCCACTTTACATCCTGATAATTCATTTAGGGGGATGAATAGACTTTGGTTTAAACTTAAAATACATAAACAAAATTTGGGTTGGTGGAACAAGCATTACTTTAAAAACCTTTTTGCTAATATTAAAGACATGGACATGTTGATTTGTCATCTTGAAATCTCTATTATGTCTGATCCTCCTAATCTTATAGAGTTGACTGAGGCTAAAGATAAACTTGAAAATTTCTAAAAAATGGAATAGACTTATTTGTGCCAAAATGCTGCTAGTAAACATATTGCAAAAGGTGACAGAAATACTAGGTATTTCCATGCTTTGGTTAATAAAAAGAGAGCCTTGAATAATATTCTAAAAATTAAAAATGAAAATGGTGATTGAATTATGAAAAAAAATGATATTAAGGATTCGGTGATTAATTACTTTAGAAATATGCTTAATAAGAATTGTCCTTATAAAGAAATTACCAAATCGAACATGATTCCTTCTATTATTAATAATTATGATACTGATTTATTTACCATCATGCCTAATGAAGATGAAAATTTTAAATTTCTAAATAGCATGAATTTTGATTCTATTGTTAGTCCGGTAGGTTTCACTACTCAATTTTTTTAGAATTGCAAATTTATCATTAAAAATGACTTCATTGAGGCAGTGATTGATTTTTTTTAATGCTAATCCTTTTCCTAAATATTTTTCTAGTACTTCTATTATTCTCATACCTAAAAGGGATAACCCAGACTTTTGGAGTGATTTTAGACCTATTAGTCTTTGCACCTTTTTCAATAAATTGATTTCCAAAATCCTTGCAAATAGACTTAGTCTTTTACTCAATAGAAATATCTCTCTAAACTAAACTTGTTTTGTTAGAGGTAGATCTAATTCTGATAATATTTTACTTGCCTAAGAATTAATTCATGATCTTGATGCCAAGACTAGAGGGGGAAACATTCTTTTAAAATTAGATATTACCAAATCCTTTAATAACATCTCTTGGGATTTCTTTTTTCATATTCTAAATTTATTTGGGTTTTCTAGAAACTTAAATCTTCTTATTGAAAATTATATTAATGCTTGGTTTTTTATTTTTCTTAAAGGAGAAGCCTTGGGTTTCTTTCCCTCTTACCATGGCTTAAGACAAAGGGATTCCTTATCTCTAGCTTTATTTATTATTACTGTTGAGTACTTAACAAGGAGCATCAATGATTTATTCTTAAAAAATCCTAGTATGTATTATAGATCTATTGGTGGTCTCCCTATTTCCCATCTAAGTTTTGCCGATGATTTCATTATTTTCTGCAATGCTCATCACATCAAGTATCTTAAGAATTTTTAAGATAAATTTGGTAGCGATAGTGCCCTTTTCTTCAATGATAACAAAAGCTATTTTATCACATCCTCTAGTATCTCCAATAATAAAATCAATCAAATCCTTCATATCATAAATTTTAAACATCAACACTTACCTCTTAAGTACTCTGGTGCTCTACTCTTTATAAGCCTAAAATGTTCCCATCTTTTTGATGAGTGAATTCAAAAAATTACAAATAAAATATTTGTTTGGGAATTCCATTTACTATCCTTTGGCAGTAGGCTCACTATCCTTAAAAGAACTTTCAACTCTATGCCTCTTTATTTCATTCAAACTATTATTCCCACTAATGCTACTCTTATTAGAATTGATCATTTGCTTAACAAATTTTTTTGGGGCTCTAATAATTCTATCAAAAGAATGCATTGGACATCTTGGCATAAATGTTGTGGTCCTTTGGGTGATGGTGCTCTTGGTTGAACCTATTTTGAAGCTATCATTGCTTTCTCTCATGAACTCTGGTGGAATTTTAGAAAGAATGATAGCCTTTGAGCTAATTTTATGATGAAACAATATTGTCAAGGAAAACACCCTCTTAACTATGCTTATAAAGTTGGTGACTCTCCAGTTTGGAAAAGGCTTTGTTACATTAAATGGGTTGCTAGATCATTAATATCTTGGGGTATCCAGTCGGGTTCTTCCTTTTTTTGGCAATGGTTCGATTGACACCCAATTATGTACCCACTATACTACTACTATCAAAGTTAATTCTTTTTGGCTCAATAATAATTGGAATTAAAATAAACTTGAGAACTATATATGTATTTCTCTTTTTGACAACTTTAGAAATATTCCCATTATTTCTAACAAACCTGATCAAATTCTTTTTAAACTTTCTCATAATGGTGATTTTGTTTTAAAGAGGTTAAAAACTTTATTAGAGATAAACAACACCCTTGTAATGTTTTTATTAAAATTTGGAACAATATCATTCCCATTTCTTATTAAATTTTATCTTGGAGGATTTTGAATAACTATATTCCTTTAGACTCTTCGCTTTAGACTAAAGGGTTTTATTTACCTTCAAAGTGATATTGTTGCTTTCATATTAAAAATGTAAATCATGTCTTTGTAAAATTATGGTTTTGGTATGATGATTTATTTAATTCCAACTATTTTCATGGTTCCTTTTCTTTATATCAACTTCTTGAAGCCTATTTTAAAAACACTATGAAAGGTCATATAAAGGTTTTAATTGCTATTACCTTTATCTGGTTCATATAGATGGATAGAAATGATGCTAAATATTTGTGGTATTTCGATGAAACATAAAAAGATCCTGGCTAGAACTAAAGAAAAATTCATGCTCTTTTTAATTCCAATCTTATTAGTAACATTCATTTTAGAGGTTACAAATTTGCAGTTAAAAAATTGGGTATCATTCTGCCTAATCTTGACTCTAAGAAAGGTGATAAAATTATCCATTGGATCAAACCTAATGATAATCTGATTAAATTTAATATTGATGGTTCTGTTGCTCCCAATAAATACGGATATGGTGGTATCCTTAGGGAATATAAAGGTACTGATATCTATGATTTGTCCTACCCTCTCAAAGCCTGATCTATTCTCTTTGCCGAGCTTATGGCTGTTAGTAAACCAATTGAAATTTATTTG
The DNA here is from genome assembly GCA_021442155.1 of Cymbidium sinense. Taxonomy (NCBI): domain Eukaryota; kingdom Viridiplantae; phylum Streptophyta; class Magnoliopsida; order Asparagales; family Orchidaceae; genus Cymbidium; species Cymbidium sinense. The sequence goes on from CM038216.1 coordinate 46,417,009, forward strand.
AATGGATGCTTCCTCAACATCTGGATTGAAGTTGATGCTCTCTTGCTTCTTGATTTCCTTAATTCTAATAGAAATGGGGATGCTTAATTATTTTATCTTCTTGATCATACAAAAATTCTGCTTTCTCAAGTTTATTTTACAATTTTCCACATCCTTTGTCAAGGTAATGCTTGTGATGATTATTTAGCTAATTTTTGTGCCAACTTGATTGAGTTAACTTTATTTAACAACCAAACTTTGCCTAAATTATTAAGAGTTTTAGTAAATCTGGATAATAGTGGATTGCCTTATCTCAGATTATAAATTCTAAGATTAGTTTTATCATTATTTTTTGATGGTCTTTTATTTTTGTTTTGGCCTTATTAAGCCCTATTTGGGTTGTTGTGAACTTCTAATTTTACCTCTTTGGGGTTTTGTTTTTCAACTCTTATTTTTATTCTAGCCTAGTTGTTGCTCCCTGATGATTTTTGTTAGTGCAACCTGGGGTGTTTTGGTTTTTTTAGCTTGGTGGTTGCTAATTGTCTAGCTGGGATTTTACCAACTTTATCCCTTGGCATAAAATTTTCCTGTTCCGGCAGGTTGTAGAATTTCTTTTGCATGGTTTTGCCTATTTTTGGCCTACCTAAAACCTACTATATCGCTATAATGGTTGAGTATGTGGCTTGGTTGGCTAATTGGGTTGGCTGACAATTTTTGCTTGTTGGCTTGGGAGGATGGTTGTTATAGGTGATTTATCTCTGGCTTGATTTATACATGGTGGAGGTGGCTGGCAAACTATTATTTGCTCTATTTTGTTGACTAGGGGTTGGTGGTTGGTTTGACTATTTTTGTTTGTATTCTTTGGTTATGTCGGACCTCCTCATACTATTGTGGCTTTGGGTTTGGGTATTATTCAAATGGTTTGAAGCTATATGGCTATTATTGGACCTTGGCTGCTGGTGGCTGGGTTAGGTACCTTTCTTGGTGCTATTTTTGTTTTTTCCTTGTTATTTGTCTAATTGGGCTCTATATCTTTCTATTGCTAGCTAGTTTTTCTAACTTTATGGATTTGTTTTTTCTTTGCCTTGATTGGATTTGGAGGCTGTTGCCTTTCTCTACCCTTCTCGGGCTATTTTGAATGTTTCTGGCTTGATGACTGCTGTTGGTTTTAATACTGATGTATTTTGTTTTGATGACTTGGATCTTCTCACGTTGAGGTGGTTGGATAGGAGGATTTGTTGGATGGATGGTTGGACTGGTTGGAGGAGTGGCTGCTTTGGCTATTTTTTCTGCTCCTTTGGCTATTTTTTCTGCTCTGGGAACCTGCTGGTTGTCATTCTATTATTATTTTCTTCTAGTTTCCCCTACTTGGTCTCACCTCTCTTGACTGCAGCAGAACACCCTTTTCCTACTTAAATGGCAGCCTTGCTCCCCACCCTCTTACTATTAAGCTTGGTTTTTCTATTTGGTGGATGAAGGATTTGAGCACTTATGGTTTTCCTTTTTGCTCTTGTGTTTTCTATTTTTAGTGTTGTCACCCATGTCATGATGCTTGTTCCTCTTGAATTGGTTATTCCTTTTTGGTGGAGGCTCTAGTGGTGCTCATACTGTTTTGCTACCATCCTTGCGGGTTGCTTTCCTAGTTGTCTTATTAAGCTTGATTATTCTGGTGGCTTGGTGTTTGTCTGCTATATTTGCTATTTTAAGGATTTTGCAGGCTTGGTGGAGGACCATCTTTGGATAATGTGTAAAATGAGGTATTCTAGCAATGATGGCCTTAATGTTTCCCACTCTTTTTTCTTTTGGCTAGTAACTCTATACGTAATTGTAACCCTTCTCCTAAAGTTTAGATGCTTACATATAATATTACCCGTTGAGATGATTGTAACTAAGCCTGAGCTTTTTCTTTACTTTACTCCTTTTATATGCTCTTACTCTTTATCCTTGATTAATTGTACTCATTCTTCCAAATGTATGTTGCATATTTCTTTTACAAGCTAGAAGACTCTTTCAGGTGGATCTTGCTGGCATCAAAAGAACTAGAAGAAGTTGGCTGCTGCTTAAATGGATTTTTATTTGTTGTTTATTTCGATATTTTTATTTTGCTTTCTTTACTTAATTATTGTTGTAGTTAGGAGGTTTATCTCTTTAGGACATATTTTAGCTCTTTGAGCATTCACATAAAGATTTACTCCCTTTAAGGACTTTATACCTTTTCTTTGTGGCAATAAAATATCAATAATTTCCTTTAAAAAAAACCAACATTAAACCCTAAACCCCAAACCTTAATCCCTAAACCTTAAAAACTAAAAAACCAAAACCTAAAAATAAAATAAATAAATAAACCTAACCCTAAATTACAAAAAATAAAATAAAGTAAAACAAAAACTTAAACTAAAACATAAACTTAAACCTCAACCTAAACCTAAAAATAAAATAAAATAAAAAATAAAAAACTAAAATAAAATAAATAAAAACCTAAAGTATAATAAAAATAAAATAAACCTAAAAATAAAAATCCTAAATAAAATAAAAACTAAAAATAAAATAAACCTAAAATAAAATAAAATAAAAACTAAATAAAAATCTAAACCTAAAAAAACCTACAAATAAATAAGAAATAAAACTTAAACCCTAAACTTTAAAAAAAAAACCTAAACTTAAAATAAACATAATAAAATAAAACTAAACCAAAATATATAAAACCTACACCTAAACCTAAAATAAACTAAACCTAAATCCTAAACTAAATAAAATAAAATAAATTAAAAATAAACCTAAAATATACTAAACTTAATCCCTAAACTAATTAAAATAAAATAAACTAAAAATAAACCTATACTTAAAATAAAAACCTAAAACCTAAACCTAAAAAAATAAAATAAAAACCTATATCTAAACCAAAAAATAAAAAAAATAAAACCTAAACCTAAAAAATAAAAAAATAAAAAAACATAAACCTAAACCTAAACCTAAACATGAACTAAAATAAAAACCTAAACTAAAATAAATAAACCTAAAATAGATAAACTAAACGAAGTAAAAATAAAAAATAAACCTAAATAAAAGAATAAAAAAATTAAACTAAATACATCTAAACCTACCGATTTACTTAATCTAAAAAAAATCCTAAACCCTAAATACTAAACTTATAACTCTAAATCTTAAACCCTAAACCCTAAACCCTAAATCCTAAAAACCTTAAACCCTAATGCCTAAACACTAAACCCTGAACTCTAAACCCTAAACCCTAACCATAAACCCAAAACCCTAAAACCCTAAAAGATAAAACCTTAAACCCTAAACCCTAAACCCTAAAACCTAAAAACTTAAAAACCTAAACCTAAATAAATAAAACTAACAATAAAATAAATAAATAAAGCTAAACCTAAATAAAATAAAATAAATAAAAGGAAAAAAAACATAAACTAAAACCTAAACCTAAATCAAAAAATAAAATAAAATAAACTAAAATAAAATAAATAATAACCTAAACTAAATTTAAAAATAAAATAAACCTAAGAATAAAAAACCTAAATAAAAATAAAATAAACTTAAAATAAATTAAAATAGAAACTAATTAGAAACCTAACCACTAAACCTAAACATATCGGTTTACTTAATTTTCTAAAAAAAATCTTAAACTTTAAATCTTAAATCCTAAACCCTAAACCCTAAACCTCAAAACCCTATGCTAACCCTAAACCCTATGCTAACCCTAAACCTTAATGCTTAAACCCTAAAACCTCAAACATAAATTGTAAATCCTAAGCCCTAAACCTTAACCCTAAGCCTAAACTCTAATCCCTAAACCCAAAACCCTAAAACCCTAAACCCTAATCCCTAAACTAACCCTAAACCACTATACCCCACTTAAACTACTAAAAACTCTTGAGCAACCCTAAACTGCCAACCTGATCACTAAAACTCTAAACTCCTAACCACAGCTAAAACCCAAAACCTAAAACTAAACCTCTAACCTAAATCCTCCCAAAACTATACCCTAAACCCTAAACCATGAGGCCCTCCAGGCCAAACTCTAAACTCTAAAACCCTGGGTTGACCTACCCTCCACTAAACCATAAACCCCAAATAATAACTAAACCATGACCACTGACATAAACCCTTAACTTAAACTTAAACTAAAACTATAAACCTCACTCAACCCCTAAAATAAAACCTAAACTAAACTAAATAAAACCTAAAATAAAATAAATAAAACTGAAACTAAAAAGATAAAATAAATTAAAAACTTAATCTAAAACTTAAAAATAAACCTAAAAATAAAATAAAATAAAAAATAACAATAAACTAAAATAAAATAAAGAAAAACATTGACTAAACTATAAAATAAAATAAACGTTGGAATAAAAATTTTTAATAAAATTAAAAAAAGTAAAATAAAAATAAAAATAAACCTAAAATAAAACAAAATAAAAACAAAATAAAAACCTAAACCTAAAATATAAACATAAAAATTAAACCTAAAAATAAATAAAAAAATAAAACCTAAACCCTAAACTAAAAATAACTAAGCCTAAACTAAAAATAAAATAAAATAAACAAAAATAAATAAACTTAAAAATAAACAAAATTAAAATAAATAAAACCTAAACCTAATCCTAAAATAAACTAAACCTAAACCTAAAACTAAACCCTAAATAAAATAAAATAAACTAAAAATAAACCTAAACTTAAACTAAAAAATAAAACTTAAAAATAAACCTAAAATAAAAGCTTAAAACCTAAACCTACAAAAATAAAATTAAAACATAAACCTAATCCCAAAATAAATAAAATAAAACCTAAACCTAAAAAATAAAATAAAAATTAAACTCAATAAAAAAATAAACCTAAACCTAAATATAAGCCTAAAAAATAAACTAAAATAAAAACAAAATAAATAATTAAAAATAAATAAACTAACCTAAATAAAATTAAAATAAACCTATATAAAATAAAAAAAAAAAAAAATAAAACTAAATAAATAAAATAAACTAAATAAACCTAAACTTTCTATTATACTTAATTTAAATTAAAAAAAACCCCATAAATCATAAACCCTAAATCCTAAACCTTACCCCACCCTAAACTAAACACCCCAACGCTAAACCCTACTACCTACAATCCTAAACCCTAAACACTAAACCCTAATAAACCCTAAATCCAAAAAAAAGTGTGCCTAACTATAAACCCTAAGCTTTAAACCTAAACCTACAACCCTAAATCTAAACCCTAAACATAAACCCAAAATACCCCTCCATAAACCCTAACCCTTAATCATAACCACACAGGCTAAATCCAAAGCCTACCAAACCATAAACCCCACTGAGCCTAAACCTAAACATAAAGATCATACACCTAAACCTAAAAAAAAACCTAAAAGCTAAATCTACACAAAATAAAAGAAAAAAAATAAAATAAATTAAAAAAACTTAAAAACAAAATAAAATAAACTACTAATAAAAAACTAAAATAAAACTAAATGTAAAATAAAATAAAATAAAAAATAAAATAAAATAAAATAAAATAAAATAAAAATTAAATAAAACCTAAACCCTAAATGATTGGTTTACTTAATTAAAAAAAAAACTTAAACACTAAACATAAATGTACCGATTTATTTAATTTAAAAAAAAATAAACCCTAAACCATAAACCCAAAAACTAACTGTAAACCATAAACCCTAAACCTACAACCCTAAACCCCAAACCCTAAAACTCTAAACCTGACACTAAACAGACCCTAAACTATTTTAAAAAACCTAAAACCTGGACCCTAAACCATAAACCCTAACCCTAACCTTAAAACCTAAACCCTGCCCAAACTACAAACTACTGACCTAAACCACCAAACCCTAACCCACTAAACCTGATCTAAATTTAAAACCTAAACACCTAGAGAACCACACCAAACCACTAAACTCCTAAACTGACCATAAACCCTAAACCCTAAACACTAAACCCTAATCTAAATTAAAACCCTAAACCTTCAACCCTAAACCCAAAACCAAATTTGACTACACCCAACCCTAAACCCTAAACCACTAAAAGCCTAAATACAACCCTAAACCTTAAACCCTAAACCTAACCTCAACCCTAAACCCTAAACCCAAAACCCTGAGCCAAAACTAAAAACCATAACAAACTAAACCTAAACAAATAAACCTAAAATAAAATAAATAAAACTTAAATTTTAATAAAATAAAATAAACCAAAGAATAAATAAAATAAAAACTAAACGTAAATTAAAAATATAATAAACCTAAAATAAAATAAAATAAAACTAAATAAAACTAAACTGTGGGTTTCTTGGATCTAAAAACAATAACTTAAATAAATCCTAAACCACTAAGGCCATAAACTAAACTTACATTACAAAACTCCTAAACTTAAACTTGCGCACTAAACTCCTAAATGACCAAACCCAAAACCCAAAACCCTAAACCATGACTTGACACTTGGGCCCAGGCTCTAAGCACCTAAAACTGACCCAAAATACTTGGCCCAGGCCATGACCCATCTACCCTAAACTAAAGCCAGCCCTGACCTAAACTCCTCAGACCTAAATAAGACGCTAAACCAGGCCCTACTGACCTGGGCTCTAAACCCTAAATGTTAAACCCCTGATTGACCTTTAAAGTAAACTGACCCACTAACCTAAAGCCCTAACACTGACCTGAATAACCTCCAAACAAAACTAAACTCTGGGCTTTACTGGCGACTTAAAGGCCCTAAACCCTAAACCACTGTCCTAAACTGAAACCCTAAAACCCTAAAATCCTAAACCTTAACTTTACCCTAAATCCCGTGACCTAGGCCTGACAACCACTAAACTGGACTAACTTGTGCTAGTAAAACAAACCCTCTAAAGCGTAAAACTACCCTAAACCTTCCCTAAACTGACCACACCCAAAATCTTAAACCCTAAACCTGGCCAGGAAACCAAAACCAAACCCTAAACCCTAAAAACCTAAAAATCTAAACTTAAACTAAATGAAACCTAAAAGTTAAATAAATAATAAAATCTAAACCAAAATAAAATAAAAAAATAAAAAATAAAAACCTAAACTTAAAAATAAAATAAAATAAAAATAAAATAAAATAAAAATAAACTTAAATAAAATAAAGAAAAACCTAAATGAAACTAAAAATAAATAAAATAAACCTAAGAATAAAAAACCTTAATAAAATAAAAACTAAACTTAAAATAAAAATAAAATAAACCTAAAAAAATAAAATAAAAACTAAATAAAAATGAAAAACTAAAATATAAACTCAAAAATAAAACCTAAAAAAATATAAAATAAAACCTAAACCATAAACCAAAAAAAAACTAAATCCAAACTAAATAAAATAAAACAAACTAAAATAAATAAACCTAAAAACAAACTAAACTAAAATAAATAAAACCTAAACCTAAACCTAAACCTAAAATAAACTAAACCTAAACCTAAACCTAAACCCTAATAAAATAAAATAAACTAAAAATAAACCTAAACCTAAACTAAAAAATAAACCTAAAAATAAACCTAAAATAAAAACCTAAAACTTAGAGCTACAAAAATAAAATAAAAACATAAACCTAAACCTAAAAAATAAAATAAAAATAAAACTCAACTAAAAAATAAACTTAAACCAAAATTTAAACATAATAAATAAACTAAAAATAAAAAGGTAAACTAAAATAAATAAACTAACCTAAATAAAAATGAAAAATAGACCTAAATATAAAGGTTACAACCGTGGTGGTGGCGGAGGGAGAGATCGGGGATATGATGGTAGATCCTGCTACTCAAGAGGCTAGGGTGGTTTTGATGGGAAATGGAGAAACTGAGGAACGACTGATCCGATCTGGTGCTTATGGATCTGTCTTTATAGTAGAGATGGTTCTACTAATCTAGGGTCTTTTTTTACTCTATGGGTGCTCATTTTTTATCTATATCATCGCTTGTGTCATAGAAAACTTGGGGTGATACTTTGGTTGAAGAATTCAACATGAAGAAATGTTGAATCTGAATTTATTCTCTATTAAAAAAAAGTTAAACCCTAAACCTACTACTTTACTTATTTTTTTTAAAAAAACCCTAAACCATATATCGTAAACCTTAAACCCAAAAACCAAAAACCTACACCCTAAACCCTAATCCCTAAACCATAAAACTAACTCTGAATACTAAACCTTAAACCCTTAACCCTAAACCCTAAAAAACCATACACCCTAAAAACCCTAAAACCTTAAACCTTAAACCCTAAACATTAAAATCCTAAACCCTAAAGCATAAATCCTAAACCCTAAACTCTAAACCCTAAACCCTAAACCCTAAACCCTAAACCCTAAAATATTAAACCCTAAACCCTAAACCCTAAAACCTATAACCCTAAACCATAAACCCCAAACCTTAAACCCTAAATCCTAAACCCTAAACCATTATCCTAAAAAGCTAAAATCCTTAACCTAAACTAAATAAAAGCTAAAGATAAAATAAACAAATAAACATAAATCAAAATAAAATAAAAAATAAAATCAAATGAAAACATAAACTAAAACATAAACCTAAACCTAAACTTAAACCTTAACCTAAAAAGAAAATAAAATTTAAAATAAAAACTAAATTAAAATAAAATAAATAAAAAAGCTACACTAAAATAAAAAAATAAAAACCTAAATAAAAATAAAACTAAACCTAAAATAAAAAATAAAATAAATCTAAAATAATATAAAATAAAAACTAAATAAAAACCTAAACCTAAAAAATAATCCTAAAGATAAAACTTAAAAATAAATAAAAAATAAAACCTAAAGCCTAAACAAATAAAAAAAACCTAAACCTAAAAGAAAGATAAAATAAACTTAAACTTAAACTAAAATAAACTAACCTAAAATAAATAAAACCTAAACCTTAACCTAAAATTAACTACACCTAAACCTAAACCTAAACCCTAAACCCTAACCCTAAACACTAAACCCTAAATTAATCATTAACCATAAACCCTAAATCTAACCCTAAATACTAAACACTAAACCCTAAACTAACCCTAAACCCTAAATATTAAACCCTAAACCCTAAAACCCTAAATCCTAAACCCTAAACCCTAAAACCTAAAACCCTAAACCCTAAATCCTAAACTAACCCTAAACCACAAACTAACCCTATACCTTAAACCCTAAACTCCAAAAACCTTATACCTTAAAGGCTAAACCCTAAACCCTAAACCTTAATACCTAAACTAACCATAAACACTAAGCTAAACCTAAACCCTAAACCTTAAAACCCCTAAATCCTAAAACCTAAACCCAAATACCCTAAACCCTAAACCATAACCCTAAACCCTAAACATTGAAATCCTAAAAAACTAAGCCTACACTAAATAAAAACTAAAAATAAAATAAATAAATAAACTTAAACCTAAGGAAAATAAAAAAATAAAATGAAATGAAAACCTAAACCTAAAATAAAATAAAATAAAAAATAAAAATACAATAAAATAAAAAAAAGAAAACCTAAACTAGACTAAAAAAAATTAAACTAAGAATAAAAAACCTTAATAAAATAAAAAGTAACCATAAAATAAAAAAATAAACCTAAAATAAAATAAATAAACAATAAATAAAAACCTAAACCTAAAAAATAAACCTAAAAATGAATTAAAAGTAAAGCCTAACCCCTAAACTAAAAAAAAATTTTTAGACCTAACATAAAAATAAAATAAACAAAATAAAATAAAATAAACCTAAACCTAAACTAAAATAAACTAAACTAAAATAAATAAAATTTTAACCAAAATTTAAAATAATCTAAACTCTAAAATTGTATAAACCTAAACCTAAACCTGAACCTTAAGAATGGGCAAAACCTTGACAGCAAAAATATCACCATCAACCAGGATCAGTCTAGATCTAACGGTGGAGGCAAAAGCAGAAGCAGCTATTATCATAGTGGTGGTGGGGGATCCGAAGGTGCTCGTGGATATGGAGGTTATGGTAAGAGTAGTGGTTGTTATGGAGGTAGGAGGGGCGACGGAGGTTACAACCGTGGTGGTGGCGGAGGGAGAGATCGGGGATATGTTGGTGGATCCTGCTACTCGAAAGGCAAAGGTGGTTCTGATGGGAACTAGAGAAATTAAGGAACGGCCAATCTGATCTTCTATTTATGGAACTGTGTCTTTATAGTAGAGATGATTCTACTAATCTAAGGTTTTTTATTTCCTCTATGAGTGCTCATTTTTTATATATATCATTGCTTTTGTCATTGAAAACTTGGGGTGATACTTTGTTTGATGAAATCAACATGAAGAAATGTTGAATCTAAATTTGTTCTCTATTAAAAAAAAAAAGAAAACCTTAAACCTTAAACCCTAAACCTACTAGTTTACTTAATTTTTTTAAAGAACCCTAAACCCTATATCGTAAACCCTAATCCAAAAAATCAAAACCCGACACCCTAAACCCTAATCCCTAATCTATAAAATGAACTCTAAATACTAAACCTTAAACACTAAACCCTAAACTCTAAAAAATTATACACCCTAAAAAACCCAAAACCATAAACCTTAAATCCTAAACTCTAAAATCCTAAACCCTAAAGCATAAAGCCTAAACCCTAAACTCTAAACCCTAAACCCTAAATCCTAAACCCTAAACTTTAAACCCTAAACCCTAAAACCTTAAAGCCTAAACCTTAAACCCTAAAACCTACAACCCAAAACCATTACCCTAAAAAGCTAAAATCCTAAACCTAAAAAAAATAAAACCTAAAAATAAAATAAAATGAAATGAAAACATAAACTAAAACATAAACCTAAACCTAAACTTAAACCTTAACCTAAAAAAATTAAAATAAAATAAATAAAAAACCTACACTAAAATAAAAAAATAAAAACCTAAATAAGAATAAAATTAATCCTAAAATAAATATAAAATAAACCTAAAATAATATAAAATAAAAACTAAATAAAAACCTAAACCTAAGTAAAAATCCTAAAAATAAAACTTAAAAATAAATAAATAAAAAATCTAAAGCCGAAACTAAAAAAAACATAAACCTAAAATAAAATATAAAATAAAAACTAAAATAAAATAAAATAAATAAAAAACCTACACTAAAATAAAAAAATAAAAACCTAAATAAAAATAAAATTAATCCTAAAATAAAAATAAAATAAACCTAAAATAATATAAAATAAAAACTAAATAAAAACCTAAACCAAAATAAAAATCCTAAAAATAAAACTTAAAAATAAATAAAAAATAAAATCTAAAGTCGAAACTAAAAAAACATAAACCTAAAATAAAATATAAAATAAAAACTAAATTAAAATAAAATAAATAAATAACCTACACTAAAATAAAAAATAAAATTAATCCTAAAATAAAAATAAAATAAACCTAAAATAATATAAAATAAAAACTAAATAAAAACCTAAACCTAAAAAAAAATCCTAAAAATAAAACTTAAAAATAAATAAAAAATAAAATCTAAAGCCTAAACTAAAAAAAACATAAACCTAAAATAAAAAGAAATTAAACCTTAACTTAAACTAAAATAAACTAAGCTAAAATAAATAAACTACACTCCTAAACCCTAAATCTAAACTACACTGACCCTAAACCCTAAATCCCTAAACCACACCCTAAATTAACCATTAATCCCTAAATCTAACCCAAACTAGGCCCTCACCCTAAGGTACTAAGACCTAAATATACTCCACACTACCCTAACTCTCCACTGACCTGGGCCTAAATTAACACCCAAAACTAACCACTGGGCCTAAACCCTGGGCCCAAATCCACTGACCACTCCACCTGACCTAAATCCAGGCCACCCTCTAGACTAAATCCTAAACCCCACCTGGATCACTAAATTGGCCTGAGGTGACCACACCCTGGGCCTAAACCTTGGGCTCTAAACACTAAACTGAGCCTAAACCTGAACCTAAACCCTAACCCTAAACCTAACCCTCTCTAATCTGATCCCACTAACTGAAATTCAAAAACCTAAACTAAATTAAAACCTAAAATAAAATAAATAAAATAAACCTAAAAGATTAAAATTAAAACAAATGAAAACCTAAACCAAAAATAAAATAAAATAAAAAATAAAAATGAACTAAAATAAAAGAAAGAAAAACCTATACTAGACTAAAAAAAATAAAACTAAGAATAAAAAACCTTAATAAAATAAAAACTAAACGTAAAATAAAAATAAAATAAACCTAAAATTATTAAATAAACACTAAATAAATACCTAAACCTAAATAATAAACTTAAAAATGAATAAAAAGTAAAGCCTAAGCCCTAAACTAAAAAAAGCCATAAACCTAACATAAAAATAAAATAAACCTAAACCTAAACTAAAATAAACAAAACTAAAATAAATAAAATCTAAACCTAAACTTAAAATAAGCTAAACTCTAAAACCTAATAAACCTAAACTTAAACCTAAACCTAAACCCTAAGAATGGGTAGAACCTTTATGGAAAAAATATCACCATCAACCAAGATAAGTCTAGATCTAGCGATGGAGGCGAAGGTGGAGACAGCAGTTATTGTAGTGGTGGTGGGGGATCCGGAGGTGCTCGTGGATATGGAGGTGGTGGTAAGAGTAGTGGTGGTTATCGAGGTAAGAGGAGCGATGGAGGTTACAACCATGGTGGTGGCAGAGGAAGAGATCAGGGATATGATGGTGGATCCTGCTACTCAAGAGGCTAGGGTGGTTCTGATGGGAACCAAAAAAACTAAGGAACGGCTGATCCGATCTGCTGCTTATGGAACTATGTCTTTAGAGTAGAGATGGTTCTACTAATCTAGGGTTTTTTATTTTATCTATGGGTGCTCATTTTTTTCTATATCATCGCTTGTGTCATTGAAAACTTGGAGTGATATTTTGTTTGATGAAATCAACATGAAGAAATGTTGAATCTAAATTTGTTCTCTATTAAAAAAAAAACCTTAAACCTTAAACCCTAAACCTGCTAGTTTACTTAATTTTTTTAAAGAACCCTAAACCCTATATCGTAAACCCAAAAACTAAAACCTGACACCCTAATCCCTAATCCCTAAACCATAAAACTAACTCTAAATACTAAACCTTAATCCTAAACCTTAAACACTAAAAAACCTTACACCCTAAAAAACCCAAAACATTAAACCTTAAACCCTAAATCCTAAAATCTTAAACCCTAAAGAATAAAGCCTAAACCCTAAACTCTAAACCCTAACCATAAACTCTAAATGCTAAACCCCAAACCCTAAACCCAAAACCTTAAACCCTAGAACCCGCAACCCTAAACCATAAACCCTAAACCTTAAACCCTAAATCCTAAACCCTAAACCATTACCCTAAAAAGCTAAAATCTAAAACCTAAACTAAATAAAACCTAAAAATAAAATAAATAAATAAACATAAATCAAAATAAAATAAAAAATAAAATGAAATGAAAACATAAACTAAAACATAAACCTAAACCTAAACTTAACATAAAAGAAAATAAAATTTAAAATAAAACTAAATTAAAATAAAATAAATAAAACCTACACTAAAATAAAAAATAAAATCTAAATAAAATAAAACTAAAGGTAAAAATAAATATATAAACCTAAAATAATATAAAATAAAAAACTAAATAAATACCTAAACTTAAATAATAATCCTAAAAATAAAACTTAAAAATAAAAAAAATAAATCATAAAGCCTAAAATAAAAAAAAAACTAAACCTAAAATAAAAATAAAATAAACCTTAACCTAAACTAAAATAAACTAAGCTAAAATAAATAAAACATAAACCTAAACTTAAAATAAACTACACCTAAATGTAAACCTAAACTAAATAAAATAAAACAAACTAAAAATAAACCTAAACCTAAACTAAAAAAACAAAACCTAAAAATAAACCTAAAACTTAAACATAAACAAATAAAATAAAAAACCTAAACTAAAATAAATAAACCTAAAATAAATAAACTAAATTAAATAAATATAAAAATAAACCTAAATAAAAAATAAACTATAGTAAATAAGAAATAAACTAAATAAACCTAAACTTACTAGTTTACTTAATTTAAATATATATATATATATATATATATATAAAACAAACACCCACTAAATACTGGTAATCTAAACCCTAAATTATAAATTGTAAACCACCAGGCCTTAAAACCTTCTTTAAACCCTAAACCCTAAGCTAACCCTAAACTGTTCCTGACCCTAAAAAAACATGGCCCTGAGCCACTAAACCCTAAACCTTCCCTGACTTAAACCTAATCACTGACCACACCCTCCCACTACTAAACCTAAACCCACCCTAAACCTAAAACCTAAACCCACTAAATAAATCTAAATAATAAATAAATTAAATATCTAAACCAAAATAAAATAAAAACATAAACTAAAATGTAAACCTAAACCTAAAAATAAAATAAAATAAAAAATAAAAACTAAACTAAAATAAAATAAATAAAAACATAAACTTAACTAAAAATTAGAAAACTTAAATAAAATAGAAACTAAACCTAAATTAAAATAAATTAAATCTAAATAAATACTTAATCCTAAATAATAAGCCTAAAAATAAAACCTAAAAATATATAAATAAATAAAACCTTAACTCTAACCTAAAAATAAACCTAAACCTAAAATAAATTTAAAATAAACTTAAACCTAAACAAAAATAAACTAAACTAAATTAAAAAAAAAACTAAACCTAAACCTAATCCTAAACAAAATAAAATAAAATAAACTTAAAATAAACCTAAACTTAAACCAAAAATCCAAACCTAAAGATAAACCTAATATAAAAACCTAAAACTTAAACCTAAAAAAAACCCTAAACCTAAACATAATAAATAAAAAAAATAAACTAGAAAATAAACCTTAACCTAAACCTAAACCTAAAAAGAAAACTAAAATAAAATATAAACCTAAAATAAATAAACTAAACTAAATAAAATAATAAACCTAAGTAAAAATAAGAAATAAAATAAACTAAAATAAATAATAAATAAACTAAATAAAACTAAATGTTCTGATTTACTTAATTTTTAAAAAACCATAAATTCTAAATCCTAAACCCTAAACCCCAAACCTACAATACTAAACCCTAAACCTTAAACCATAAACCCAAAAAAATCCTGAACCCCCTACCATAGCATAAACCATAAACCCAAACCCTAAACCCTAAACCACAAATCCTACAACCCTAAACTTTTTAAATTCCAAACCCTAACCTAAAATAACTAAATAAATTTAAAAAATAAAGCCTAAACCTAATTAACTAAACCTAAACCCTAAGAATGGGTAGAACCTTGATAACATCACCCGTCACCAGCTCATTCTAGTTAAAGTTAGGCGGTGGTTATTATAGTGGTGGTGGGAATGTGGCGTCTTGCGGATATGGAGGTGGTATTGAGCGGTGAGGTGGTTTGAGGGAGGGGCCTTGAGGTTACAACTATGTCTTTATAGTAGAGACAGTTCTAGTTTACTAGGGTTTTTGATTTATTCTATGCATGATCATTTTTTGATCCATGTCATCGCTTGTGTCTTAGTAAATTTGGTGTGTTACATGATTGATAAAATCAAAATGAAGAAATCTTGAATATGAATTTATTCACTGTTAAAAAAAATATCAAAAACCTAAACTAAAACTTGAACCCTAAACATAAAACCTAAACCCTAAACCCCAAACCATTAATCCTAAAAACCCTAAACCCTAAAACCTAAAACCTAAACCCTAAACCCAAAACCCTAAACCCGAACACAAAACCCTAAACCCCAAACCTTAAACCCTAAACCCTAAATCATAAACTAATCCCACAAAATAAAAGCTAAAACCACAAAACCTTACCTAAATAAAACCTAAAATAAAATTAACAAAAAAACTTAAACCAAAATAAAATAAAATAAAATAAAGACATAAACTAAAAGCTAAACCTAAAAAAAATAATAAAATAAAAACTAAACTAAAATAAAATAAAAAAAACCTAAACTAAACTAAAAAATAAAATAAAATAAAATAAAATAAAAAGTAAACCTAAAGTAAACCTAAAATAAAATAAAATAAAACTAAATAAAAGATGAAACCAAAAAACAAACCTTGAAATAAAATCTAAACATAAATAAATATAAAACCTAAACCCTAAACTAAAAAGAAAAACTAAACCTCAAATAAAAATAAGATAAACTTAAACCTAAACTAAAATAAACTAAATTAAAATAAATAAAACCTAAACGTAAACTTAAAATAAACTAAACTTAAACTACACCTAAACTAAATAAAATAAAAGTAAACATAAACCTAAACTAAAACATAAATCCTAAAAATAAAAATAAAATAATTCTAAACCTACCTAAGAAATAAAACCTAAACTAAACTAAAAAAAACTTAAACAAAATAAATTTAAATTAAAATAAAAAAACCTAAACTTAAACATAAAAAGAATAAAATAAAATAAAACATAAACCAAATAAATAACCTAAAATAAAACTAAACTAAATAAAAATAAACAACATAATGTAAAATAAATAAATAACTAAACTTTTGCATTTCAAAATAAAAAAACTTAATCCTAAACAATAACCACGACTTTGGGCTTAAACTATATACCTGGGCCCTAAACCCACCTACCCTAAACCTAAACCACACTCCAAAAACTGACTCTAAACAAACTAAACTGGGCCTAAACCTCCTTAAAACCTAAAATCTAAAATCTAAACCTATTTAAAGATCTAAAATAAAATAAATAAAACCTACATAAATAAATAATAAAATAAAACCTAAACTAAAATTACTGGTGTAAAAATAAAATAAAACTAAAACTAAACTAAGATAAACTAAGTGATCCTAAACTCTTAAAATTAAAAGACCTAAATAAAAAATTAAAGAAAACCCTACCCCAACCCTAGGCCCTAAACTAGGCCTAAACCCTAAAGCTTTATAACCCTAAACAAACCCAAACCAGACTAAACCTTAGCCTAAAAATCTAAAACTTAAACTAAAAAACTTAAAATAAAATAAATAAAACCACTAAATAAAATAAAATTAAAACCTAAACTAAAATCGAACCTAACGTAAATAAAATAAAATAAAATAAAAAACTAAACTAAAATAATAGAAATCCTAAACTAAACTAAAAATAAAATAAACCTAAAAATAAAATACCAAAATAAAATAAACCTAAATGTAAATAAAATAAAATGAACTAAAGTAAAATAAAATAAATAAAACTAAACCTAAAAATAACCTAAAATAAAACCTAAAAATTAAAAAAATAAAACCTAAACCTTACACTAAAAAAAAGCCAAAACCTAAACTAAACAAAATAAAATAAACCTAAACCTAAATTAAAATAAACTAAACTAAAATAAATAAATCCTAAAGATAAACATAAATTAAGCTAAACCTAAACCCTAAACTAAATAAATTAAAATAAACAAAAAAATACCAAACTTAAATTAAAATAAAATAAAAAAAATAAAATATAAAATCTAAACCTAAAATAAAAAATAAACCTAAACCTAAAAATAAAAATAAATAAAACCTAAACATAAAAAATAAAATAAAAATAAAAATAAAAGTAAACTAAAAATAAACATAAACTTAAACGTAAAACTAGAAAATAAACTAAAATAAAAACCCTAAACTAAAATAAAAAAAAAGATAAAAGAAAAAAAAACTAAACTAAATAAAATTAAAAAATAAACATAAATAAAAATATAAAATAAACTAAATAAATTTAAACCAACTAGTTTACTTAATTTTTAAAAAAAACCATAAACCCTAAACATTAAATCATAAAATACAAAACTAAACCATAAACCTAAAACCCACAGATCCTAAACTCAAACCCTAAACTAATCATAAACCTAAACCCTAAACCATAAAATTAAAAGCCCACCCACCACTCCACTACACGATCTGACCACTGACCCTGACCCTAAACCATAAATCCTACCACAACTACCTAATGACCTCCTGACCTGGGCCACAGCCCTGAGCCACCTCAAACTTAAACCTTCTTCCACAAAGCTAAACCCTAAACTCCTACCCAAACTAACCAAACCTAAAACCCCCCCACTCTAAACCACAACCAAATAAAACCTAAACTAAATAAACCTAAATAAAATAATAAAACTAAACTTGGATAAAATAAAAATAAAATAAAATAAAACTAAAACTAAACTAAAACTAAAATAAAAATAAAATAAATAAATGAAAATAAAATCAATAAAACCAAAATACTAAAAATAAAATAAAATAAATAAAACCTAAAAATAAAATAAACTAAAATAAACCTAACTAAATAAAACCAAAATAAACTTAAAATAAAACCTAAATAAACTAAAATAAAATAAAACTAAACTTAAACCTAAACTTAAAATAAAAAATAAAACCTAAACCTAAAAATAAATTTAAAATAAAACTCAACTAAAAATAAACTAAACCTAAACTAAAATACTAAAATAAAATTGAAACTAAAATAAATAAACTAAATTAAATAAAATAAAAATAAACATATAAACAAAATCAAAATAAAATAAACTAATAAATAAAATAAACTAAATATGCAAAACAAATTGGTTTACATTTAAAAAAAACCCAAACCCAAAAGCAAACACTAAACAAATCTAAATACAACCTAACTAAGCCAAACCCTAAAACCTAAACTGGCCTTAAACTCTACTAAAACCAAATCTAATAAATAAATGTATATGTGTAAATAATATATATATATATAATATATATATATATATATATAATATATATATATATAATATATATATATATATATATAAACATATATAAAAAAATAAAATAAACTAATAAAATAAATAACTTAAAATAAATTAAAAAATAAATCTAAGAATAAAACCTAAATAAAATAAAACTAAATGTAAAATAAAGATAAAATAAACCCAAATAAAACTAAATAAAATCACACATAAAAAAATAAACCTAAAATAAATCTTACAAAAAAATAAAAATAAAACATAAATCTTCAACTAAAAAAGACAACCTAAAATAAAATAAAAAAATAAAATAAAATAAAATAAACCTAAACTAAACTAAATAAATAAAACCTAAACCTAAAATAAAATAAACTTAAACTAAAATATAATAAAATAAACTAAAATAAACCTCATCCTAAACTAAAAAATAAAACTAAAATACACCAAAATAAAACATAAAACATAAACCAAACCTAAAATAAAAATAAAACCTAAACCTTGAAATAAATTAAAATAAAACTCAACTAAAATAAACCTAAACTTAAACCTAAACCTAAAATAAACTAAAATAAAAACTTAAACTAAAATAAATAAACCTAAAATAAATAAATTAAACTAAATAAAAATAAATTATTACAATAAACTAAAATAAATAAAAAATAAACTAAATAAACTTAAACCTACAAGTTTACTAAATTTAAAAAAAAAAGCTAGAAACCCTAAATCCTAATCGCTAAACCATAAACCATAAACCCTAATCCCTACACCTTAATCCTACAACCCTAAACCCTAAACCCAAAACCATGAACCATAAACCCAACCCCCATCCCCACCCGCCCCAAACCCCAACCCTGAAAAGAAAAAACCTTAAAAAACCCTAAACCTTAAACCATAAACCCTAAGCCTAATCCCTAAACCTAAACCTAAAGTAATTAAATAAATTAGAAAATAAACCTAAACCCTAAGAATGGGAAGAATAATAACAGAGAGTAATCAAGGCTCGTCATATATCACTGTGGAGCAGAGTCATGTTATACCAATGGTGGTGGGGATCTAAGTGCTTGGTGGATATGGAGGTGGTGGTCAGTAGTGGTGTTTATGGAGGCGGGAGGAGGGGCGAAGGTTCTGAGTTGTTGGTGGCAAGGGAGAGATGATGATGGCGGATCCATACTGAGAGAATAGGGTGTTTATGGGAAGCTGGAGAAACTAACAAGCAGTCGATCTAATGCTATGAAATATTATCTTCTGACAAAAAACATTTCTAGTTATCTTGGGTTTTATTTGCTCTATGTTGCTCATTTTTTTATCATATCCTTTATGTCTAAGAAAGCTTGGTGTGTTACTTAGTTGATGAAATCGAGAAGAAGAAATGTTGAATCTAAATTTGTTCTCTATTATAAATAAATAAATAAAAACCCTAAACCCCAAACCCTAAACTCTATACTCTAAATTAACCCTAAACCCTAAACCCTAAAAAATTAAAAACCTAACCTTAAACTAAATAAAATCTAAAAATAAAATAAATAAAAAAGCCTAAATCAAAATAAAATTAAAAAATAAATTAAAATAAAAACATAAACTAAAACCTAAATGAAAATTGAAACCTAAACCTAAAATAATAATAATAATAAATAAAAACATAAACTAATCTTTGAAAATAAAAAACCTAAATAAAATAAAACTAAAATAAACCTAAAATAAAGTAAAAACCTAAATAACAATAAAAATAAACTTAAATAACAATAAACAAATAAAAATACTAAAATAAATAAGTAATAAACTAAATAAACATAAACCTATTAGTTTACTAAATTTAAAAATAAAATAAACTAAATAACCCTAAACCCAAAACTTACAACTTTTTAAAAAAATAAAAATTTAAAATATAAAACCATAACCCTAGTACCTAACCAACCTTAAACCCTAACATGAGCCCTAAACCCTACCTAACTATTATGAACCCAAAACCCTAAACCCAAGACATATACCATAACCATAAACTAAACACTCAAACCCAGCCAAGGCACCTAAAACCAAAAGAAAACCCACAAAACCAAAATAAACTAAATAAAACTTAAAATAAAATAAAAAAATCCTAAACCTAAAATAAAGATAAATAAAAAATAAAAAACCTAAACTTAAAAAATAAAATAAACTAAATAAATAAAACATAAACTAAAATAAGATAAATAAAAAAAACTAAAAAAAATAAAATAAAAAATAAAACCTAAACAAATAAAACCCAAACTTAAAATAAAATAAAATAAACCTAAAATAAAATAAAATAAAATAAACTTAAAATAAAGCTAAAAATAAACAAACTTAAAAACCTAAACTAAAAAAAATCCTAAACCTAATTGGATAAAATAAAATAAACCTAAACTAAAATAAAATAAATAAAACCTAAACCTAAAAATAAAATAAATAAAATAAAATCAACCAAAATAAACCTAAATCTAAAAACAAACCTAAAATAAACCTCAATAAAACTAAAAAAACCTCAAAATAAAATAAAACTTAAACTAAATCTAAAAATAAAAATAAAACTTAAACTTAAAATGATAAAAAATAAACTAAACTAAAAAAAACATAAATTTAAACCTAAAAATAAACTAAATAAAAACCTAATAATAAATAAATCTAATAAAATAAATATTTAAAAAAAATAAATAAAATAAACAAATAAACTAAATAAATGGTACTGCATGTTTGCTTATTTTATAAAGAATACCAGATCCTAGGCCTAAACCCTAAATTCTGGCTAAGGCCACAACCACAAACTATCCTAATCCTACAGGCCCTCAGTGACCAGGCCAACATGGATACCACTGAGCCACTCCTAGGCCACTGGGCCACTAGTGAGCCACCCAGGCCCTGACCTAATCATACCCTGAGCCATGAGCACGTGAAATCCTGACCATGATCTACCACTGATCACAGGCCTTGGGCCAGGCTCTGGGCCTAACCCACTGAGCCCACAACCTACCACTGAGCTAGCCCTAACATCTCACTAACCCTGGCCTGAGCCACTCTGGATCACAACTGGGCAAGCCACCAACCATGACTAAACTGACCATGAGCCTGAGCCACAAACCAGGCCACTGAGCCACAAGACCACCTGAGCCATGGGTTCAGACCTAAACTTAACTGAAAAATAACTAAACTAAACTAAAGATAAAATAAATGGACAGCAATAAAATAAAATAAAATATAAGATAAAACACCTAAACTAGCCTAAAATTAAAAAAAACTAAAATAAACTCAATTAAAATAAATAAGATCCTAAGCTATAAAAAAAATAAAACCTAAAAATAAAACCTAAATAAAATAAAAACTAAATGTAAAATAAAAAATAAATTCAATTAAATTAAAATAAAATAAAAAATAAATAAAAACCTAAACTTAAAAAATAAACCTAAAAATTAAACCTAAACCCTAAATTAGAAAAAAAAAAGTTAACCTAAAATAAACAAAATAAAATAAACCTAACCCTAAACTAAAATAAGCTAAACTAAAATAAATAAAACCTAAACTTAAACCTAAAATAAACTAAACATAAATCCTAAACTAAATAAAATAAAATAAACTAATAAGAAATTTATACCTAAACAAAAAAATAAAACATACAAATGAAACTAAAATTAAATCTTAAAACCTAAATAAAAATAAATAAAATAAAAGCCTAAACCTAAAAATAAAAAATGAAACTTAAACACAAAAAATAAAATAAAAATTAAACTAAAGAAAAAATAAACTTAAGCCTAAACTTAAAAAAAACTAAACTGAAATAAAAAGATTTAACTTAAATAAATAAACCTAGAATAAATAAACTAAACTAAATAAAAATAAAAAATAATCCTAAATAAAAATAAAAAAGAAAATAAACTAAAATAAATAAAAATAAACTAAATAAACCTAAACCTACTGATTTAGTTAATTATTTTTAAAAAAACTCTAAACCCTATATCCTAAACCTGACCACAAACCCCAAACCACAAAATCTAAACCCACAAACCTAAACCTGACACTAAACTGCAACTAAACCCACCTAAAAACTCTAATCTTAAACCTAAACCCTAAACCCATCCAAACCCTAAAAATCTAAATCCAAAACCTAAACCACTAAACCTAAACTCAAAAACTAAACCCTAAACCCAAGTCATAAACCTAAACTTAAAGTAACTAAATAAATTAAAAAATAAACCTAAACCGTAAAACCTAATAAACCTAAACTTAATCCCTAAGAGTGGGTAGAACCTTGACGGTAAGAGCATCACCGTCAACCAAGCTCAGTCTAAATCTAGTAGTGAAGGTGAAGGCAGAGGTGGCAGTTATTGCAGTGGTGGTGGGGTATCTAGAGGTGCTGGTTGATATGAAGGTGGTGGTCAGAGCAGAGGTGGTTATGGTGGCGGGTGGAGTGATGGAGATTATAGCTTTGGTGGTGACATAAGGTGAGATCAGAGATATGTTGGTTGATCCCACTACTCGAGAGGCCAGGGTGGTTTTGATGGGAACTGGTGAAACTAAAGAATGACCAAACTGATCTACTGCTTATGGAACTATGTCTTAATAATAGAGATGTTTCTAATTATCTAAGGTATTTAATTTTCTTTTATGCGTGCTCAATTTTGATTTATGTTTTCACTTGTGTCTTAAAAAACTTGGTGTGTTACTTGGTTGATGAAATTGAAAAGAAGAAATGTTGAATCTCAATTTATTCTCTGTTAAAAAAAAACCTCCCAAATCCTAAACCCTAAACCCTAAACCCTAAACCCTAAACACTAAACCCTAAAACCTAAACTATAAAAAAACTTTAAACCCTAACCTTAAACCCTAAACCCTTACCCTAAACACCAAACCTTAAACCCCAAACCCTAAACCTAAAGTAACTAAATAAATTAAAACATAAAGTTAAACCCTTAAACCTAATAAACCTAAACATAAACCTAAACCCTAAGAATAGGCAAAACCTTGATGACATGAACATCATCATCAACTAGGCTCAGTCTAGATCTCGTGGTGGATGCAAAGGCGGAGGTGAAGGTTATCGCAGTGGTGGTGGGGTATCTAGAGGTGCTGCTGGATATGGAGGTGGTGTTGAGAGTAGTGGTATTTATGGAGGCGGGAGGAGCGACAGAGGTTATAGCTATGGTGGTGACAGAGGGAGAGATCGGAGATATTATGGTGGATCCTGCTACTCGAGAGGCCAGGGTGGTTCTGATGGGAACTAAAGAAACTCAAAATTAGCCAATCCAAACTAGTGCTTATGGAACTATGTCTTTATAGTAGAGAAGGTTATAGTTAAATAGGGTTCTTGATATGTTCTATGCATTCCCATTTTATATCTATGTCGTCACTTGTGTCTTAGAAAACTTGTTGTGTTACTTGGTTAATGAAATCAAAAAGAAGAAATGTTTAATTTGAATTTGTTCTCTATTAAAAAAAACCAAAAACCTTAAACCCTAAACCCTAAATCCTAAAACCCTAAATCCAAAACCCTAAACCCAAAACCCAAAACTCTAAACCCTAAAAACCTTAAAACCTAAACCCAAAAAATAAAATAAAAAATAAAACTCAACTAAAAAATAGACCTAAAACTAAACCTAAACCTAAAAAATAAACTAAAATAAAAAACCTAAACTAAAATAAATATACTTAAAATAAATAAAATAAATAAAATAAAAAATAAACCTAAATAAATATATATAACCTAAATAAAATATAAAATAAACTTAAATAAAATAAAAAATAAAATAGACTAAAATAAATAAAAAATAAATAGTGTAAACTAAATAAACCTAAACCTACAGGTTTACTTAATTTATAAAAAAATCCTAAACTGTAAATCATAAACCCTAAACCCTAAACCATAAACCCTATAAGCTAATTCCTAAAACTAACCCTAAAGCTACAACACTAAACCTAGAACCATAAATCCTAAACCTAAACCTTCCATAAACCTACCCAAACATGATCCAGCCCTAAACCACAACCGAAAGCATAAACCTTACCACAACCCTAAATCCTAAACCAGACCCTAAACCTAACCCTAACTAGGCCCTAAACTACAACCTATGCCCTAAACCCTAAACCATAACACTAGACCCTGCAACTCTAAACCCTAAACCACTAAACCTTAAACCCTAAAAGCATAAACACTAAAACCATAAACCCTAAACCCAAAACCCTAAACCCTAAACCCTAACCCGAAACCCTAAGCCTTAAACCCAAACCCTAAACTAAACCTAAACTAAAATAAACTAAATAAATTAAAAAATAATCTTAAACCCTAAAACCTAGTAAACCTAAACCTAAACTTGAAACCTAAGAATGGGTAGAACCTTGACAATAAGAACATCATCATCAATCAGGCTCAGTCTAGTTCGGGGAGTGGAGGTGAAGTCAGAGGTAGCAGTTATTATAGTAGTGGTGGGGGATCTAGAAGTGCTGGTGGATATGGTGGTGGCGGTCAGTGCAGTGGTGGTTATGGAGGTGGCCAAAGCGATGTAGGTTACATCCATGGTGGTGGTGGAGGGAGACATCGGCGACATGATGGTGCATCCCTCGAGAGAGGTCAAGGCGTTGAGAAGCTTAACTAGCATATCAATCATCTTTGGGCTGTGTTTTTGAGATGGTTCAAATTACCTAGGGTTTTTATATGCTCTATGTGTGCTCATTTTTTATATATGTTGTAACTGTCTTAGAAAATGTTCTTGGGTGATGAAAAAGAAGAATGTTGAATCAATTTGTTCTCTATTAAGAAAAATACCAAAAACTCTAAACCCTAAACTAAAACTTGAACCCCAAACCTAAAACTTAAACCCTAAACTCTAAATCCTAAATACTAAAAATAAATAAAATAAAATAAAAACCCAACCCTAAACCCTGAACCCTAAAACTACCACTAGACCCTAACCCCATAACACTACACCTACAACCCTAAACCCTACAAAATCATAAACCCAAAACACTAAACCCTTATCCCTAAACCCTAAACACTAAAAGACCTTAAACCCTAAACCTTAAATCCTAAACCCTAAACCCTAAACCCTAAATACCAATCTCAAAACATGAACCAAAAGTAACCAAATAAATTAAATATTAAACTTAAACCCTTAAATCTAATAAACCTAAACCTAAACCTTAAGAATGAGCAAAACCTTGATGGTAGAAACATCACCGTAAACCATGCTCAGTCTAGATCTAGCAGTGGAGGAAAAGGCAGAGGTGGCGGTTATCATAGTAGTGGTAGGTGATCTGGAGGTCCTAGTGGATATGGTGGTGATGAGCGTGGTGGTTATGGAGAGGCGATGGAGGTTATAGGTGGTGGTGGGAGAGAGATCGGGGACATGATCTTTGGATCTCACTACTCGAGTAGGGCAATTCTGATGAGAATTATAGAAATTGAAGAACAGTCGATCCGATCTATTGCTTATGGAATTGTGTCTTTACAGTAGAGATGATTCAAGTTATCTAGGTGTTTGATTTTCTTTATGAGTGCTCATTTTCTATCTATGTCATCGCTTGTGTATTAGAAAACTTGTAATGCTACTTAGTTGATGAAATCGAGAAAAAGAAATATTGAATATGAATTTGTTCTCTATTAAAAAAATAATAAAAAGGTTAAATCCTAAACTAAAACTTGAACCCTAAACCTAAAACCTAAACCTTAAACCCTAAACTTTAAAAATGAAAAAATTAAAAAAAAAATTAAAAAAATAAAACCCTAAACCTTAAAAAACACTAAACCCTAAACCATAAATCGTAAACCCTAGAAGCATAAATAATAAATCCCTAAACCCTAAACACTAAACCCTTAATTTAAACTGATAGTATCTAAATAAATTAAATAATAAACCTAAACCCTAAAAATGAGCAGAACCTTGATGACATGAACATCACCATCAACCAAGCTCAATCTAAATCTCATGGTGGAGGCGAAGGCGGAACCAGTGGTGATCATAGTGGTGGTGGGGATCTCGAGGTGCTAGTGGATATGGAGGTGGTGGTTAGAGCAGTGGTGCTTATGGAGGTTGGAGGAAAGATGGAGGTTACAGCTGTAGTGGTGGCAGAGAGAGAGATCGAGGATTTGATGGTGGATTTAGCTTATTGAGAAGAAGGGGTGGTTCTGATGGGAACTGGTGGCGAAGAATTGGTCAATCCGATACTTATGGAACTATATCTTCTGATAAAGAGAGTTCTAGCTATCAGAGGTTTTTGATTTTCCCTATGCGTGCTCATTTTTGAACTATGTCATCATTTGTGTTTTAGAAAACTTGTTGTGTTACTTGGTTGATGAAGTCAAAAAGAAAAAATGTTGAATATAAATTTGTTCTCTATTAAAATAAAAAAAAAAAAGAAACCTTAAACCCTAAACCATAAACTAAAACATGAACCCTAAACATAAAACCTAAACCCTAACCCTAAACCATAAAATAAAAAAAAATAAAAAGTTAAAAAAAACCCTAACCCTATACCACAAAAAAAAAACCCCTAAAATAAACTCTAAAAAATCTAAAAACCTAAACCAAAATCTAAATAAATAAAATAAAACAAAAAAAGAATAAAATAAACTTAAAATAAAATAAAAACTAAATAAAAACCTAAACCTAAAAAAATAAACCTAAAAAAATAAAAATAAAACCTAAACACTAAACTAAAAAAAAACCTAAACCTAGAATAAAAATAAAATAAATAAAATAAAATAAACCTAAACCTAAATAAAAATAAATAAATTTAAAAAAAGTAAAATGTAAACCTAAACCTAAAATAAACTAAATTGAAACCTAAACCTAACCTAAAAAAATAAAATAAATGAAAAGTAAACCTAAAACTAAACTAAAAAGTAAAACCAAAAATAAAAACCAAAAACCTACACCTAAAGATAAATCCTAAACCTAAAAAAATACAAAATAAAATGTAAACCTAAAATAAAATTAAAACACAAAAGGAAACCTAAACTAAAGATAAACTAAAATAAAAACCTAAACTAAAAAAATAAACCTAAAATAAATAAATTAAACTAAATAAAATAAAAAATAAATCTAAATAAAAGTAAAAAATAAAATAAACTCAAATATATATAAAAAAACTAAATAAACCTAAACTGGTTTACATGATTTTTAAAAAAATCCTATACCCTAATTCCTAAATCCTCTAAACTCACCCTAAAACCCATAAACCCTAAACTTATAACCCCAAAACTACATCCTAAACCCCAAAACCTAAAACCTAAATCCTAAACCTAAACCCTAAAACCCACAAACCCTAAACTAAACCCTAAATCATAAATCCAAACCACAACCCCTGACCCACACTCAATCCTAAACAACCCAAAACTAACCTAAACTCAAAGAATGGGAGAAACATGATGGGGGAACATCGCCATTATCCTCTAGATGCACATGGAGGTGAAGGCATAGGCGGTAGTTATCACTGGGATGGTGGGGGATATGGAGGTGCTGGTCGACATGGAGGTGGTGGTCGGAGCATTGGTGGTTATCGAGGCATGCGGAGCGATAAAGGTTATAGCCGTGGTGGTTGTGGATGGAAGGTTCAGGAATATGATGGCGGATGACTACTCGAGAGGTGGGGGTGGTTCTGATGGAATTGGAGAAATTGAAGAATGGTCAATTTGATATGCTTCTTATGGAACTATCTTTACACTAGAGATGGTTCTAATTATCTAGGGTTTTTTATTTGCTCTATGGGTGGTCATTTTTGATCTATGTCATTGCTATTATCTTAGAAAACTTAGGGTGCTACTTGGTTGATGATATCAAAAAGAAGAAATGTTGAATCTGAATTTGTTCTATGTTAAAATAAAAAAACCATAAAAACCCCTTAAACCCTAAACCAAACTAAAACTCTAAACCCTAAACCTAAACCCTAAACCATAAACACAAACCTTAAATTCTAAACCCTAAACCTACCCACCCAAACTTAACCTTCAAAAGCCAAACCTCAAAACTAAATAAAACCTAAAATAATTTAAAATAAAAAATTGAAACCAAAATAAAATAAAATATTAAAACATAAACTAAAACCTAAACATCCACTAAACTAAACCTAAACTTAAAAGAATAAAATAAAATATAAACTAAACTAAAATAAAATAAATAAACTAAACTAAAAATAAAAACTAACTAAAATAAAACTAAAAAAATAAAAATAATAAACCTAAAATAAAATAAAATAAAACTTATTAAAACCTAAACCTAAAAATAAACCTAAAATAAATAAAAATAAGACATATACCTACTAAACAAACCTAAACCTAAAATAAAATAAAATAAATAAAATAAAATATGCCTAAACCTAAACTAAAATAAACTAAAAGATAAATAAACTTAAACCTAAACATAAATAAAATAAACCTAAACCTAAACCTAAATATAAAATAAAATAAACTAGACTAAAATATACTAAACTAAAAAAAAATAACTTAAAAATAAAGCAAAACCTAAACCTAAAAAAAATAAAATAAATTTGAAATCTAAACCTAAACCTAAAAATAAATAAACCTAAAAAAATAAAATAAATAAAAAATCTACTAAAAAATAAAGCTAAACCTAAAGATAAACTAAAATAAAAAACCTAAAAAAGAAACTAAACTACATAAAAAAATAAACTCAAATAAATAAAAAAATAAACTAAATAAACCTAAACCTAGGGGTTTACTTAATTTTTTTTTAAAAAAACCTCTAAATCCTAAACCCTAAAACCTAAACCCTAAACTAACCCTAAACCTCCTAAAAACCCTAAACCTAAACCAAATCCTAAACCTAAATCACAAACCCTAAACCCCCAACCTAAACCTAAAATAAATGAAAATGGCCAGCAAGAACATCACCATCAACTCTCGGTGTGGGTGAGGTAGAGGCAAAGGAGGTGACGTTTAGTCGATCTTTGGTGGGGATTTGGAGGTCTGGTGATATGGAGGTGGTGGAGTAGTGGTGATTATGGAGGTGGGAAGAGTGATGGAGGTTTGGTATGGTGGTGGCGAGAGGAGAGATCGGGGATATGATGGGGGGATCCCACTGAGAGGTGGGGGTGGTTGATGGGAACTAGAGAATTGAAGAAGCGATTGATTCGATCTGCTTCTGGAATTATGTCTTTCGTAGAGATGGTTCTACATATCTAGAATTTTTTATTTGCTCTATGGGTACTAATTTTTTTATATATGTCGTTGCTTGTGTCTTAGAAAATTGGGGTGCTACTTGGTAGATGAAATAAAAAAAGAAATGTTGAATCTGAATTTGTTCTGTGCTAAAAAAAATTTTAAACTTTAAACCTAAAATCTAAACCCTAAACCCTAAATCGAAACCCTAAACCTTAAACTAACCATAAACCCTAAACCTTAAAAATCTAAAAACTTAAACCAAAACTAAATAAAAACTAAAAATAAAATAAATAAAAAAACCTAAATTGAAATAAAATAAAAAATATAATAAAATAAAAATATAAACTAAAACCTAAACTAAAAAAAAAACCTAATCCTTAAACTAAAAAAAACTAAACCTAAAATAAAAATAAAATAAACCAAATAAAATAAACCTAAACCTAAACTTTAATAAACTAAATTAAATTAAACTAAACCTAAGCCTAAACTTAAAATGAACTAAACCTAAACCTAAACTAAATAAATTAAAATAAACTAAAAATAAACATAAACCTAATATAAAAAATAAAACCTAAAATAAAAACATAAAACTTAAGCCTAAAAATATAAAATAAAAACTTAATCCTAAACCTAAAAATATAAAATAAAACCAAAACCTAAAAAATAAAATAAAAATAAAACTCAACTTAAAAATAAACCTAAATCTAAAAAAATAAATTAAAATAAAACCTAAACTAAAAATAAACCTAAAATAAAAAAATAAACTTAAATAAAAGAAAAAATAAAATAAATTGAAATAAATAAAATAAACTAAATAAACCTAAACTTATGGTTTGCTTAATTTAAAAAAAAAATCCTAAACCCTAAATCCTAAACCCTAAACCCTAAACAACCCACAAACCACAACCTCAACAACCCTAAACCTACAACCCTAAACCCTAAAATCATAAACCCTAAACCCTAAACCCTAATCCCTAAATCCTAAACCTTAAAACCTTAAACACTAAACCCTAAACCCTAAACCCAAAAACCTAAAAACCCTAAACCCTAAACCCTAATCCCTAAATCCTAAAACCTATAACCTTAAATCCTAAACTCCAAACTCTAAACACGCTACCCTAAACTAACCCTAAACCTTAAAATTTGCATAACCTTGATGACAGGAATCATCATTAACTAGGCTCGGGCTATATCAAGCAGTGGAGGTGAAGGTATAGGCGGTAATTATCATAGTGGTGTTGGGGGATCTGGAGGTGGTTATGGATATGGAGGTGGTGGCCAGAGCAGTGGTGGTTGTTGAGGTGAGATGAGCAACAGAGATTACAACTATGGTGGTGGTGGAGGGAGAGATCGGGGATATAATGGTGGACCCCGCTGCTCGAGAGGCTGGGGTGATTCTGATGGGAACTGGAGAAAATAAAAAATGGTTGATCCGATCTACTACTTATGGAACTGTCTTTATAGTAGAGATGATTCTACTTATCTAGGGTAATTGAGTTGCTCAATGGGTGCTCATTTTTTTATCTATGTATTTGCTTGTGTCTTAGAAAACTTGGCATGCTACTTGGTTGATTAAATCAAAAATAAAAAATATTGAATCCAAATTTGTTCTTTATTAAAAAAAAACTTTAAACCCTAAAACCTAAACTAAAACTTAAATCTGAAACCTAAACCCTAAACCCTAAACCCTAAACACTAAACCCTAAACCTTAAACCCTCAACCCTAAACCTTAAACCTTAAACCTTAAAACCCTAAACCCTAAACTTTAAACCCTAAACCCTAAAATAATAAACCCTAAACCCAAAAATCTATAACCATAAACCCTAAACCCTAGATGCCAAGCTCTAAACCTTAAACTAACCCTAAACCCTAAACCCTAACCTAACCCTAAACCCTAACACTAAACCTTTAATAAAGATGTCTTTAGAAGTAGATCTAAAGAATGACCTAATCCTAATATAGTTATGGTAGCAAAAAAATGTCTTCAAGAGACTTTCCCTTGACTATTAGAGATTCAAATACCATAAACTCTAACCCTAAATTATATTATAATACCATATATTATAGTATAATGTAGCATCATATATTTGAGCATGTAGTGATGTGCTTTTGGATGTTATAAGATGTTTTGAAATGTTTTAGTATATTATGGTATTGTACCCTATAGTCTATATTAATATAAATAATAAAAATATTGATTTAATAAATCAGATGATGAAATTTGTTAAATTTGAAGTGGGAATTAGGTTGTAGTACCAAAGGTGTTCTACACCACTTGTAGTCTAAAATGTAAAATTTTGTGTTTAAAATAAATATTATATGTTGTAGCAAAGTATAACATCATATATCATAATATATTGTTCTCCACATTTTAAATTCTTTACAATCATGTAGTCAATCCTACACTAGCATTATTTATAAAAATATTGATTTAGACTTAAAAATGGTTGAATTTGGTCAAATTCATAATAGGTTGAGCATGGCATCATAATATATTATTTCAATTTAAAATATGTAAGTGAAATGACAAAAATATATATTTTTTATTGTTTTGACTAATTTTATAATTTTTTATCTTAAGCAATCCCTTCTGATGTGATATGCAATATAATATAATATAATATGTTATAGTGTATTATAATATAGGATCCCATAACATAGTGTAGTATCATGAATTATAGCATACTATTCTATTTTACTACTTATTGTTTAGCATATTTTAGTTGGTTATAGTATGATGTAGTAGAGTTTTTACTGGTATAATTCATAAAATATATATTAGTAGGTTGAGATGATGGGATTTGTCCAAATTTAAGGTAAGCTTTAGGGAACATCATTGGGGTGTGCTATGGTGTGTCATTTAATCAAAAGAATGGAATTTTTCATCCAAAATAAATATTCATTTTTCAACCAAATTTTGTAATTTTTTTCTTAAAGTGATTTATTTTAAGGTATAATGTAAGATAATATATTATATGAAAGCATATTAAAATATAATTTTCATAACAACATAATATATTTATATATGAATGCGATAGTGTGTTACTAAATGTTATTATACATTTTAGTACGTTTTACTTTAGTTATAATACATTGGGTTAAAAACTCACAAGCATATTAATTTGAAGGTTGAGATGGAAGAATTTGGCCAAATTCATGGCACACACCAATAAGCAACACCAAAATTATGCTATTTTGTACCATTTCTAATAGAAAAAAAACAATTTTACATCCAAAATGAATAGTATTCATATTTTGAGAAAATTTTGTTATTTGTTCTTTTTAAGTGATTCTAATGAGTTTAAATGTTAGACATTATATTATATTATAACAAATTATAATATAACATCATATATTATAATATAATATAGTGTATTAATTCACACAATAATATGTTTAGCATGATATTGTATAGTTAGTTTGAGCTTACACCATCACAAATCATAAAATGTTGATTATAATGTTAAGATGATGTAATTTGAATGAATACATTATTATGCTTTTGGTTGAAGTATTAAAGGTGTGCATAAGAGAAGAAGTAGGATTTAATAAGAATTCCATGTCATGGATCTAGAGGGAGATCCGCTATGGGATCACACATGCATTGGATATGATATATTAGGGGTCTATATCGAGGGCATACAAGAAGAAAATCTGCTAGGGATTAGGTTTAAATTTGATTTGATTATATGACTTGTGGAAAGAAGATCCGCTGGGGATAAGAATCTATAATCCACCCGGGATTAAGATAGAATCAACTTTAATTTATTTTGTTTTAATTAATGTGGAGGCATATCTACTAGAGATGTGGGCTCGAGTCCATTAGGATTAGGTATATGAACCTTCCACTAGGGAAGAAAGTTTGGGCTATCTGTTGGGAATTGGGATTTGAGTTTGATTTCATATATTTGTTTGGGGCTATATCCACTAGGGAATAAGAGTTTGGTTGGATTTCTTTGATTTAGACTCTACTAGGTGAGTTGGTTTAATTTGGCTCCACTAGAGAGGTTGGTTTTCAATTTGATTTGTTTCTTGACTTGTTTATATATGATTTGGGGCTCCACTGGGGAGAAGGGTGTGATTTAACTCCACTAGGGAAAATCATAATGGGTTTAATTTAATTTTAGTTAATGAAGGGACCCTGTTAGAGTCCAATGGACCCACTGAGATGGGGAGTATATCAACCTTGACCAACCTTAGGTTTTCAAATCCAAAGGGATAGTCTCGAGGCAACATAAGGGGTTGCCTTTGCAGTTGTGGGAAGAAGACATAAAAGACTTACTTCTTTAAAGCTAAGACCAACCTTGGGGTGACTGTTGGATGTACATAAATTGAACGACCAATGGTGACTACCGAGTGAATGTCAGGGGACTTATGTCAACTCAAAAGTGATTAATTTTAAATTTAATTTCATATGATTTGATATGGTTTATTTGGTTTAGTTTGATTTGAAAGGTATCCACTGTGCTCCAAAATTTTTAAAATATGGACCAGGGAATAATGGCTCTAAAGGCCAAAGAATTTTCCTCATTTGCATGTCTGGCTGGTGCTAAATGGGGAAGAAGGCAAGTAGACAACATTTTCTAAAGGCAACTTACTACATTCACAAAAATAAATACCTGAATTTAAAATATCCAGGATTATAGATGTTATTCCTAAAGATAAGATTCTTGCTTGGGAAAAGGTACCTCTAGGGGTGTCCTCCTATTCCGTAAGTGAATATATATTTTGTTTATGTGTGGACCCTATTAGTGTGCAAGGGACCACACTAAGAAGGGGCTATGTTAGCCTTGACCTATCTTAGATTTACTGGACCAAGGGAGAATATGCACATCCACAGGATGGATTCTCCAACCATAGGGGTGGTTATTAGGAAAGGGGAGCTGTCAAATCTGACAGTAACCCAGGTACTATCTAAATGGGATCCCAAATGATGTGATCCAAATATAGTGATCATAGGAGAGATGCTGCTAGGGGCATTATCTTGATCCCTAAAAAAGAAAGCTTATAGGTCTATAGTGGCCAACTCAAGGAGAAAGCATAGCACACTTACATTTATCATTAGTGGTGTATCCTAGGGTGCGAGAACCAACCAACCTAAGGTGTATCCATCAGCATTAGTGGTGTACTCATCAGTATAGTGAGAATTAACCAACATAAGGTGCCCGTCGATGTCCAATGATCAATCTAAAAAAAGCATGTTGGCTTACAACTTTCTAAGCGGAACTAATCATTAGGATAGTCTCTCGTCGGCAGGATAGATGCTATCTAACCTAGAGCGACTAATAAGCGGGGAGCCCTAAGGAAGAACTAGACTCAGACTTCAAGCAATCAGGAGGGAAGGAGCTGCTAAGAGACTTATCCTAAACCTCAAATATACTTGACCCAGTCGCATGAAGGCTAATCTAAGAAGAAAGAGTAGCACTCACATCCTCTTAAATAAAAGCCAACATGAGGTAGCTTATCTACCATATAAGTAAAGCCTACCACACTAACAAGGCACTCGTCAGTGTGCAGTGGCCAAGTAAAGAAGGAAAGTATAGCAGACTTACATCCTCTAAAGTAAGAAGACCACTGGGGTGACACTCTAGCAGGGTAACACGTCAGCCAGACTTAGAGCACCTACTGAGTGAGTGCCACTTGGGGCGTTATCTCAACTCATAGTAGCCTAAGATAAAATATGTGTTTATTTTATATGTTTATGTATAATTTATGTTTATGTTGTGTTGATGAAGGATAAGATGCTACTCAGGATCCTTACACCTAGCCTAAACACAGCATTGGGGATTCACAAACAAAAATACTTTCAATTTGGAAGAGATTGAATTCAAAATAGAATTATTTTCTTCAAATAATTATTTTCAAACATAATTTATAATATTTGTTTAAGTAGAGCCCATTGATTTGAAGCATTGGATGCTCCCCCTTTAATAAGCTGATAAGATTTTCCTTGGTTGGACTTCTCTATGTCAAAAGGGCCTTCCCAAGTGGGTACAAACTTGCTTCCCATATTATGATGTGCAATTATCGATCTCCTTAGAACTAAAATAAGCACTATTACTTGAAAAGCTCTAGGATGTACCAACTTATTATGATCTTGAAACCTTTTAGCTTTGTACAACTCAAGGTTTTGGCATGCCCGTAGGCATCTCTTCTCTAAACCTTTGAGCCCTTCTAATCGACTTGGCATTCTATTTTGTTGTGCTCTTGCTACTCACAACTATCCTTAGTGATGAGAATTAGACTTCTAACTAAGGAGAAAAGGGTAGACTGAGTTAGAGTTCTATATGTGCTGCGATAGGCCCATAATGCTTCAACTAATTGATCAGGCCACTATCACTAATTATTGTCGAGTGTCTTCTTTAGAATTTCAATGATCATTTTATTGAAGGATTTTGCTAAGCTATTTGCATTCAGGTTATTGATGGTAGAATATATTCAATCTATGTTGTGTCTCTGTCAAAATTGTCGATCTCGGTGCTCTTGAATGCAGTACCATTATCAGATATAATTTGTCAAGGCACTTCGAACCTATATATGATATGGTTCCCAAAATCTAAAACACATGCTGAGTTGTGACCTCTCTAAGTGAAATCTCCTTCAGCCATTTGGAAAGTAGTCAGTAGCAACTAATATGAACCAATGACCCTTGGAAGAAAGAGGATCAATTAGACCCATATGTTAGTACTTCAATACTCGAATGCCCATGAGGCCAATGTAGGATGTAGAATGTTGGGTGGTTGGCATGACCACACGTATATTTCACATTAGTGCATCGCCAGTCAGTATCCATGCAATCTTTAATCATCATGCGTAATATCCTAGTCTCTTGATCTTGGCTTTCATCTTCGAACCAGATTGGTTGGAACCACATAATCATGAGTGTACGTCGGTCATGATTTTATGGGCTTCATGTTTGTCTAAATAACGTAACCATATATTATCAAAAGATTTCCAAAATAAGACACCATCCACAAGAGCGTAGGCTAGTTCTCTCTTTTTCATCTAATGGGCTTGAGACTTCTCTTGAGGTTGTTTGCCTTTATTTGGGTAATCCATGAATGGTTGTCTCTAATCTAACTCTGCATCCTTCTTGCCAATGAAAACCTCTCTTTCAAGAGAGTACTTTTTGATGAGTTCAATATCAATAAGAGATAAGGCTTGTCAATTATGGACATTTATTGATATGGACTCATCCTCCATACATGCCAACTCCCTGGCAAGCTTCACTAAAGCATACATTATGATGTTCTCTCCTCGAGAAATCTTATAAAAAGTAACCTCTGGATTTGGGCCAACAACTCAATGGTGTACTTGTGGTAGTGATGGAGCTTGGGCTTTACAACCTTATGACCTAGTGATTTGATTGATAATTTGCTAAGAATTCCCAAAGATGTTGATGTTATGGATACTTAGAGTAACAACTAACACCAAACTGGAAATTAGAGCCTCATATTTAGCTTCATTGTTGGTGAAAGAATTGGATAGATGGTATGAGAATCCCATCACATCATGGTCCTGAGTTAAGAAAACTATTCCTACCCCTGACTTTCTTGAAATAGTAGATAGTGGTTATTCTCCTCTATGAGAGGAAGTTGCACCATCAAAGTATATCTCCTAGCGATAAATGCTAGCATCCCTTAAGTTCATGATTTATTCATCACAGAGATCATCACTAAGTGGAGAGTCAGCAGGAAGTGGGTGTGTTGCTAAGAAATCAACTAGAGATTATCATTTCGCTGCACGGAGGGGTACGAAGGTAATTTCAAACTATGAGAGGATCATGGACTGTCATGTGAATCATCATGATAACATCAACTATTTCATGAGATATTATAGTGGATTGATCCTAGAGATTAAGTTTATCTTACGAGGAAGCACATAGTATTATAGCTTTTGGGATTCAAAGATTAAAGCTAAGCATTACTCAATGGGTGGATAATTAGCCTCATTGGGGATTAAATGATAGTTGAGGTAGTAAAGTGTATTTTCCTTCCATTTATCATTGGCTTGGGGCAACAAAGCACCAAGGGATTCATGTAACACAGTAGTGTAAAGTATGAGCTACTTACCCGAGATTAGGGCTACTAGAATTGATGATGTCATCAGGTAATGCTTGATGTCTTCAAAGGCATGCTCACACTTGTTATCCCACTTGAACTGGGCATCCTTTTTGACAAGTGTTGACAATGGCTGACATCTTACTAATAAGTTGGATATAAAGCATCTTAGATATGCCAACCACCCCTGGAATGATCTGAGTTGAGTTAAACTTTTATGGGGTGGAATTTTTAAAATCGCCTGATCTTCTCCAAATCGATTTGATCGGTGTCATAATAAACCAAGGAATTTCCTAAAGCTACTCAATCCATATTTTAGGGTTTCATTTTGAGGTTAAATTATCTTAACAGTTCATAAACTACTCTCAAGTCAAAGAGATGGTCTTCCTTTTCTCTACTTTTCACCATGAGATCATCGACATAGCACTCGACTTGATGATGAATGAGTTCTTCAAAGATTCAAGTCATAGTCCACTGGAATGTAGCACCAAAATTTTTAAGGCTGAAAGGCATGACCTTATAGCAATAGATTCTAATCGGGGTTCTAAAAGTAGTGTTTCTTTCATCTTCAGGGGTTATCTTTATTTTCTTACATCTAGATGAACCATCTATGAAAGAGAAGGCTACATTTGATGAGAAAACAAACCACACAAATCTCAAGCATTTACATTGGACTTATCACCCCACGCATGGGTGACTAAGTCCACTTGGCCTATTAGATTATGCTTAGGGGTATAAGCACCTATAAGCAAAATCATTTATATTTTTATTCATGATAGCGCCCCTTAAGCAAAATCTCCTGTAAAAAAGAATAGTTAGACTAAGAATGTCCTACCATTCATTCTATGAGCATACACCCTAACATCTAGTCTAAAATATATATCATAAAATAAAACAAAAATTTAAACCATGCACCAACCTATCCTAAGGCTAGAAGTGGTGACTTAGGCTAATGTGTGTGCTTTGAAGGTTTGTTAGTTAGCTATAGCTTTAGGGTCAAATTTTCTAAGTGTGAAGAACATGTTCAATTTGGAGGAGGGTTTCATTTAAGTTGTTTAATTATTTTGGGTTGATATTATTTCATGTTTTGATTTGGTTTAAATGGATCATACAATTAATTACTAAGTTATGAAGAGATGGAAAGTGAAGAGAATCTCTCTTCTTCCTAACAAGTAATTACTAAAGTAGATTCACATTTTAGTTTTATTTAGGTGAATGTTTTGATTAATTCTTATAATTAATCCTAAGTTTAGATAAACTCTAAACAAACCTATTCAAAAAGAAAGGCATTTTAAGATTAAATAAAATGAATCAAAATTTACATAATACACATTACTTCCTTTCTTTCCCAACTTATATAACATGCATATGGATGGACCCTAAGCGTATATTTACATAGAAATGAGAGTATTTAACATACTTTATGATGAATACTAAGTAAATCATTTAAACAATTTTAGGAGTTTGCTATGCATGATTTTCATTAGTAAAAATTGTTTCCTTATCAAAATTTTAACACACAGAAAGTAAGGTACAAGACCTACTTTGGAAAACTTAAATCCTCACAACCTAAGGGTTTTCCAGACTAATATAACACTTTCCTTAAATACAAACATATGTATAAAATAAATGAAATGGAAAAGAAGAATGCAAAAGTTGCATTAATGGATTCATTTTATTTATGCAATTTATGTGTGCTAGTATAGGTAACCCTTCTTAAGTGGTAGCAAAGAGATGAATATGATATGGAATTAGGTGAGTGTTAGGTTCTTTTCAAATGAATCATGCACCTCACCATATTCCTATTAAAAAGCTATACCAACATAGAAGGAAACCTATGCTAAACATACCTTATATTCTTTCACATGCAAGCTTATAATTAAAGTATGAGTAGCATACTTTAGATTTGGTATTTGATTTAAATGTTTTGAAAATAATTTGGATTTAATAGTGATAATAGCCATTCATATTTCTACTTTAGCCAACACATGCAAATTTGAGATAAAGTAATCAATTTCATTTTAAAATTTGAATTTTAAAATTATTAATGCATGAAATCACATGACATACAACTTTAACATGTTGGGGAAAGATTTAAAGCAATGAAAGCATGTAAACAAGTTCACTTCACTTAAATCCTAAAGACATTCTTATAAAATAAGAAAGTTTAAATAAATCAAAGTGAATTCAATGTGATTTTTTGTTTTGTTTACAGTTTGATTTAATTTTGAAAAGGTGAGATGTGTTTGTTGTTCCAAACCCATTACCACATGTGTTTGATATTTTTGTTTAATTTTTAGATAATTAGATCCACTTTTATGCATTAATTATGTTAAAGTATGAATTAAGTAACTTAATTAATCCTTTACCTACACCACATTAGAATAATTAACCAAATAATTATGAGCCAATGAGATGATAAAACTCACAACAACAACAACAACAGCAACAACAAGCCTTAATCCCACAAGGTGGGGTTGGCTACATGAATCCTTCATCTCCATTGTGTCCTATTATGTGTCAAATTCTCATTTAAATCAAGTATACTAAGATCATTTTTTATACATCTTAACCGAGTCTTTTTAGGTCTACCTCTAGCTTTCTTAACAAAAGGAAAATCTAATGCATCTACTCTCCTAATCGGGTCATCAGACGACTGACGTTTATGTGGCCAAACCATCTAAGGTGACTCTCCCTAATCTTATCTACCACTGGAGCTACTCCAACCTTTTCTTGAATATACTCATTTTGCATTCTATCTCTAAGAATAAAGCCACTCATCCACCTAAGCATCCTCATCTCTGTAACACTTAACTTAGTCTTATGCTTCTCTTTTATTGGCCAACATTCTGCACCATAAGTCATTGCAGGTCTTACCACCATCTTATAAAATTTTCCTTAAGTTTAAGTTGAACTTTTCTATCACATAATGGGCCAGATGCATTCCTCCACTTCAACCATCCAGCTTGAATTCTACTAATAACATCTCCATCTATTTCGCCAACATTTTGAACAATACAACCTAAATATCTAAAATGCTCACTCTTATTAATGACTTGTTAACCTAATGTCACAACACTACCATTAGAACTTCTACAACTAAAATTACACTCCATATATTCAATTTTAGATTTACTTAAACAAAAACCTTTAGACTCTAGAGTTGACCTCCATAATTAAAGTTTATGTTGGACTCCCTCTCTAGTCCTTTCAACAAGATGAATGTCATTTGCAAAAAGCATACACCAAGGTACATCTTCTTGTAAATGCCTAGTAAGAACATCCATAACTAAAGTAAAAAGATCAGGACTAAAAGCTGATCCTTTATGTAATCCAACTGAAATAGGGAAATTTTTATCAAT
The DNA here is from genome assembly GCA_021442155.1 of Cymbidium sinense. Taxonomy (NCBI): domain Eukaryota; kingdom Viridiplantae; phylum Streptophyta; class Magnoliopsida; order Asparagales; family Orchidaceae; genus Cymbidium; species Cymbidium sinense. The sequence continues at coordinate 46,458,261 of CM038216.1, forward strand.
CCTCTTTGTGTTTGGACACAAGTAACATCTCTAGTATACAAATCCTTAATGACTTGAATATAACCAATATTAACTCCATTCTATTCTAGAACTCTCCAAAGAACATCTCTTGAAACTTTATCATAAGCTTTCTAAATTTAATAAATATCATATGTAGATCCTCTTTGCTTTCTCTATGCTTTTCCATCAAACCCCTTAACAAATGTATAGCATCCATAACAGATCTACCTGGCATAAACCAAACTGATTGTGAGAAACTTCTATATCACATCACAACCTATGCTCAATTACTCTCTCCCATAATTTTAATGTATGGCACATTAACTTAATTCCTCTATAATTTGCACACTCTTGTGCATCACCTTTATTCTTAAATATAAGAACCAACAAACTCTTTCTCCACTCATCTGGCATCTTTTTAGTTTTTAAAATGACATTAGAAAGATTTGTAAGCCAAGAAATTCCTTGATCTCCTAAACATTTACTCACTTCTATTGGAATATTATCCGGTCCTACTGGTTTTCCATATTTTATTTTCTTTAAAGCTTCGCTAACATCAGAATTACTAATATGAAGATAAAAATGAAATTCTCTATTTTTTTAGGGTATTAAGGTTGTTAAAATCAATCGTACTTTCAGATCCTTCATTGAAAAGTTTATCAAAATACCTCATCCACCTATTTTCAATATCCTTTTATAAAAAAGCATTTTATTATTTTATCCTTAATACACCTCACTTGAACCATGTCTTTACTTCTCCTATCTCTTTGGTTGGCTAACTTATACATACATCTTTCACCTTCTTTGGTATCTAATCTATTGTATAAATCACTAAAGCTAAATTTTTTGCATCATATGTTACTTTCTTAGAATCTCTACAGGCCACTTTATATCTTTCCCAATTCTCTGAGTTTTACATCTAAACCAAGTTTTATAATAATACTTCTTATTTTTTATCTTTTCTTGCACACTCTGACTCCACCACCAACTATTCTTATTAAAATAAGCTTTTCCTTTTGATTCTCCAAGCACATCTTTAGCAACTTGCTTAATTTTACTTGTTATTTTTTCCCACATAATGTTAGCTTCCTCATGAACATCCCAAATTCTAATCTCTTGTAGCTTGCTCTTAAAAATATTTTTATTTGTATTCTTTAAGTGTCCCCATCAAATTCTAGGATAATAATTTGGTTTTTTGTTTCTCTTACAACCTTTCATCTTAAAATCTAAAACTAACAAATGATGTTGGGTACTTAGATTTTCACTTGGAATGACCTTACAATCTTTACAATCTAAATGATATATTCTTCTTATCAAAAAATAATCAATATATGTTTTACTAGATCCATTTTTATAAGTAATAATATGTTCATCTCTTTTCTTAAATAAAGTGTTAGCAACTACAAAATCATAAGCTAAAGCAAAATCTAATATTGTCTTACCTTCTTCATTTGTCACTCCAAATCCATAACCACCATGAATACTTATAAAATCTTCTCCCACTCTATCAACATGTCCATTTAAATCTCCTCCAATAAATATTTTTTTCTTCAAGAGGTATCTTTTGTACTAATCTCTCTAATTCATTCCAAAAATTTTCTTTTGCGCTTACCTCCAAACCTACTTGAGGAACATAGACACTTATAACATTGATAATCTTAGTATCAACAATAATCTTTAAAACTATAATTCTATCTCCACATCTATTAATATTTATAACATTATCCTACAAAATTTTATCTATAATCACACCTACACCATTTCTAGTTAGACTTTTATGAGAATACCAAAGTTTAAAACCTAAACTATCAATCTCCTTGGCCTTCTCCCCAACCCATTTTGTTTCTTGAACACATAAAATATTTATCTTTCTATGAACCATAATATCTCTATTAATTCCATTAATTTACTTGTAAGAGTGTGCCATTATTCCAAGATCCTAACCTAATTCTAGTTTCATGGACTAACTTCTTTATCCATCCATAATGTGGGAACCCCTTATTTAACTCACACCGGCCAATGCAACTCGCACATTTTCGTATTGAATCCATACAATGTGTCACTTCTGGGGATGCCTTAGCATTAACATAATGATTTAAAGGATTCATGTCATGATTATTTTGACAAGTTTTACGCTGGCTATCGACTACCTAACGTAACCCTCCACTTTTCACATCCGGACTTGGGATGAACAATAGTTTGATATTTTGGTTTAATTTTTAGATAATTAGATCCACTTTTATGCATTAATTATGTTAAGGTATGAACTAAGTATCTTAATTAATCCTTTACCTATACCACATTAGAATAATTAACCAAATAATTATGAGCTAATGAGATGACATAAAACTCACAAGGAATTTAAATTTTGTAATGCACCAAATAAGAAAGAGGCCTAATGAAATTTGGCTAACAATTAAAGGTTAATTAAGCTATGGGGTTTAGCTTAAGTAATTTTAAAACACCCTTTCATACATAAAAATTGTGTTTTGATTTCCTTAATTAAACTTATGCTATTAAACACCTTAGCATCTACCCAAAGTAGATTAATTATGTTCTAGAACTTTTTAGAATTTAGAAATTAATTAAAGGAATAATTAATGAATTAACCCTTAATTAAGAAGAGAATAAGAAAAGAAAAATGGGGTTTAGGGAATAGCTTAGGGAAGAAGCTCAAAAAATATTCCATAAACCATCTACTTACTGGATCTGACCTTAATCAATCATAATCATAGATTAAAATCACTAATTACACCTTAATTATCCTTAATTATATAAGGAGAGTAATTAAAAAATCCATATGCAATTCTTCTAATCAAGCCTTCAATAAATCCAAAGAAAATCAAGGGAGGGTAAGTCATCCCTAAAACATACCCAAGAAATTTGGGATTAATTAGAGGCTTAATTAAAAAGTAATTATCAAAATTAAGTTTCCAAGAAAACACAAAATATAAAAATCATAATTCAAAAATCATTGAAATTAATTTTAAAATATTCTAGGTTGAATTATCTATCCAAAGGATTTTATTTCATAATTTTTTGAATTTTGTAGAGGGCGTTATGAATTTTAGAAGATCCCTAGGTTAATTAGAATTAATTAAAACATTTTAAACAAATCCTATAGCTCATGGTACGACACGTGCCAGTGGCAGTCAGCACGCTTTACATGCATCGCACTGTGAGGGATTTACTTAAATGTCAAATCCAAAATGGCAGCTAGTGATGGACACGGTTTGATCACTATCATCCGATCAAAGACTGGACAGTCAGAGATCTCCTTGCGATTTTAAAATGGATAACGGATATCTAAACATGGGAAATTATCTCGGCCATCCATTCAAAATGCATAGATGGATAGCTGAGATCTCCCAAGTTCTTTCCCTTGATCATTAAGGATCATCCATGATCAAGGGGAAGATTTGAGCTTGATCAAGCTCAGATTCAAACAAAACTCAACCCACACCATCTAAAGCTAAAGAGCGGCACATCCAACAATCAAAAATCCATGGGATTAAAATTTCTTTCACAATGCTCCACACCACATTGAGTTCAATGGTCATAAAATCCCACACCTCACCGGCCCTCGATTCCCTTGGAGAAGCTTTTTCTAGTTGAGATGAAGTTGTGTTGAGAGTATGAGCACTTGAGGTTGAGTGGATTGGTATATGGACCACCTCCCTTACCTAGCTTGTGGCCTTGATCCAATTCAACTCTTCCTTGTTGTGGGAACTCCAAAAAAAGCTTGGGTGCACTCGACTTAGCTCCTTGATGAAGTATGCAAGAGCAATTGGATGAAAATTGAGTGAAGAGGAAGTTGGCTCTTCAATAGGCCTCCCCTATTTTCAAACTCTAAAAATGGAGAAATGGAGTTTTCAAATCCTCTCTAAGAAGCTTGTAAATACTCTCTAAGGCTTGCACTGAGTTCCTTAGCTTCAATCGATAAAGGAGAAGTTAGAATTGAAATGAATTAAGGGGAGTATATCTCCCCCTTGAAGGATTGGATGGCAGTCGACCCACTTGTCATTTTGATCCAATTGATCATATTGGAAAATTTATTTTGGCTATTTTGAGTGTGAAAATGGTCAGTTTGAGCGAAGGAGTGGATTTCCAACCTCTTATGTGCTTGAATTTGAGTGGGAGAGGGAGTTTGAATTTGGAATTTTAACCCATGGGGTTGGTTTTGGTCTAGGGACCAATTAGACTGACCAAAACCCATTGGGTTGGGTCCACCACTCTTCAGTAGGTCCCCTTGAGCCTATAGAAGAGCCTCGAGTTAATGAAAAGAGGGTATGACCAAATTACCCATGGATTAAGCCAAAATTTGTTCTATGGCCTAGAGGTAAGATGGTCATTTTGCTAATTTTTTACATTGGATATGTTGGGTATGTGGGGAAATTAGGTTTGGCCAAGTTTCATGAAATTTGGAATTCATTTGATAGGGTTTGGCTCATGTTGAACCATTTAGGTCAAAATGGGTCAACTTGGTTCAAGTTGACCAGTTGGTCATATTGGGTCAAAACAATGGTTGGGTCAAGTTCATATAACCATTTGAAATGTTTTGGTTCATTGGTTTGATTCAATTTGGTATAGTTTTAAATTTGGCTCATATGACTTCATTTAGGTCAAATGGGTCAAGTTGACCCATTTGAGCTAGGTCAAGGGTAGTAGAGGTTAGTCATATGAAGTGGATTTGTATCTTTGTTTCCAATCAATTTTGGTTAAGTCCAATTGTTGCTCAACTTGACCCCTTTAGCTCAAGTTGGGTCTAAGGTCAAGTGGGCTAGATTGGGTCTAGTTGGCTAATTAAGGCCTTGGTCAAGTTCAAAAAGTGATTGGAATGAACTTGACTCATTGGTTTGGATCAATTTTTCTTAGATCAAGTTTTGACACATTTTGACCCTTTAGTCAAAATAATCAAAAGTGGCAATTGGGCTAGGTTAGGCTCAAGTGTTGGTTAGGATTAAAATTGGGTTCATAATGGTACTTTAGGTCATTTGGTCAAGTGAGACTAAGTCAAATGGCTTGGTCAAAGCTTGATTTGAGCTTGATTGATCTTAAATGGATTTATGATTGAAATATAAATCCATTTACAAGTGATTTGAAGTCAAATAGGTTTTGATCTATTTGATAGTTTCATAATCAAAGGAAGAATATGAAAGGGTTTTGGGTTTGATTTTTGACATAGGTTTTGAATGATTGATTAAAGTTTGGATTTATATATGAGTTCATGATTGTAGGGTTGATTGAATCTTGAGAGAAAATCAAGAGTTTGGCTTGATTTGAAATTGATTTGGCTAAGTTCAAGATTTTGACTTGAAAGGCTTAGATTGATTTTGAGTTGATTTGAGTTTGATTTTTTGGAATAGGTTTTGAATGTTTGAAAATTTAGGTCCAATGGAAAGGTGCGAGCACTCAATTGGAGTTCTTTGCTTTTTGCCTTGTATATGTAAGCTTCGGTGGTGTGCTTTTGGGAAGTCCAATGCTCTATAAGAGATAGAGGGAAGACATAATTCTAAAAAAGTCCACTTGGTGAAAAGTACTCACCATACAGCCTAAGAGAACTTTCATCGATACAAAGATTAGATTAGCATTATTTTTGCTTTTATGGGAAGATACGAGGATTTTTAGCTGGAATCTTATTAAAGATGGGAGCATATGGATTGATTAGTGATTACTGATTATTCTACAACTAACCTGTGGTTAACCGATTGGGTTAAAGGGGATTTACTTTCGATACACAGACCTCTGAAGAACCTACCCGGAGAAACCCTAGGATCAATTTTGGCATCTGATAAAAGACTCCATCAGCCTAAGTGACAAATTTCTAAGAATTCTTCATTTATATATGTGAATATAAATGATAATATAAATTTATCATGAGAAAATTTCAAGGATTTGAAGTGGTTTAATCATGATTTAGGCTAAGTCCATTAAGAAGGATTTAAGGGACTTAGGAAAATTTTGGAGTCTAGAGTTTGAATTTTGAATTTAATTTTGATTGATATTTATATTTCATTTATATATGTGAATATAAATGAAATATAAAATAATTATGAGAAAATCCCATGACTTTGAGATGGTTTGATCAAGGTTTATGTTAAGTCCTTTAATGAAAAATTAAGGACTTAAGGAAATTTTAAATTGAGAATTTAATTTGATGGTTCGATTTGAATGATTTGTATTTATTTTTCATTTATATATGTGAATATAAAAGAGAATATAAATTAGTTTTAAAAAAAATATCATGATTTTGAATTGATTTGTCAAAGTAAGTCCATTAATGGAAAATTAAGGGACTTAAGAAAATTTCATGAATTGATTTGGAATTTTGAGTTTAGTTTGATTGAGTTAAATTTATATTTTATTTATATATGTAAATATAAATGAGATTATAAATGAATTTTGAGAAAATCTCAAAGTTTTGATTGGTTTTGATCATGATTTTGCTTAAGTCCTTAAAGGAAGATTAAGGACTTAGACAAAATTTGGACATGAATTTTTATGAATTTTGATCATGGGTTTTAATCATAGATTTAAATCATGGATTTGATTTGAGTTTGGAGGAAATCAAATAGAATTTATTTGGAGTTTGACTTGGAAGAAGGAAAGTAAGGAATGGTTTAAGCTAAGGGTAGGAAGTTTTCCTAACACCCCAAAGGCATGACCTATTTCTATGGCTAACTTTTCTAAGTCTCTTGGGTTAGATTGAGTGTCCACCTAATCACTAGATATGTCTTAAGACTAAGGAACTCTTAAGGTCTAAGAGAGTCCTATGTCTAAGATGGAGGTTGAAAGCTCATCCTAAAATGAGGTCACAAATTGTTTTTTTTGGTTCGATTGGTTATTTGCTGGGGTGGTTACTTTTTGCCTTGAGTGTTGTTGGCTTGGTCTCTTATTTTGGTTGAGGATTTGGACTACTTTTGGTTTCTCTAGCCCCTTGATTTGTATGTGTTTGCTAGGTGGTTTGGTAGGGTGGGCTTGGTTGTTTTCTCTATTGCTTTTGGTGATGATTTTCTAGTGTTTTTTGGATGCCGTTTTGGTCTTATCATGGGTTCTTTTTCCTCTCTTTGGTTATGTTCATTTCGTATGGCTGTCTTTCTATTTCTAATGGAGGTATTGCACCTACATTTTTATATCTTGCCTCTATTATATAGCTTGGACTGGTGGCTGCTGTTAGTGTTGGCCTTGTTCTCTGATCTAGTTTAGAATTGATGGTTTCTTGGTGCTAGTTGTAAGTTGCTATTTTGGTTTTGGGCTATTGCTTTGTCTAGTGACACTAGAGGGTTTGGTTCCTATCGGTGGTGACTTTGCTTATTGGGTGAAATATTGGCATCTTTCATTTCTACTTGGGTGGTTTTTTTGATGCTACTTCCTAGGCTTAGGTGGCCTTTAGTCTAGATGATTTATGGGCTAGCTATTTTGTTGCTTAGGTTGCAAGTACTAGAGAATTATTGAATTCACTCTTTGGTGGATTGCCTTCAGAGGTAAATGGGCTTTCATATTGGGATGATTTCCTTATTATCTTTTGGCTGGTACATATGTGATTGTAACCCTTCTTTTGAAGTCTGGATGCTCACACTTGTGGTTGCCCCTTAAGATGAAGGTGACTGAGCCAAAGCCTTATTTGGAATCTTCTTTTATATTGCTCTTTATTATGTGTTTAAGCTTGATTTTCTCTAGCTACGCTAATTACATCTTCTAGTTTCTTACAAGATTCTTTTACAAGTTCTTTGCATGTTTCGGATCCTGGATGTGGTTTGTGCAACTCTCGAAAGACATTTCTATCTAGTAGTGGGTTTTTGATCCTCTGTTTCTGTTTTTGCTTTGTTGTTTGGTCTTTTATCTTTTTTTTAGGGTTTTATTTCCTTGTTTTTGTTGTAATAGATAGGGGATTTTTCTCTCTAGGCTGAATGTAGCTCTCTAAGTGGTAGTTAAGAGAATTAACCCTTCTTAAGGACCTTGTACTCTTTTCTTTGTGGCAATAAAATTCACCCCTCTATAGGTTTCTTAAAAAAAACCCTAAACCCTAAACAAATCTTAAGGCTTAAACCATAGACCCTAAACCCCAAAAAACTAAAAACCTAAACCTAAACTAAATAAAACATAAAAATAAAATAAATAAAAAAACCTAAACCTAAACCTAAAAAAGCAAATAAAATAAAAAATATAAACTAAACTAAAAATAAAATAAATGAAAACCTAACCAAAACTAAAAATAAAAAACCTAAATAAAATAAAAACTAAATCTAAAATAAAAATAAAATAAATTGAAAACAAATTAAAATAAAAACTAAAAGAAAGTTAAAGCTAAAAAAACTAAAAATAAATAAATAATATAACCTAAAACCTAAATTAAAAAATAAAACATAAAATTAAAATAAAATAAACCTAAACCTAAACTAAAATAAATAAAACCTAAACCTAAACCTAAAATAAACTAAACCTAAACCTAAACTTAAACTAAATAAAATAAAATAAACTAAAAATAAATCTAAACCTAAACTAAAAAATAAAACCTAAAAAATAAAATAAAGACCTAAAACCTAAACCTAAATTAAAATAAATAAACCTAAAAACTAAAACCTAATCTAAAAAATAAAAAAAAAAAAAAAATAAAAAATAAAATTAAACTAAAAAATAAACCTAAACCTAAACCCAAACCTAAAAAATAAACTAAAAAAAATAAACACAAAATAAATAAACTAAACAAAATAAAAATATAAAATAAACCAAAATAAAACTATAAAATAATCTAAATAAACTAAATAAACCTAAATCTCAATTTACATAATTTTTTTAAAAAATCCTAAACCCTAAACCCTAAACCCTAAACCTACAACCCTAAACCCTAAACCCTAAAACCTACAACCCTAAAACTTAAACCATAAACCCTGAAAACCCAAACCTAAACTAAATAAAACCTAAAAATAAAATAAAAGAAAAAATCTAAACCAAAATAAAATTCATGGCATCCCTATGCACATAAAAGGATCCTTGCTAGAACCAAATAAAAAATTCATGCTTTGTTTAATGCAAATTTAATTAGCAATTTTTACTTTAGAGGTTATAAATTTGTGGTTAAAACTAGGTATCACTTTGCATGATGATCCTTCCTATAAGAGTAATAGGATTATACATTGGATTAAGCCTAAAGAAAATTCTATTAAGATCAATACATATGGTTTTGTTTCCTCAAACAAATAAGGATGTGGTGGAATTCTTAAGGATTCTAAAGGCATTGTCATTTGTGCTTTTGCTGACCCCATCAAAGCTTGTTCTATTATTTATGCTGAACTCATGGCTATTATCAAAGCTATTGATATTTGTTTAAGCAAAGGCCTCTTTAATAATTGGATTGAAGTTGAAGCTCTTCTTTTACTTGATATGCTCTATAATAATAAAATGGGAAATACTGACTAACTTAATCTTCTTAGTCACACTAAAAAAGCTTCTTTTCAAGTTTGCTACAAAATTTTTTACATTCTTCATGAAGGTAATGCTTGTGCTGATTTGTTGGTAAATTTGGGAAGGGAAGTAAATGAGCTCACTTTATTTGATAACCATAGCTTACCTAAGCATCTATGTGGTCTGGTCAATATTCATAACATTGGACTGCTTTACATTAGACTTTAACCTTCCACTATTTTGTCGATCTTTTCGCTATGGTGGTTTTATTCAGTATATTTTTTGTTGTTTTTTTTTGTGCTCCCCTCACTAGAAAGTGGTTTTAGCTAAATTTATTTCTATACTTAAACCTTCTTCCTATATACCACATTATATACTTTCCTGGCATTTTTTGGGTCATAATGGTGCTATTTTTAATTGGTTTCCCTACCCTCTGAGCCTGGTGGTTTTGTTTTTGTGGCCCATGCTTTGTGTCTCCTATTGGGTTGTGGCTGTGCCAAATTTTGGCCTACCACTTTTACCAACGAATGTTGGGTTTGCCTCTGGTTTTGGCTGGTTGTGGCCTTTTATGAATTGGATTTGCGGATGCTATGGTTAGTTGTGCTGGTTGTTGCTATTTGTTTTTTTATCTACCTGGGTATTTTGGCTGGTTATTTTTTCAGGGTTGTTGTTGGCCTCTTCTAGCTTGTCTTAGTTTTGGGTTTTTTGGTGGTTGTTGTTCTATTTTTCTAGTTTGGCATGGAGGCTTCTATTGGTTGGTTCCAACTACATTGTGAATTGGAGTTAGCTGTTCTATGGATATTGTCTCCCCATTTTCTCCTTAGTACTTACTGTCTGCTCTTTGGGATTTAGAAGGGGTTTGTTTGTCTTGGCCTTATTTCCTTATAGCTTAGGCTAAGTGGTCCTCCTTGGCCTTTTCTAGTTTGGTTGGGTGACTACTTTCTTATTTCTTCAATTTTTTTGGAGATCTATCGGCGGGATGTGGATTTTTTTGCTGCTGTTCTTTTCCCACTTCTTGGGCTCTATATTGGCTTTGTCTGCTAGTTGGTTTTGTTGACTGGTTGGCTATTTGGTTGGCTAGTTTATTGGGTGGATGTGTTGTGTTTGGTGGTTGTTAGGTGCCCCTAGTTGGGTTCTTTTGGTTTGGTTTCTAGTTTGCTTCTGGGTTGGTTATCCTCTCTTGGGTGCCACTATTTTTCCTTTATTTTTGCTTCTCAAAATTGTGGTGTCAATTTTCCTACTGCTCTGACTTCTCCTACTGCTCATCCTATTGGCTGCTAGCCTAGGTGGTTTTATTAGTTATTTTGTTGGTGGAGGATATGAGCTATTGTGTTATTTTTTGGTCCTATTTTTGGACTTATTATTGAGGGTTGGCAGCTTGAGGGGTTTTTTGTGGCTACTATCTTACCTTGGATTCTTGTGTCATGGCTTGGTGTTTTGGGCTTTATGTTGGCTGTTGGTGTTAACTCACTTTAGCTTTGTTGGCTTTTTTGGTTCTCTAATTTTTCTCCTCTTGGGTGGTGATGGAGGATTTTCTTTTTTTTGGCTACGTTGGTGGTGGTTTTGATGGTAATTTTTGGATACCCTCTTGGTCTCTTAATGCTATGGCTTTCCTCTCTCTAGTGCTGCTTATCTTTTACTATTTTCCTATTGGGTAGAGGTTTTGCCATTGGATTTGGATTGTTAGTGCTCTTGAGATAGTTGTGGGTTGTTCTTGGCCACTGACCGTACTGTAACTTCTAGGATGCTGGCTTTAAGAGTTTGGTCTATTGAGGGTTTTGGTTGGTGGGTTGGTTGCTGGTTATTTTTCCCTATTTTTTAGTGTAGGAACTAGAACACTATGGACTATTTTGCCTTGGATGGTTACTTATATCAAGTATGTTTGCTACGATGGAAATGATGTTTCCCCATATCTTCACTTTGGTTGGTAGCGCATATGTAACCCTTCTCAAAGTTTGGATGCTAATATGTATTGTTGCCCTTGAGATGATCTTAAGCGAGCTTGAGCCTTCTCTTTCTCAGCTCTTTCTAAATTGCTTACTTTATTATTTTCCCTTGAGCTATGACCATTGCCTTTGTAGTGTTTTGTAGATTTCTTTTGTTGCTTGGAACTTCACAGATGAAATGATCTTTACACAACCAACTCAAGTACTATTGATGTGGATCATACTTATCTTGCCTTCTCAAAGGGATCATGAGCTACTACTGACTAGTCCTTCTACTATTTACTTAAGTTTTATTTATCATTTTTGTGTCTTTCTCATTTACTTTTTTATCGTTGCTTTTGCTCTTTTATTTTCTTTTTCCATTGTACTTAGATGAGGGTTTACCTCATGAGATTTCTAGTAGCTCTATGAGTAGTAGAAATTTGAGCTTTATCACTTTTAAGGACATTGTATGCTTTATTTTTATTGTAATAAAATTTTGATTTTCCCTAAAAAGGAAAACCTAAACCCTAAGAATGGGCAGAACCTTGATTGCAGGAACATCACCATCAACCAGGCTAAGTCTACATCTCGCGATGAAGGCAAAGGTAGAGGCAGTGGTTATCACAGTCGTGGTGAGGGATCTGGAGGGGCTCATGGATATGGAGGTGGTGGTCAGAGGAATGGTGGTTATGGAGGTGGGAGGAGCAATGGAATATACAGCTATGGTGGTGACAGAGGGAGAGATCGGGGATATGATGGTGGATCCAACTACTCAAGAGTTGAGGTGGTTCGATGGAAACTAGAGAAACTAAAGAATGGTTGATCCGATCAACTACTTATAATAATGTGCCTTTATAGTAGAGATGGTTCTAATTATCTAGGGTGTTTTATTTGCTCTATGGGTACTCATTTTAAATATATGTTGTCGCTTGTGTCTTAGAAAACTTGGTGTGCTACCTGGTTAATGAAATCAAAAGAAGAAATGTTGAATCAATTTATTCTCTATTAAAGAAAAAGAAAACCTAAAACCCTAAACACTAAATGAAAACTTGAACCCTAAACCTAAAACCTAAAATCTGAACCCTAAACCCTAAAAACCCTAAACCTTAAACCCTAAACCTTGAACCCTAAACTCTAAACCCTAAAACCCTAAACCCTAAACACTATAACCTAAACCCAAAACCCAAAACCCTAAACCCTAAATAAAAAATAAATTATATATATTAAATAAACTTAAACCTACCAGTTTACATAATTTAAAAAAAACCTTAAACCCTAAATCCAAAACCCTAAACCCTAAAACTAACCCTAAACCATAAACTCTAAACCTACAACACTAAACCAACAACCTAACTTAAGAATTAATGGAATGAAAACAAACTTGAAAATTACATTCCTATTTCTATTTTTGACAAGTTTTGCAACATCGCTATCTTCTCTAATAAACCAGATCAAATCCTTTTCAAGCTTTCTTACAATGGTAATTTCATTCTTAAAGAGGTTTGGAATTTTATTAGAAATAAACAAAACACCTCTTATAGTTTCATTATACTTTGGAACAATATCATTCCTATTTCATATTCAATTTTAGCATGGAGGATTTTGAATAACTTCATCCCTATTGATTCATTGCTCTGGCTAAAGAGCTTTACTTACCTTCTAAGTACTATTGTTGCTTTCATATTGAAAATGTTAATCATGTTTTTGTCAATGGTGCTATTACTTCCAAACTATGGATATGGTATGATGATTTATTTAACACTAACTATTTTCACGGCTCTCTTTCATTATATCCACTTCTTGAAGTTATTTCCATAAAATAGTGAAAGGTCATATCAAAGTTTTAATTGATATTACCCTAATTTGTTTCATTTGGATGGATATAAATGATGTTAAATATCATGGAATCACTAGGAACCATAAAAGGATCCTTGCTAGAACTAAAGAAAAAATTCAAGCTTTATTTAATGCAAATTTAATTAGCAATTTTCACTTTAGAAGTTATAAATTCATGGCTAAAAAACTAGGTATCACTTTGCATGATGATCCATCCTACAAGAGTATTAGGATTATACATTAGATTAAGCCTAAAGAAAATTCTATTAAGATCAATACTGCTAGTTCAATTTCTCCAAACAAATATGGTTGTCATGGAATTCTTAGGGATTTTAAATGCACTATCATTTGTGCTATTGCTTAGCCCCTCAAAGCTTATTCTATTATTTATGCTAAACTCATGGCTGTTAACAAAGATTTTGATATTTTTTTAAGCAAAGGCCTCTTTAATATTTGGATTGAAGTTGATGCTCTTCTTTTACTTGATAAGGTCAATAATAATAAAATGTGAAATGCTGACTTATTTTATCTTTTTAGTCACACTAAAAAGCTTATTTCTAAAGTTTGCTACAAAATTTCTAACATTCTTCGTTAAAGTAATGCTTGTGCTAATTTCTTGGATAATTTGGGAGGGGAACTTAATGAGCTCACTTTGTTTAATAACCATAGCTTACCTAAGCATCTGCATTATTTGGTCAATCTGGATAACACTGAACTGCCTTACCTTATATTTTAACCTTCTACTCTTTTGTTGATGTATTTCTATGGTGGTTTTATTTAATCTATTTTTTGTTTTTTTTTGTGCTCCCCTCACTAGGAAGTGGCTTTTGCTGAGTTTATTTCTATACTTAAACCCCCTTCCTCTTTACCACATTATATACTTGCCTGACTTTTTTTTTTGGGTCATAGTGGTGTTGTTTTAGTTAGTTTTTTTATCCTATGAGCCTGGTGGTTTTCTTTTTGTGGCTCAGGCTTTGTGTCTCCTTGGGTTAGGCTATGCCAGATTTTGGCCTCCCCCTTTTACCAATGAATGTTGGGTTTGCTAGCTATGGCCTTTTTTGAATTGGATTTGGGGATGTATAGTTGGTTTTGCTGGATGCTGCTATTTGTTTCTTTCATCTACTTGGCAATTTTGGGTGGTTATTTTTTTATGGTTGCTATTTTCCTCTTCTAGCTTGGCTTATTTTTGGGGTATTTTGTGGTTACTATTCTCCTTTCTTGGTTTGTCTTGGAGGTCTTTGCGGGTTGGTTCCATTTGCCTTATGAATTATAGTTAGTTGTTATGTGGTTTTCGTCTCCCCATTTTGTCCTTTGAAGTAATTATCTTCTCTTTGGGATTTGGAAGGGATTTTGTTTGCCTCTGTCCTTGTTCCATTCCTTACAATTTTGTTGTTTGTGGTTGGGTGGTCCTTCTTGGCCTTTTCTAGTTTGGATGGGTGATTACCAATTTTGTTTCTTGGTTATTTTAGAGATCCCCATGTGGGTTGTGCCATTATCTATTGTTGTTATTTTCCCACTTTTGGGCTCTAGATTGGCTCTATCTGCTAGTTGGTTTTATTGGCTAACTGGGCTAGTTGGCTGGCTGGGTTTGTTGCATGGGTGGATGTGTTGGTTATGTTTGATGGTTGGTTTAGGTGCTTTTGGTTGGGTTTTTTTGGTTGGTTGTCCTCTCTTAGGTGCATCTATTTTTCCTTTATTTTTTCTTCTTTGTTTGGGAGTAAGTTTTTTTATTGCACTAACTTCTCCTGCTGCTCATCTTATTGGCTGCTAGCCTGGGTGGTTTTATTAGCATTTTTGTTGGTGGAGGATATGAGCTCTTGTGGTTTTCTTTTGTCCTATTTTAGGACTTATTATTGGGGGTTAGCTGCTTGAGTGGTTTTTTGTGGCTGTTGCCTTTCCTTGGATAATTGTCCATGGCTTGGTGTTTTGGGCTTTATGTTGGTTGTTGGTATTGACACCATTTGGTTTAGTTAGCTCTCTTTATTTCCTGATATTTGCCTTTTGATTGGTTATGGTGGATTTACTTTCCTTTTGGCTGCCTTGGTGGTGGTTTTGATGGTAATTTCTGGATGCCCTCTTGGTCTCTCAATGCTATGGCTTTCATCTCTGTGGTGCTTATAATATTCTACTATTTTGCTATTTGGGTGGAGGTTTTGTCCTTGGATTTGGATTGCTAGTGCTCTAGAGATAGTTGTGGGTTGTTCTTGGCCACTAACCCTACTGTAACTTTGCATATGCTAGCTTTATGTGTTTGGTCTGTTGTGAGTTTTGGTTGGTGGGTTACCATTGGTCGCTTGATATTTTTCTCTATTTTTTGGTGAAGAACTAGATCATCACTATTATTTTGCCTCAGATGGTTGCTTATATCAGGTATGATGGATATGATGGCCTTGATGTTTCCCCATATCTTCTCTCTGGTTGGTAGTATGCATATGATTGTAACCCTTCTCATGTAGTTTGGATGCTCATATGTACTGTTTCACCTTGAGATGATCTTAATTGAGCCTGAGCCTTCTCTTTCTCAGCTCTTTCTAAGTTATTTACTTTATCATTTTTCCCTCGAGCTATGAAAATTGCCTTTGTTGTGTTTTGTAGATTTCTTTTGCAGGTTGGAACTTCACAGATGGAATAATCTTTACTCAACCAACTCAAGTGTTGTTGATGTGAATCTTGCTTATCTTCTCAAAGGGAGCTAGCTAACTCTTTTACTATTTTCTTAAGTTTTATTACCTTTTTGTGTCTTTTCTCATTTTATTTTATGTTGTTGCTTTTGCTCTTTTATTTTCTTTTTTCATTGTACTTATATCGAGGTTTAGCTATTTAGGCTTTTTTTAGCTTTGTGAGTAGTAGAAATTTGGGCTTTACCCCTTTTAAGGACATTATATCCTTCATTTTTATGGTAATAAAATTCTAACTTTCACTAAAAAAAATATAAACACTAAGAATGGGAAGAACCTTGATGGAAAGAACATTTCCATCAACTAAGCTCACCAAGATCTAATGGAGGCAAAGGTGGAGGCGTGGTTATCGCGGTGGTGGGGGGATCTGGAGGTGTTGGTGGATATGGAGGGTGTGAGCAATGGTGGTTATGGAGGTGGCGATGATGGAGGTTACAGCCATGGTGGTTGTAGAGGGAGAGATCGAGGATATGATGGTGGATCCCACTACTCGAGAGGTCACAGTGGTTCTGATGGGAACTGGAGAAATTGAAGAATGACCAATCAAATGTGTTGCTTATGGAACTATGTCTTTATAGTAGAGATGGTTCTTGTTATCTGGGATTTTTTGGTTTGATCTATGTGTGCTCATTTTTTATCTATGTCTCCACTTGTGTCTTAAAAAACTTGGTGTATTACTTGGTTGATGAAATCAAAAAGAAGAAATATTGAATCTGAATTTATTTTTATTATATAAAAAAACCCAAAACCCAAAACCAAAAACCAAAAACCTAAACCCTAAACCCTAAACCTTAAACCCTAAACCCTAAAACCTAAATCCTAAACCCCAAACCCTTAAACCCTAAACCCTAAACCCTAAATAAATAAAAAATAAACTAAACTAAAAAAAAAACCTAAAACCTAGTTCTTAATTTTTTTTTTAAAAAACTTTAACCCTAAATCCTAAGCCATAAATCCTAAACCCTAAACCCTAAAACTAACCCTAAACCTACAACCTAATTTAATAATAATTAGAATGAAAAAAAACTTGAGAACTACATTCCTATTTCTATTTTTGATAAGTTTTGCAACATCACTATCTTTTCTAATAAACCAGATCAAATCCTTTATCAAGCTTTCTTACAATGGTGATTTCATTCTTAAAGAGGTTTGAAATTTTATTAAAAATAAACATAACACCTCTAATATTTTCATTAAACTTTGGAACAATATTATTCCCATTTTTTATTCAAATTTAGCTTGGAGGATTTTAAATAACTTCATCTTGGTTAATTTATTGCTCTATCTTAAAGGGTTTTACTTACCTTCTAAGTGCTATTGTTGCTTTCATATTGAAAATGTTCATCATGGTTTTTCAATGGTGCTATTTATACCAAACTTTGCATATGCTATGATAAATTATTTAACAATAACTATTTTCATGGCTCTCTTTCATTATATCAACTTCTTGAAGTTTATTTCCATAAAATTGTGAAAGGTCATATCAAAGTTTTAATTATTGTTACCATTATTTGGTTAATTTGGATGGATAAAAATGATGCTAAATATCGTTGCATCCCTAAGAACCATAAAAGGATCCTTACTAGAACTAAAGAAAAAAATTCATACTTTGGTTAATGCAAATTTAATTAGCAATTTTCATTTTAGAGGTTATAAATTTGTGGCTAAAAACTAGGTATCACTTTGCGTGATGATCCATCCGATAAGAGTATTAGGATTACACATTGGATTAAGCCTAAAGAAAATTCCATTAAAATCAATACTGATGGTTTTGTTTCCCTAAACAAATATGGCGGTGGTGGAATTCTTAGGGATTCTAAAGGCTCTGTAATTTGTGCATTTCTACCCCCTCAAAGCTTCTTATGTTATTTATGCTAAACTCATGGATGTTAACATAGCTATTGATATTTGTTTAAGCAAAGGCCTCTTTAATATTTGGATTGAAGTTGATGCTCTTCTTTTACTTGATATGCTCAATAATAATAAAATGGGAAATGTTGACTTATTTTATCTTCTTAATCACACTAAAAAGCTTCTTTCTCAAGTTTGCTACAAAATTTCTCACATTCTTTGTGAAGGTAATGCTTGTGTTGATTTCCTAGCTAATTTGGGAGGGGAATTAAATGAGCTCATTTTATTTGATAACCATAGCTTATCTAAGCATCCGCATGGTATAGTCAATCTGGATAACAATGGACTGTCTTACCTCATATTTTAACTTTATGCTCTTTTTTTGATTATTTTCTTTGGTGGTTTTATTCAGTCTATTTTTTGTTATGTTTTGTTTTTGTTCCCCTCACTAGGAAGTGGTTTTCACTGAGTTTATTTCTATGCTTAAACCCCCTTCCTCTTTACCCCATTCTATACATGCATGAACTTTCTTGGGTCATAGTGGTGTTGTTTTTAATTGGTTTCTTTATCCTCTGAGCTTGGTGGGTTTCTTTCTGTGGCTTATGCTTTGCATCTCCTATTGGGTTATGGTTGTGCCAGATTTTGGACTACCCCTTTTACCAATGAATGTTGGGTTTGCCTCCGATTTTGGCTTGTCTTGGCCTTATTCAAATTGGTTTTGTAGATTATATGATTGGTTCTGCTAGTTCTCCTATTTGTTTCTTTCATCTACTTGGCTATTTTGGGTGGTTATTTTTCTATGGCTGTTGTTGCCCTCTTCTAGGCGTTATGGGTTTTTTTGGTGGTTGTTGTTCTATTTTATTGGTTTGGCTTGGAGGTTTCTACTAGTTGGTTCCACCTCATGAATTAGAGTTAGTTGTTGTGGTTCTGTCTCTCTATTTTCTCTTCTAGACTGGCTCTTTAGGTTTGGAAGGGGTTTTTTCTTTTACCTTGTTCCTTTCTTACAAATTTGCTACTTCTGGTTGGGTGGTCCACCTTGGGATTTTCTAGTTTGTCTAGGTGACTTTCAATTTTGTTTTTTTGTTATTTTGGAGATATCCAAGTTGGTTTTGGATTTGTCTATTGTTGTTCTTTTCCCTCCTTTTATGGTCTGTATTGGCTCTAGTTGGTTTTGATGGTCGAGGCTATTTGGTCATTGGTTGGTTGTGGATGTGTTGGATGCATTTGATGGTTGGTTTAGGTGCTTTTGGTTGTGTTTTTGGTTTTTCCTGGGTTGGTTAACCTCTCTTGGGTGCATCTATTTTTCCTTTATTTTTGCTTCCCAGTTTGGATGTTTATTCTTTGCCATCTGCTATTAATAGCAGTGATTTTATTTGTTTGTCGGAGGATATGATCTCTTGTTGTTTTCTTTGTCCTATTTTAGGACTTGTTGTCTAGGGTTGGCTGCTTGAGGGGTTTTTTTGTGGTTGTTATCTTGCCTTGGATGCTTATGCCTTGGCTTGTTATTTTGGGCTTTATGTTGGCTGTTGGTATTGACTCCCTTTGGTTTAGTTGGCTCTCCTTATTTCTTGATATTTTCCTCTTAGTTGGTGATGGTGAATTTGCTTTCCTTTTGGTTTCCTTGGTGGTGGTTTTGATGGTAATTTTTGGATGCCCTCTTGGTCTCTCAATGCTATGGCTTTCCTCTCTCTGGTGCTACTTATCTTCTACTATTTTGTTATTTGGGTGGAGATTTTGCCCTTGGATTTGGATTGTTAGTGCTATGGACATAGTTGTCGGTTGTTCTAGGCCATTGGCCCTATTATAACTTTGGGATGCTGGCTTTATGTGTTTGGTCTATTGTGGGTTTTGGTTCATGGGTTGGCTACTGGATGGCTGCTAGCTGGCTATTTATCTCAATTTTTTGGTGTCAAAACTAGATCAAT
This sequence comes from Cymbidium sinense, assembly GCA_021442155.1. Taxonomy (NCBI): domain Eukaryota; kingdom Viridiplantae; phylum Streptophyta; class Magnoliopsida; order Asparagales; family Orchidaceae; genus Cymbidium; species Cymbidium sinense. Next base: position 46,477,884 of record CM038216.1, read on the forward strand.
ATGGACTGTTTTACCTTCGATGGTTGCTTATATCAAATATGATGGCTATGATGGCCTTGATGCTTCCCCATATCTTCTATCTGGTTGGTAGCATGGATATGATTGTAACCCTTCTCATGAATTTTGGATGCTCATATGCATTGTTGCCCCTTGAGATGATCTTAACTATGCCCAAACCTTTTCTTTCTCAACCCTTTCTAAATTGTTTACTTTATCATTTTTCCTTCATCTATGACCATTGCCTTTGTACTATTTTGCATATTTCTTTTGCAAGTTGGAATTTCATAGATGGAATAATTTTTACTAAGCCAACTCAAGTACTTTTGATATGGATCTTGCTTAACATTCCTTCTCAAAGGGATCATGAGCTGCTGCTAACTAGTCTTTTTACTATTTTCTTAAGTTTTATTAGTCATTTTTGTGTCTTTTCTCATTTGCTTTTATGCTGTTTCTTTTGCTCTTTTATTATCTTTTTCCATTATACTTAGAAGGGGTTTAGCTCTTTAGGTTTCTTGTAGCTCTTTAGGTTTCAATCAAAATTTGAGCTTTAACCCTTTTAAAGACATTGTATCCTATATTTTTATGGTAATAAAATACTAACTTTCGCTAAAAAAAGCCTAAGCACTAAGAATGGGTAGATCCTTGATGGGAGGAACATCCAACCGTACTCAGATATGAGGTGAAGGAGGAGGAAATGGTAGTGTGGGATCTGGAGGTGCTGGTGGATATAGAGGTGGTCGTTAGAGCAGTGGTTGTTATGGAGGAGGGAGGAGCAATGGAGGTTACAACTGTGGTGGTGGTAGAGGGAGAGATTGGGGATATGATGATGGATCCTGCTACTGTGGCCGGTGGTTCGGGGAAACTAGAAACCCAAGAACTACCGATCCTTTTGCTATGGATTGTCTATAGTAGAGAGGTTCTAGTTATCTAGTGTTTTGATGCTTAATGCTGCTCATCTATGTTGTCACTCTTGAAAACTGTTACTTGATGAAATCGAAAAGAAGAAATCTTGAATCTAAATTTGTTCTTTGTTAAAAAAAAGAAAAAAAAACAAAAACTCTAAACCCTAAACTAAAACCTAAACCATAAACCTGAATCATAGGTCCCTAAACCCTAAACCCTAAATCCTAAATAATAAAAACCCTAAACCTTTAACCCTAAACACTAAATCCTAAACCCTAAAACCCTAAACCCTAAACCCTAAACCCTAAACCCTAAATAACAAAAAAAAATAAATTAAATATATTATATAAATCAAAACCTATAGTTTTACTATTAACTAAAAAATAAAAACTAAACCTAAAATTAAAATAAATAACTTAAGCAAAAAATTAAAACCTAAAAATAAACCTAAAACAAAATCCTAAAACCTAAACCAAAAAAATAAAATAAAAAGATAAACTTAAACATAAAAATAAAAAATAAAACCTAAACCAAAAAATTAAATAAAAGTAAAACTCAACTAAAATATAAACCTATACCTAAACCTAAACCTAAAAGATCAAGCAAAATAAAAAACCTAAACAAAAATAAATAAACCTAAAATAAATAAACTAAACTAAATAAAAATAAAAATAAACCTAAATATAAATAAAAAATAAAGTAAACTAAAATAAAGAAATAAACTTAATATACTAAATAAACCTAAACCTACCGGAATACTTAATTTAAATAAAAAAACCTTAAACCCTAAATCCTAAACTCTAAAACCTAAACCCTAAACCCTAAAACCTAAAACTACAACCCTAAACCATAAACTAAACTAACCATAAACCCTAAACCCTTACACCCAAACCCTAAACCTAAACCTAAAGTAACTAAATAAATTATAAAAATAAACCTAAGCCCTAAAATCTAATTAACCTAAACCTAAACCTAAACCCTAAGAAAAGAACCTAACTAGGAACATCACTATCAACCATGCTTAGTCTAGATCACGATGGAGGTGAAGGATGCAACATTATCGAGTGGTGGGGGATCTAAAGGTGCCGTGGATATGGAGATGGTGAGCATGGTGGTTATGGAGAAGAAGCGATGAAGGTTACAACTGGTGGTGGTGGAGAGACTGATATGATGGTGGATCTCGCAACTGAGAGGCGTGGTGGTTACGAACTGGAGAAAGTTAAGAATGGTTGATCTAATCTGCTACATGTGGAACTATGTCTTTATTGTAGAGACAGTTCTACTTATTTAAGGTTTTTGATTTTCTCTATGCGTGCTCATTTTTAATCTATATCATCACTTATGTCTTAGAAAACTTGGTGTGTTACCTCGTATATGAATTTGAAAAGAAGAAATGTTGAATCTGAATTTGTTCTCTGTTAAAAATAAAAAAATAAAAAATAAAAACCTAAAAACCCTAAACCCTAAACCCTAAACCCTAAAACCTAAAAATCCTAAACCCTAAACCCTAAACCCTAAACCCTATAACCTAAACCCTAAACCCTAAACTTTAAACCCTAAACCCTAAACCCTAAACTAACCCAAAACCCTAAACCCTAAAATGCTAAAAACCTAAACCTAAAATAAATAAAACCTAAAAAAATAAAATAAATATAACTTAAATAAAAACATAAACAAACCTGAACCTAAACCTAAACATAAAAAGAAAATAAAGAAAAACTAAAACTAAACTAAAATAAAATTAATAAAACTGCTAAAAAAAAAATAAAACCTAAATAAAATAAAACTAAAGAAAACCAAAACTTAAAAAAATAGACCAAAAAAACAAAATGTAAAAAAATAAATAAAAAATAAAATGTAAATCTTAAATAAAAAAAGCTAAAGCTAAACCTAAACTAAAATAAACTAAACTAAAATAAATAAATCTTAAACCTAAACTTGAAATAAATTAAACCTAAACTTGAACTTAATAAAAAAACTAAAATTAAACCTAAAATAAAAACCTAAAACCTACACCTAAAATATAAAATAAAAATAAAACAAAGCTAAAAAATAACTAAAATAAAAACCCTAAACTAAAATAAATAAACCTAAATTAAATAATCTAAACTAAAAAAAATAAAAATAAACTTAAATAAAAATAAAAAAATAAAATAAACTAAAATAAATAAAAAATAAACTAATTAAACTAAATAAACCTAAACTATTTAATTTTAAAAATAAAATAATAAAACCTATTCTAAACCTAAATAAAACTAACCCTAAAATAAAATAAGCCTAATCATAAATAAACCCTAATCCCTAAACCCTAAATCCTAAACCCTAAACCCTAAGCCCTAAACCCTAATCCATAAACCCTAAACCCTAAACCCTAAGCCCTAAAACTATAAAACCCTAATCCATAATCCCTAAACCTTAAAACCTAGACTAAACCCTAAGCCCTAAACCCTAATCCATAAACCCTAAACCCTAAACCCCAAACAAAAACCCAAAACCCTAAACTAACCCTAAACCCTAAACCGTAAACCCTAAAAGCTAAAAACATAAAGCTAAACTAAATAAAACCTAAAAAAAAAAAACTTAAACCAAAATAAAATAAATAAAAATAATGTAAAATAAAATCATAAAAAAAACCAAACCTAAACAAAAAAAATAAAAATAATAAACAATAAAAACTAAATTAAAATAAACTAAATAAAAACCTTAACTAACTAAAAAATAAAAACCTAAATAAAATAAATACTAAACCTAAAATAAAAATAAAATAAACTTAAAATAAAATTAAATAAAAACCTAAACCTAAAAAATAAACCAAAACATAAAACCTAAAAATAAATAAAAAAGAAAACCAAAACCCAAAACAAAAGAGCTAAACCTAAACCTAAACTAAAATAAATAAAACTAAAATAAATAAAACATAAAAATAAACTTAAAATAAACTAATCCTAAACCTAAACCTAAACTAAAAAAAGAAAACTTAAAAATAAACCTAAAACCTAAACCTAATAAAATAAAATAAAAACCTAAACCAAAACCTAAAAATAAAAATAAAACCTAATCCTAAAATATAAAATAAAAATAAAAGTAAACTAAAAAAAATAAAACTATACCAAAACCTAAACCTAAAACATAAACTAAAATAAAACCTAAACTAAAATGAATAAACCTAAACAAATAAACTAAGCTAAATAAAAATAAATAAATAAAATAAATTAATAATAAACTAAATAAACCTAAACCTACTAATTTACTTAATTTAAAAAAATACACTATCCCTAAACCTTAAACCATAAAACTAACCCTAAACCCTAAATGCTAAATCCTAAACCCTAAAACATAAAACCCTAAATTCTAAACCATAAATCCTAAACCCTAATCCCCAAACCCTAAACCCTAAATAATAAACCCTAAACCCTACACCCCAAACCCAAAACCCTAAACCCTAAACCCTAAAAAGCTAAAAACCTAAGCCTAAATGAAATAAAACCTAAAATATAAAATAAATAAAAAAACTTAAACTAAAATAAAAAAATATAAAATAAAATCATTAACTAAAACCAAACCTAAACCTAACCTAAACCTAGAACTAAAATAATAATAAAATAATAAAATAAAAACTAAACTAAAATAAAATAAATAAAAACCTTAACTAACCTAAAATAAATAAAAAACTTAAATAAAATTAGAAATAATCCTAAAATAAAAATAAAATAAAAAAATAAAATAAAATAAAAAATAAATAAAAACCTAAAGCTAAAAAATAAACCAAAATAAAACCTTCAAATAAATAAAAAATAAAACCTAAACCCTAAACTAAAAAAAAAACCTAAACCTAAAATATAAAAAAATAAACCTAAACATAAACTAACAAAAACTAAACTAAAATAAATAAAACCTAAACCTAAACCTAAACCTAAACCTAAAAAATAAAATAAAAAATAAACCTAAAATAAAAACCTAAAACCTAAAACTAAAAAAATAAAATAAAAACCTAAACCTAAACCTAAAGTAAAAATAAAACCTAAATATAAAAATTAAAACTAAAAGTAAACTTAAATCAAAACTAATAGCTAAAAAAAACTAAAATAAAAAACCTAAATTAAAATAAATAAGCCTAAAAGAAATAAACTAAAATAAATAAAAATAATAATAAGCCTAATTAAAAATTAAAAATGAAATAAACTAAAATAAATTAAAAATAAATTAAATAAACTTAAACCTACTAGTTTACTTTATTTAAAAATAAAAAATAAAAAAACCCTATCCATAAGCCCAAAACTTTAAACCCTAAAACCCAAAATCTGAAACCCTAAACCCTAAAACTTAAACCCTAAACCCTAAACCCTAAATGATAAACCCTCAACCCTAAACCCAAACCCAAACCCAAAACCCAAAACCCTAAACTAACCCTAAACCCTAAATCCTGAACTAACCCTAAACCCTAAAAAAGCTTAAAAACCTAATCCTAAACTAAATAAAACCTAAAAATAAAATAAATAAAAAACCTAAACCAAAATAACATAAATAAAACAATATAAAATAAAATCATAAACTAAAAGCTAAACCTAAACTAAAACTTAAAAAAGTAAAAAAAATATAAACTAATCTAAGATATAATTAATAAAAAGCTTAACCAAATTAAAAAAATAAAAAACCTAAATAAAATAAAAACTAATCCTAAAATAAAAATAAAATAGAATAAAATAAAATAAAATACAAATTAAATAAAATAAACCTAAATAAAAAAAAAATAAACCTAAAATAAATAAAAAATATAACCTATAACCTAAAATAAAAAAAAAACCTAAACTTAAATTAAAAATAAAATAAACCTAAACATAAACTAACATAAACTAAACTAAACGAAGTAAAACCTAAATGAAATCTAAAATAAACTAAACCTAAACCTAAACCTAAACTGAATAAAATAAAATATACTAAAAATATACCTAAATGTAAACTACAAAATAAAACCTAAAAATAAACCTAAAATAAAAACCTAAATCATAACTAAAAAATTCTAATAAAAACCTAAAGCTAAACATAAAAATAAAAAATAAAACCAAAACCTAAAAAAATAAAATAAAAATAAAATTAAACTAAAAAGTAAACCTAAACCTAAACCTAAACCTTAAAAATAAAATAAAATAAAAAAAATAAACTAAACTAAAATAAACTAAAATAAAAAATATGACTAAAATAAATAAACTAAATTAAATAAAAATAAAAATAAAACCTATAAAAAAATAAAATTAATAAAATAATCTAAATAAGATTAAACCTACTAGTTTACTTAATTTAATAAAATAAAAAATATATACAAATCCTAAATCAAAACCCTAAACCCTTAAACTAACCCTAAACACTACACTTTAAAGCTACATCCCTAAACATTAGACCCTAAATCCCAAAACCATAAACCTAAAACCTAAACCCTAAACCCTAAAAAAATAAACAGTAAACCCTAAACCCTAAACCTTAAATGCTAAAACCTACAACCTAAAACCCTAAAACCTATGCCCTAAACCCTAAACCCAAAACCCGAAAACCTAAACCCTAAACCCTAAAAACATAAAAACCTAAACCAAATAAAACTTAAAATAATAAATAAAAAAACTAAAACCAAAATATAATATAAAAGTAAAATAAAATAAAACTTAAACTAAAACTCAAACCTCAACCTAAACCTAAAAATAATAAAAATTAAAAATTTAAAATTAAACTAAACTAAAATAAATAAAAATCTAAACTAAAATAAATAAACCTAAAAATAAAAACTAAATGTAAAATAAAAATAAAATATACCTAAAATAAAATAAAATAAAATAAAAACTAAATAAAAACTTAAATCCTAAACTAAAAATAACCTTAACCTTAAATAAACAAAATAAAATAAACTTAAATTTAAACAAAATAAACTAAACTATAATAAATAAAACCTAAACCTAAATATAAACCTTAAACTAAATAAAATAAAATAAACTAAAAATAAACCTAAACCTAAAGTAAAAAAAATAAAACCTAAAAAGAAACCTAAAATAAAAACGTAAAACCTAAACCTAAAAAAATAAAATAGAAACCTAAACCTAAACCTAAAAATAAAAAATAAAATCAAAAAATGAAAAATAAAATTAAACTAAGAAATAAACATAAACCTAAACCTAAACCTAAAAAATAAATAAAATTAAATATTCCTAAAATATATAAACTAAATGAAAAAAATAAAAAATAAATTTAAATAAAAATAAAAAATAAACTAAATAAAATTAAACCTACTAGTTTACTTAATTTAAAAAAACCCTAAACCCTAAACCCTGAATTTTAAACCCTAAATAATAAACCCTAAACCCATTCATTTGAGCATCTTCTCTCTCCTCTATTTCTTTGGTGATGTGGCAAATTCTATTTCCCATGTGGAGGCATGTCCCCTCTATGCCTTTTCTTGTGGACATCTTAGCTGGTGACTCTACTTTGATAATTTTTCTTTACATTTGTCTTCTCCTATCATGTGTTGTTGTTGATGCATTTTCTGCTTCCCCATGGGGAAATCCTGAGATTACGATTGCACCTATCAAGCTTTCTAATTCTTTGGGGTCTCTGGATTAAATCCATTACTAACATCAAAATCATTGAAGGATGTTCTTTCGGGTAAGGCTAATTATGCTAGTGAGTCTCTCGAGCTTATCTCGACTTCCTTCTAAAGTGTACCCACAATAATGTGTTCTAATTTAGTTGTGGAAAGGCTTTGATGCCCTTTGAATTCACTTTGGTATGTAAATTTTCTTTACTTCATCCTACTTTGGAGAATATTTGATCTTTTTCCATAGCTTGAAACTCTTATGACTTACATTACTCTCGTGATTTTTCTTGACACTCGTATTTTGTTTTCAATTCTCAATTGCAATTGTTGAAATGGATGCCCTTTTTGATATTAAGGAGGAATCTCCTATTGTTCCAATTTGCATATCTCTTCCCAATTTGCATGTCCATTTCATTAATCATTAATTTCTTTTTATTGTGGGTGCGTTGTTCGGTCATCCTCTTCAAGATGATCAGGCGATTGCTTCTAATAACCGACCATCTATTTCTTGGATTCTTGTTGAGTTGGATATAACTAAAAAATTTCCCAAGGAAATTTGGCTAGGATCAAAGAAATATGGTTATTTGCAAAAAGTGGATTTTGAGAATTTTCCTATTTTTTGTTCCCATTGCAAAATTCATGGTCATGGAGTTTCGGATTGCTTTATGGTTCATCCTCACCTTAAGAAACCTAAACCCATTCATAATAATTTGGATCCCAATTTGAAGGTGCCCTTAGTTAAACCACAGATTTCTATTCTTATGGAAAATTCTTTTGAATCCAAGGGATATTATCTTGATCATCCCACTGCTCCTTTGGACAATGTTGTAGTTCTTAAGCCTGATTAGCTTTTGGATGTCAGTCATGTTAATAAGGATGCATTACCTTTTAATGGGACTATACAGTTGAATCCCTAATATTGGTAATAATATGGATAATAATATGTTTTCAAAACTTATGGATGATGATTCTATCTCAAATGATTCAATTCCTGCTTTTTTGCCACCTTTAATTGAAGAAAATATGATCCTTGATAAGGGCTTAAATGGTGAGAAAACTAATGCTAAAGTTGTTAATCCTGGCTTAGGCACTTATGCTTTAAATGGATGTAATCCTTCTCCCGCTTCTTCATCTAATGTCGAACTGATTTCTATTTTGATACTTCAACATAATAATGATTTAGAAGAAGGTGAAGTGGCTTGCAATGATGTTTTAAATGTGCAACCTTATTCCAAAAATATCCCTGAATAATCATTATTGGATAGTGATGTTGTGGATATGACTAATAAATTTCAAATGATTTTTAGGAAGAAAAATAAAACTCCTAAAGCTAAATTTTTAATTTTGCCAGAGTTTCTAAATATAGCTCTTCTGCCCAAAAATAAATTATTTCTTTCTTAATTTGGAATGTGAGAGGGATTGGTACCCTCTCTGTTAGAAATAGATTTAGAAACTTAGTTTATACTCATAACATTTATTTCTTGGCTATCTCGGAACCCTTTATTCTTTCTTCTAACATTTATTTTTTTTCTAGAATGATTGGCTTTGGAAATTATTTTGATAACTCGAGTAATAAAATTTGGATATTTTGGAATAGTCCCTATGTTCTACAGGTTTTGGATGATTTATCCCAAGCTATGAATGTTAAGATTACTTAAAATAATTTGTGTTGTTTGGGTTCATTTGTTTATGCTTCTTGTAATAGAAATGATAGATGCATTCTTTAGGATGATCTTATTAGCTTTTCTTCTTCTATTGATGCACCTTGGTTTGTGGGTGGAGACTTTAATACTATCTCTTCTTCCTCTGAATTGGTTTGTGGTAATGCTATAAACTTATTTTCTATAAGATTTTAATAAGATAAAAAACAAAAAATAAAATAAAAGAAAAACATTAACTTAAACCTAAAAATAAAAAAAAAACTAAACCTAAAAAATAAAATAAAAATAAAACAAAACAAAAAATAAATAAATACCTAAACCTAAACCTAAAAAATAAAATAAAATAAATAAACATTAAATAAATAAACTAAACTAAAAAATAAACCTAAATAAAAATAAAAAGTAAAAAATACTAAAATAAAGAAAAAAATAAACTAAATAAACCTAAACCTACCAATTTACTTAATTTGAAAAAAAAACCTAAACCCTAAACCCTAAACATAAACCCTAAATCCTAAACCCTAATCACTAAACCCTAAACCCTAAACCTAACCAAAAACCCTAAACCCTAAACCTACAAACCTAAACCCTAAACCATAAACCTTAAAAAATCCTAAACCTTAAACTAACAGTAAACCCTAAACCCTAACCTGACTAAACTAAACCTAAAACCCTAAACTAAACTCTGTTGCCCTAATCAGAAACCCTAAATCCTAAAAGCAAAACCCCTAAACTAACCTTAAACCTCAAGCTAACCTTAAACCCAAAATTCTAAACCCTAAACCGTAAACCCTAATGCCTAAACCCTAAAGCTTAAAATAAACCTAAACCTAAACTAAAATAAACTAAACAAAAATAAATAGAACTTAAACCTAAAATTAAACTAAATAATATAAAATAAACTAAAAACAAACCTAAACCCAAATTGAAAAGTAAAACCTAAAAATAAACCTAAATTAAAAACTTAAGACCTAAACATAAAAAAATAAAATAAAAACCTAAACCTAATCCTAAAAATTAAGCTAAAATAAAACCTAAACTAAAATAAAGAAACCTAAAAAATAAACTAAACTATAAAAAAAATAAACCTAAATAAAATTAAAAAATAAAATAAGCCAAAACAAATAAAAAATAAGCTAAATATACTAAATAAACCTAAACCTACCCGTTTACTTAATTTAAAAAAAATAAAATAAATCTAAAATAAAATAAATTAAAAACTAAATAAAAACCTAAAATAAAAAATAAACTTAAAATAAATAAATAAAATAATCTTAAACCCTAAACTAAAAAACATAAACCTAAAGCTAAACTAAAATAAACTAAACTAATCTAAATAAAACATAAACATAAGCTTAAAATAAACTAAACCTAAACCCTAAACTAAATAAAATAAAATAAACCAAAAATAAGCCTAAACCTAAACTAAAAAGTACAACCTAAAAATAAACTTATAATAAAAACCTAAACCTAAGCCTAAAAAAAAAAACTTGAACTTAAACCTAAAAAAAAAAAAAAAAAACTTACACTTAAAAAATAAAATGAAATTAAAACTAAACTAAAAAATAAACAAAACCTAAACATAAACCTAAAAAATAAAATAAAATAAATAAACTAAACTAAATAAGAAAATAAACCTAAATAAAAAAATAAAATAAAATAAACTAAAATAAATAATAAATAAACCAAATAAACTAAATAAACCTAAACCTACTGATTTACTAAATTTATAAAAAAACCATAAACCTTAAACCCTAATCCTACAATCCTAAACCCTAAACTCTAAACCTTAAATATTAAAAAACCCTAAACCTTAAACCCTAAACCCTAAACCCTAAACCCTAAACCCTAAACCATAATCCCTAAACCCTAACCCTAAACCCTAAACCCAAATACTCTAAAACTCTAAACCCTAAACCCTATAAACCTAAACCTAAACTAAATAAAACCTAAAAATAAAATAAATATATAAACATAAAACTAAATAAAATAAAAACCTAAACCTAAAACTGAAAATAAAATAAAAAAAATTAAAAAAACTAAAATAAAATAAATAAAAACCTAAACTAAACTAAAAGAATTAAATAAACCTAAGATGGAACTAAAATGGAAAATAAAACTAAAATAAACCTAAAATAAAAATAAAATAAAATTAAATTAAATAAAAACTAAATAAACACCGAAACCTAGAAAATAAAACTAAAAACAAAACCTAAAAATAAATAAAAATTATAAACTAAACCCTAAACTAAAAAAACCTAAACCTAAAATAAAAGTAAAATAAGTAAACTAAAATAAACCAAAACCTAAGATAAAATAAACAAAACCAAAATTAATAAAACCTAAACCTAAAATAAACTAAAAATAAATCTAAACCTAAACTTAAAAATAATACCCAAAAATGAACCTAAAATGAAAACCTTAAACCTAAACCTAAAAAAATAAAATAAAAACCTAAACTTAAACCTAAAAAATAAACTAAAATAAAAAAACCTAAAATAATTAAATTAGACAAAATAAAAATAATAATAAACTTAAATAAAAATAAAAAATTAAATAAACTAAAATAAATAGAAAATAAACTAAATAGACCTAAACCTACCATTTTACTTAACTAAGAAAATTTGAAAAAAAAATAAAAAATAAATAAAACAAAAAACTAAACACTAAACCTAAAATAAAAATAAAATAAACCTAAACCTAAACTAAAATAGACAAAACCTAATAAATAAAACCTAAAAAAATAAACCTAAACCTAAACCTAAACCTAAAAATTAAACTAAAATAAAAAAATAAACTAAAAAACCTGAACCTAAAATAAATAAACTAAACTAAATAAAAAAAGAAATAAACCCAAATAAAAATAGAAAATAAATTAAACTAAAATAAATAAGAAATTAAAAATATAAACATAAACCTACCACTTTAATTAATTTTAAAAAAAATAATAAAATTAAAAATTTTAACAGAAAAAACCTTAACCCTAAACCCTAAACCCTAATCCCTAAAACTTGCCCTAAACTTTAAACCAAAACCCTAAACTGAACCCTATACAAAACTAAACCCAAAATCAGAATCCTAAACCCTAAAACCTAAAACCCTAAACCCTAAACCCCAAACCCCAAACCTTCAACCCTAAACCCTAAACCCTAAACCTTCAACCCTAAACCCTAAACTCTAAACCCCAAATCCTAAACCCTAAACCCTAAAAACCTAAAAACCTAAACTTAAACTAAAAAAACATTAAATAAATAAATAAACAAACCTAAACCAAAATAATGTAAAAAATAAATAAGATAAAACATAAACTAAAACCTGGACATAAAATTAAAAGAAAATTAAATAAAATTAAAACTAACTAAATAAAATAAATAAACCTAAACTAAACTAAAAAATAAAATAAACCAAAGAATAGAAAACCTAAATAAAATAAAATAAACTTAAAATAAACCTAAACATAAACTAAAAAATTAAAACCTAAAAATATATTTAAAATAAAAGCCTAAAACCTAAACCTAAAAAAATAAAAGAAAAACATTAACTTAAGCATAAAAATAAAAAAACTAAACCTAAAAAATAAAATAAAAATAAAACCAAAAAAAAAAATAAATAAATACCTAAACCTAAACCTAAAAAATAAACTAAAATAAATAAACATTAAATAAATAAACTAAACTAAAAAATAAACTAAATAAAAATTAAAAGTAAAAAATACTAAAATAAAGAAAAAAATAAACTAAAACCTAAACCTACAATTTACTTAATTTGAAAACCTAAACCCTAAACCCTAAACATAAACCCTAAATCCTAAACCCTAATCACTAAACCCTAAACCCTAAACCTAACTATAAATCCTAAACCCTAAACCTACAAACCTAAACCCTAAACCATAAACCTTAAAAAACCCTAAACCCTAAACTAACAGTAAACCCTAAACCCTAACCCTGACCCTAAACCCTAAACCCTAAACTCTAAGCTAACCCTAATCCCTAAAAACCCTAAATCCTAAAGCTTAAACCCTAAACCCTAAACTTACCTTAAACCTCAAGCTAACCTTAAACTCGAAATTCTAAACCCTAAACCATAAACCCTAATGCCTAAACCCTAAAGCTTAAAATAAACCTAAACCTAAACCTAAACTAAACAAAAATAAATAGAACCTAAACCTAAACCTAAACTAAATAATATAAAATAAACTAAAAACAAACCTAAACCCAAATTGAAAAGTAAAACCTAAAAATAAACCTAAAATAAAAACTTAATACCTAAACATAAAAAGATAAAATAAAAACCTAAACCTAATCCTAAAAATTAAACTAAAATGAAAATCCTAAACTAAAATAAAGAAACCTAAAAAAATAAACTAAACTATACAAAAAAAATAAACCTAAATAAAATTAAAAAATAAAATAAACCAAAACAAATAAAAAATAAGCTAAATATACTAAATAAACTTAAACCTACCCGTTTACTTAATTTAAAAAAATAAAATAAATCTAAAATAAAATAAATTAAAAACTAAATAAAAACCTAAAAATGAAAAATTAACCTAAAAATAAATAAAAATAATAATCTTAAGCCCTAAACTAAAAAACATAAACCTAAACCTAAACTAAAATAAACTAAACTAAACTAAATAAAACATAAACCTAAGCTTAAAATAAACTAAACCTAAACCCTAAACTAAATAAAATAAAATAAACCAAAAATAAGCCTAAACCTAAACTAAAAAGTACAACCTAAAAATAAACAGATCATAAAAACCTAAACCTAAACCTAAAAAAAAAACTTGAACTTAAACCTAAAAATAAAAAATAAAACTTACACTTAAAATATAAAATGAAATTAAAACTATACTAAAAAATAAATAAAACCTAAACCTAAACCTAAAAAATAAAATAAAATAAATAAACTAAACTAAATAAAAATAAACATAAATAAATAAAATAAAATAAAATAAACTAAAATAAATAATAAATAAATCAAATAATCTAAATAAACCTAAACCTGCTGATTTACTAAATTTATAAAAAAACCATAAACTTTAAACCCTAATCCTACAATCCTACACCGTAAACTCTAAACCTTAAACACTAAAAAACCCTAAACCTTAAACCCTAAACTAGCCCTAAACCCTAAACCCTAAACCCTAAACCATAATCCCTAAACCCTAACCCTAAACCCTAAACCCTAATACTCTAAAACCCTAAACCCTAAACCCTATAAACCAAAACCTAAACTAAATAAAACCTAAAAATAAAATAAATATATAAACATAAAACTAAATAAAATAAAAACCTAAACCTAAAACTAAAATAAAATAAAAAAAATTAGAAAACTAAAATAAAATAAATAAAAACCTAAACTAAAATAAAAATTAAATAAACCTAAGATAGAACTAAAATGGAAAATAGAACTAAAATAAACCTAAAATAAAAATAAAATAAAATAAAATTACTAAAAACTAAATAAACACCTAAACCTAGAAAATAAAACTAAAAACAAAATCTAAAAATAAATAAAAATTATAAACTAAACCCTAAACTAAAAAAACCTAAACCTAAAATAAAAGTAATATAAGTAAACTAAAATAAACCAAAACCTAAGATAAAATAAACTAAACCAAAATTAATAAAACCTAAACCTAAACCTAAAATAAACTAAAAATAAATCTAAACCTAAACTTAAAATATAATAAAATGAACCTAAAATGAAAACCTTAAACCTAAACCTAAAAAAATAAAATAAAAAAATAAACTTAAACCTAAAAAATAAACTAAAATAAAAAAACCTAGAAAAATTAAATTAGACAAAGTAAAAAATAATAATAAACTTAAATAAAAATATAAAATTAAATAAACTAAAATAAATAGAAAATAAACTAAATAAACCTAAACCTACCATTTTACTTAACTAAGAAAATTTGAAAAAAATAAAAAATAAATAAAACTAAAAACTAAACACTAAACCTAAAAAAGAAAATAAAATAAAAAATAAAAACAAAACTAAAATAAAATAAATAAAAACCTAAAATAAATTAAAAATAAAAAAACCTATAAAATAAATAAAAATAAAATAAACCAAAATAAAATAAAATAAAAACTTAAACCTAAAAAATAAACCTAAAAGTAAAAAAAGAATTAAACCTAAACCCTAAACTAAAAAACACTAAGCCTAAAATAAAAATAAAATAAACCTAATACTAAACTAAAATAAACTAAACCTAATAAATAAAACCTAAACATAAACCTAAAAATAAAAAATAAAACTGAAACAAAAAAAATAAAAAAAAAAACTAAAAAAATAAACCTAAACCTAAACCTAAACCTAAAAATTAAACTAAAATAAAAAAATAAACTAAAATATCTAAAACTAAAATAAATAAACTAAACTAAATAAAAAAAAGAAATAAACCCAATTCAAAATAGAAAATAAATTAAACTAAAATAATAAGAAATTAAAAAATAAACATAAACCTACCACTTTAATTAATTTAAAAATAATAATAAAATTAAAAATTTTAAAAGAAAATAACTAAACCCTAAACCCTAAACCCTAAAACTTACCCCTAAACTTAAATCAGAACCCTAAACCCAAACCCTATAACAAAAAACCCAAAACTCAAAACCCTAAATCCTAAACCCTAAAACCTAAAACCCTAAACCCTAAACCCTAAACCCCAAACCTTCAACCCTAAACCCTAAACTCTAAACCCCAAATCCTAAACCATAAACCCTAAAAACCTAAAAACCTAAACCTAAACTAAATAAAACATTAAATAAATAAATAAACAAACCTAAACCAAAATAAAGTAAAAAAATAAAATAACATAAAAACATAAACTAAAACCTAAACCTAAAACTAAAAAGAAAATTAAATAAAAATTAAAAACTAACTAAAATAAAATAAATAAAAACCTAAACTAAACTAAAAAAATAAACAAAATTAAAAATAATAAAAACTAAATTTAAAAAAAATAAAATAAACCTAAAATAAAATAAAATAAAAACTAAATAAAAACTTAAACCTAAATAATAAACCTAAAAGTAAAACCTAAAAATAAATAGAAATAATACCTAAACCCTAAACTAAAAAAACCTAAATCTAATATAAAAATAAAATAAACCTAAACCTAAACCTAAACTAAATAAAATAAAGTGAACTAAAAATAAACCTAAACCTAAACAAAAAAAATAAAACTTAAAAATAAACCTAAAATAAAAACCTAAAACATATACCTAAAAAATAAAATAAAAGCTAAACCTAAACCTAAAAATAAAAAATAAAATTGAAACCTAAAATATAAAAAAATAAAATTAAACTAAAAAATAAACCTAAACCTAAACATAAATCATCCAAATAAACTAAAATAAAAAGCTAAACTAGAATTAATAAACTAAACTAAATGTAAATAAAAAAACCCAAATCAAAATAAAGAATTAAATAAACTAAAATACATAAAAAATAAACAAAATAATCTTAAACCTATGAGTTTTCTTAATTTTAAAAAAAAAAAGATAAAAAAAAATAAAAAGAAACTCTAACCCTAAACCCTAAACTCTAAATGCTAAAACTTACCCTTAGCCCTAAACTCTAAACCCTAAACCCTAAAACCCTAAACCCTAAATGCTAAAACTAACCCTAAACCCTAAACTCCAAACCCTAAACCCTAAAACCATAAACCCTAAACCCTAAATCATAAACCCTAAACCTTAACCACTAAACCCTAACACCTACAACCCTAAACTCTAAACCATAAATCCCAAACCCTAAACCCTAAACCCTAAACCTAAACGCCAAACCCTAAGCCCTAAACCCTAAAAAGCTAAAAACCTAAACCTAAACTAAATAAAACTTAAAAATAAAATAAATTAAAAAACTTAAACCTAAATAAAATAAAATAAATAAAATAAAATAAAAACCTAAACTGAAACCTAAACCTAAACCTAAATATAAAAACCTGAACTAAATTTTGAGATAAAATAAACTAAAAATAAAAACCTAAATAAAATAAAAACTAAGGTAGAATAAAAATAAAATAAATCTAAATTAAAATAAAATAAAAACTAAAGAAAACCTAAACAAATAAATAAACCTAAAAATAAAAAAAAAATAAAACCTAAACCCTAAACTAAAAAAACATAAACCTAAAATAAATAAAATAAAATAAACCTAAACCTAAACTAAAATAAACTAAACTAAAATAAATTTAACCTAAACCTAAACCTAAAATAAACTAAACCTAAACCCTAAACTAAATAAAATTAAATAAATTAAAAATAAACTTAAATAAAAACTAAAATAATAAAACCTAAAAGTAAACCTAAAATAAAAACCTAAAACCTAAACCTAAAAAAATAAAATAAAAACCTAAACCTAATGGTAAAAATAAAGTGAAACTAAAATATAAACATAAACCTAAACTTAAACCTAAAAAATGAACTAAAATAAAAAACCTAAACTAAAATAAATAAACTAAACTTAATAAAAAAATGGCAAAATAAAAATAAAAAATAAAATAAACTAAAGTAAATAAAAAATAAACTAAATAAACCTAAACATACTGATTTACTTAATTAAAAAAATCTAAACCCTAAACCCTAAAAGCATAAACACTAAAACAATAAACCCTAAACTCTAAACCCTAAACCTTACACCCTAAACACTAAAAACCTAAAAACCTAAACCAAAACTAAATAAAACCTAAACATAAATAAATAAAAAATAAAATAAAATAAAAACCTAAACTAAAACCTAAACCCAAGCCTAAAAATAAAATAAAATAAACTAATAAATAAAATAAAATTTATTAAATAATAACTTAAACTAAGCTAAAAAATAAAATAAGCTTAAGAAGAAAACCTAAATAAAATAAAAACTAAATATATAATAAAATATAATAAAAATTAAATATAATCATAAACCCTAAACCTAAACTTAAACTTGTCAATTTAATTAATTTAAAAAAACCCTCAACCCTAAACCTTAAACCCTAAATCTTAAAACCCTACACCCTAAACCCTAATCCCTAAACCCAAAAACCTACAACACTAAACTGTAAACCCTAAACCCCAAACCACTAACCCTAAACCTTAAACCTTAAACCCCAAACCCTAAACCTTAAACCCTAAAAACCTAAAAACCTAAACCTAAACTAAATAAAACCTAAAATTAAAATAAAAAAGACTTACGCCTAAATAAAAGAAAATACATAAAATGAAATAAAAACTTAAACTAAAACCAAAACTTAAACTTAAACTGAAACATAAAACTAAACGTAAATATAAAATAAAATGAAAAATAAAAACAAAACTAAAATAAAATAAATAAAAATCTAATCTAAACTAAAAAAATAAACCTAAAAATGAAAAAAACTAAATAAAATAAAAACTAAATGTAAAATAAAAAAATAAAAAAATAAATCTAAAATAAAAACTCTAAATCCTAAGCTAACCCTAAACTTCAAAAATCCTAAACACTAAATCCAAAGACCCTAAACCCTAAACCTAAACACTAAATCCAAAGACCCTAAACCTGAAACCCTAATCCTTAAAAATCTAAACCTAAACTAAATAAAACCTAATAATAAAATAAATAAGAAAACTTATACCTAAACCTAAAATAAAATAATATAAAAAATAAAAATATAAATATAATATAATAAATAAAAACCTAAATTAAATTAAAAAAATAAAATAAACATAACAATAAAAAACATAAATAAAATAAAAACAAAATAAACCAAAAATAAAAAAATAAATAATAAATAAAAACCTAAACCTAAAAAATAAACCTAAAAATAAATAAAAGGTAAAACATAGACCCTAAACTAAAAAAAAACTAAACCTAAAATAAAACTAAAATAAACAAAATAAAATAAAAGTAAGCCTAAATTAAAATAAACTAAACTAAAATAAATAAAACCTAATCCTAAACTAAAAATAAACTAAAAATAAACCTAAACTTAAACTAAAAAATAAAACCTAAAAGTAAACCAAAAATGAAAACCTAAAACCTAAATAAAATAAATAAATAGAAACCTAAACCTAAACATAAAAATAAAAAAATAAAACTTAAACCTAAAAAATAAAATAAAATTAAAATCGAGCTAAAAAATAAACCTAAACCTAAAAAATAAACTAAAATAAAAAACCTAAACTACAATAAATCAACCAAAAATAAATAAACTAAATTAAATTAAAAAACCTAAATAAATATTTAAAAAATAAAATCAACTAAAATAAATAAAAATTAAACTAAATTAACCTAAACCTAACAATTCACTTAATTTTTTTTAAAAAAATGTAAACCCTAAGCTAACCCTAAGCCCTAAACCCTAAAACCTAAACCCTAAACCCTTAAACCCTAAACCCTAAACCCTAAACCCTAAACCCTAAAACCCTAAACCCTAAAACCTACAACCCTAAAGCCCAAATCCTAAACCTTAAACAATAAACCATAAACTAACCCTAAGCTCTAAAGTAACCCTAAACCCTAAACACTAAACTAACCCTAAACCCTAAGAATGTGCAAAACCTTGATGGAAGAAGATAGCCATCAACTAGGCTTAGTCTAGATTTGGTGGTGGATGCGAAGGCAGAGACAACGATTATCGCAGTGGTGGTGGTGGTCAGAGCAGTGGTATTATGGAGGTGAGAGGAGTGATAGAGGTTACAACTGTGGTGGTGGCAGATGGAGAGATCAGGGATATGATGGCAGATCCCTCTAGTCGAGAGGTTGGGGTGGTTATGATGGGAACTGGAGAAACTAAAGAACGGTCGATCTGATCTACTATTTATTGAATTGTGTCTTTACATTAGGGATGATTCTACTTATGTAAGGTTATTGATTTGCTTTATGGGTGCTCATTTTTTATCTATGTCATTACTTATCTCTTAGAAAACTTGGGGAGCTACTTGGTTGATGAAATAAAAAAGAAGAAATGCTAAATCTGAATTTTCTCTTTATTAAAAAAACCCTAAACCCTAAACCCTAAATACTAAACCTTAAACCCTAAACCCTAAACCCTAAAAACTCTAAACCCTAAACTTTAAACTCTAAACCTACAACCTTAAACCATAAACCCTAAAACCATAAAATCTAAACCCTAAAGTCTAAACCCTAAACCCTAAAATCCTAAACCCTAAACCTTAAACCCTAAAACTTATAGCCCTAAACCATAAACCCCAAACCCTAAACCTTAAACTAACCTTAAACCCTAAATTAACCCAAAACCCTAAATTCTAAGAATGGACATAACCTTGATGGTAGGATCATCACCAACTAGGCTAAGTCAAGATCTGGTGGAGGCAAAGGCGAAGGTGATTCTGATGGGAACTAGAGAAATAAAAGAATGGCTGATTCAATATACTACTTATGGAATTATGTCTTTATAGAGATAGTTCTACTTATCTAGGGTTTATGATTTGCTCTATGGGTTCTCATATTTTATATATGTCATTTCTTGTGTCTTAGAAAACTTGGGGTGCTACTTGGTTTATGAAATTTAAAAGAAGAAATGTTTAATCTAAATTTGTTCTTTATTAAAAAAACCTTAAACTCAAAACCCTAAACCTACCCTAAACCTGATACCCTAAACCCTAATCCCTAAACCTTAAAAACCCTAAAACCTAAATACTAAACCCTAAACCCTAAAACCCTAAACCCTAAAACCTAAAATCTAAAACTATAACCCTAAACCCTAAATCCTACACCCCTAAATCTTAAACCCTAAACCCTAAACTAACCCTAAATCCTAAACCTTAAATCTTGAATAAAGATGTCATTTGGAGTAGATCTAAAGAATGACCTAATCCTAACATAGTTATGGTAACTAAAGAAAATTTCTTCAAGAGACTTTCTCATGACTATTAGAAATTTGAATACCCTAAACCATAACCTAAATCAAATTATAATACCATTTATTATAGTATAATGTAGCATCATATATTTTAGCATGTAGTTATGTGTTTTTGGATGCTATAAGATGTTTTGAAATATTTTAGTATATTATGGTATTGTGCCCTATGGTCTATATTAATATAAATCATAAAAATATTGATTAGGTTGTAGTACCAAAGGTGTGCTACACCACTTGTAGTCTAAAAAGTAGGATTTTTTGTTCAAAATATATATTATATGTTGTAGCATAGTATAGCATCATATATCATTATATATTATTCTGCATATTTTAAATTCTTTTAGAATTTTACAATCATGTTGTCGAGCATACACTAGAATTATTCATAAAAATGTTGATTTAGACTTTAAAATGGTAGAATTTAGCCAAATTCATAATAGGTAGAGCATCATAATATATTATTTTAATAAAAATATGTAAGTGATACAACTAAAATATATAATTTTTTATTGTTTAGACTAATTTAATGATTTTTTTATCTTAAGAAATCCCTTGTGATGTGATATGTAATATAATATAATATAATATGTTATAGTGTATTATAATATAGGATGCTAAAATATAGTGTAGCATCATGCATTATAGCATATTGTGTACTACTTTATTGTTTAGCATATTTTAGTTTGTTATAGTATGATGTAGGTAATTAGTATAATTCTTAAAAATACTAATTTATAGGCTAAGATGATAGGATTTGGCCAAATTTAAGGTAAGCTTTAGGGAACATCTTTGGGGGTGTGCTATAGTGAGTCATTTAATCTAAAGAATGGAATTTTGCATCCAAAATAAATGTTCATTTTTCAACAAAATTTTATAATTTTTTTGCTTAAAGTCATTCATTTTAAGGTGTCATGTAAGATAATAAATTATATGAAAGCATATTAAAATATAATGTACATAACAATATGACTTCACATATATATGAATGTGGTTGTGTGTTACTAAATGTTATTGTACATTTTAGTATGTTTTAGTTTTGTTATAATACATTGGGTCAAAACTCACAAAAATGTTAATTTGAAGGTTGAGATGGAAGAATTTGGCCAAATTCACGGCACACACCAAGAAGCAACACCAAAATTATGCTATTTTATGCCATTTCTTATAGAAAAATAACAACTTTACATCCAAAATTAACATTATTCATATTTTGAGAAAATTTTGTTATTTCTTCCTTTTAAATGATTCTAATGAGGTGTAATGTTAGACAATATATTATATTATAGAAGATTATAATCTGTACTTCGTTCAGTTACGTATTGCTAGTGTGGTAATATAAAATGTTTAGCATGATATTGTATAGTTAGTTTTAGCTTACACCATCACAAATCATAAAATATTGATTACAATGTTAAGATGATGTAATTTGAATGAATACATTGTTAAGCTTTTTGTTGAAGTATTAAAGGTGTGCATAAGAGAAGAAATAAGATTTGATGAGAATTCCATGTCAAGGACATAAAGGTAGATCCGTTAGGGGATCACACATGCATTGACATGACCTGTGAGGGGTCTATGTCAAGGGCATAAATGAAGAAAATATGTTGGGGATAAGGTTTGAATTTGATTTGATTATATGATTTATGGAAAGAAGATCCACTGGGAATAAGAATATATAGTCCATTGGGGATTAAGATTGAATCAACTTTAATTTGTTTTATTTTAATTCATGTTGAGGAACATCTATTAGAGATATGAGCTAGAGTCCGTTGGGGATCAGGTATGTGAACCTTCCACTTGAGAAGCAGGTTCAGGCTATCCATTGGGGATTGGGATTTGAGTTTGATTTCATAGATTTTTTTGTGGATGTATCCACTGGGAATAAGAGTTTGGTTGGATTTCTTTGATTTAGACTCTACTAGGGAGTTGGTTTAATTTGGCTCCACTAGGGAGGTTGCTTTTGAATTTGATTTGTTTGCTTCACTTATTTATATATGATTTGGGGCTCCATTGGGGAGAAGGGTGTGATTTAACTTTATTGGGAAAAATTATATTGGGTTTAATTTAATTTGAGTTAATGTATGGACCCTGTTAGTGTGTGATGAACCCACTGAGGAGGGGCTATATCAGCCTTGACTTACCTCAGGTTTACAAATCCAAAGGGATAGTCTGCTGGCTATGGGGTAGAGCTAGCCAACCTAAGGGGTTGCCATTTAGTGTGTAATGACTATGCTAGGAAGAAAGTGTAGCAGTCTTACATCTCCCAAAGTAAGGAACAACCACAGGGGTGATCTGTTGGATGCACAATAAATTTAACCAGACCTAGGGTGACTATTGAATGAATGTCATTGAAGACTAATGTCAACTCAAAAGTAGTCAAGATTAATTTTATCTTAATTTCATGTGATTTGATATGGTTTGTTTGGTTTAGTTTTCTTTCAAATTAAGGGCATATCTGCTGGGGATGTGAGCTCAGTCAAATTTGATAGATTTAATTTATGGACCATGTCTGTGTGCAATAGACCCACTGAGAAAGGGCTATATCAGACTTATCCTATCTCAGATTTATAAATCCTAAAGGATAGTCTACTGGCCATGGGTAAAGCTAGCTAACCTAAGGGGTTTCATTTTGGTGTGCAACAGATATGCTAGGAATAAGGTGTAGCATACTTACATCTTCTAAAGCAAGGAATAATTACTAGGCTGACTACTGAGTGAATGTCACTGAGGACTTGTATCAATTAAAGAGTAGTCAAGCAATTCTTATTGGGAGTTTTGCTGACACTGCCCTAAAGATAGGATGCTTTCTTGGGAAAAGGTTTCATTAGGGTTGTCCTCCTAATTCACAAGTTAATATATATTTTATTTATATGTTTGTATGGACCCTATTGGTGTGCGAGGGACCACACTGAGAAGGGGCTATGTAGGCCTTGACCTATCTCAAATTTACTCAACCAAGGGAGAATCTGCACATCCACAAGACAAATTTTCCAACCATGGGGGTGGTTACTAAGAAAGGGGAACTATCCAATCTGATAGTAACCTAGGTAGTGTCTAAATGGGGTTACAAAGGATGTGATCTAAATATAGTACCCATAAGGGACGTGCTACTATGGGCATTATCCTGAGCCTAGAAAAGAAATCCTATAGGTGTATGGTGGCCAACTCAAAGAGAAAGCATAGTAGACTTACATCTTCCATGAATGGTGTATCCTAAGGTGTGAGAACCAACCAAACTAAGGTGTATCTATCAGCATAGTGAGAACCAACCAACTTAAGGTGCCCGTTAATGTACAAGGACCAATCTAGAAAGAAAGCATATAAGCTTATAGCTTTCTAAGTAGATCTGATCATAAGGATAGTCTATCATCAGTGGGACATATGCTATCTGACCTAGAGCGACTACTAAGCGGGGGGCCTTGAGAAAGAACTGGACCCAGACTTGAAGTAATCAGGAGGGAAGGAGCTGAGGGGACTTATCCTAAACCTTAAATATACTCAACCCAGTCAGTGCATGAAGGCTAATCCAAGAAGAAAGCATAGTAGACTCACATCCTCTTAAACAAAGCCAATATGAGGTAGCTTACCGGCCACACAGTAAGGCCTACCAGAAAATAAGGTGCTCTTCAATGTGCAGTGGCCAAGTAAGGAAGGAAAGCATAAGCGACTTACATCCTCTAAAGAAAGAAGACTATTGGGGTGACACACTAGTAGGGTAGCCTGTTAACCTAACCTAGATCAGCTACTAAGTGAGTGTTGCTTGGGGCATTATCTGAATTTAGAGTTGCCTGAGATAAAAGATATGTGTTTATTTTATATATTTGTGTGTAGTTTGTGTTTATGTTATGTCGATGAAGGATAGGATGCTGCTCGGGTTCCTTACACCTTCCCTAAACATATTATGACAAATTCATAGACAAGAATACTTTTTACATGGAAGAGATTGAATTTCAAATATAATTTTTAATGATGATAATTATTTTCAAACATGATTTATAATATTTCTTTAAGTGGAGCCCATTGAATGGAAGCATTGGGCATTCTCCCTTATGATTGACAAGTTGATAAGATCCTCCTTGGTAGGCCTTCTCTAGAAAAATGGCCTTCCGGTTCAAACTTGCCTCCCATCTTACGATGGCCAACAATCGATCTCCATAGAACTAAAATAAGCTATCTTACTTGAAAATCTCTATGACAAACCAACTTTTTCTAAGCTTGAATCATTTTAGCTTTGTACAACTCGAGGATTTGGCATGCCCACAGGAATCTCTCCCCAAAACCTTCGAGCTCTTCTAATTGTAAGTTGGCATTCTGCTCTATCATGATTTTGCTACCCACAACTATCCTTAGTGATGGGAGTTAGACTTCTAATGATAGAATGGCTTTGAACCCATACTCTAAAGAGAAAGGAGTAGACTGAGTTGGAGTTCTATGTATGGTGTGGTAGGCCCACAAGGCTTCAACTAACTTCTCATGCCATTGTCGCTTGTTGTTGTTGAGTATCTTCTTTAGTATTTGGATGATTGTTTTGTTGAAGGATTCTGCTAAGCCATTTTCCCTCAGGTAGTTGATGGTAGAATATCTTCAATCTATGTGTGTCTCCAAGCAAAGTTGTTGATCTCAGTGCTCTTGAATGTAGTACCATTATCATATAAATTCATCAAGGCACTCTAAACCTATATATGATATGGTTTCTAAAAAATTGGAACACATGTTGAGCTATGAATCTTTAAGAAAATAATTATGTAATAGCCCCTAAAGAGAGAGAGAGAGAGAGAGAGAGAGAGAGCAAAATCATATATTCTTACGTATCACATTCACGTATTGAAATAACTCAAATATAGTTGAGGAGTTTCTCACTTTGGTTTTCTGGTTACAGTGAACCCGTTCCATCATCTTTCTGAGTCTAACAGAGAGGATGTCAGGAGGATTTTTGCTTCTCCTCCATCAGTGATTTTGTTTCAGCTACCAGTTAATCAAAGTAAGAGGTCATATGCCGACCTCCGTTCAATTCAATGCCAGGTTGGCAGAGCCTATAGATGATCTGAGTCCAAGGCTAAGATGAATCGATGACCCTTGAAAGTAGGAGGATCAATAGGACCCACTATATTGGTACCCCAACAATCGCATGGCAATGAGGCCAATGTAGGATGTAGAATGTTGGGTGGTTGGTGTAAGACCACATCATGTATTTGACATTGGTGGCATCGCCTACCTATATCCATGCAATCTTTGATCATCGATGACCAATAGTATCCTAGTCTCTTGATCTTGGCTTTCATCTTCAGTTCAGATTATTTGGCTCTACATAATCCTGAGTGTACCTTAGTCATATTCTTATGGGCTTTGTGCTTGTATATCAACATAACCACATATGATCAAAAGACTGCCAATACAAGACACCATCCATAAGAGCATAAGAAAGTGCTCTCTGCTTTACCTGATGGGCTTGGGACTTGATCTGAATAGGATTTGGCTAAGTCCAAAGAATTGGCTTAAAGGGTTTAGATTAAGTTTCGATTTGATTTTTGATATAATTTTGGTCATTTGAATTTGGATTTCATTTATATTTGTGAATATAAATGAAGGAATGATTTATTTATAAAGAGATCAATTGAGTTTTATTTGATTTAAGGGGAGTTTTGGCTAAACTTATGAATATGGTTCATATGGCTTAGAAAAAGGTTTTAGGATTTCGAATTTGATTTTGGGTTTCAATCATTTAGAGTCAAATTTTGAAATTAGATTTGGAATTTGAATTTGAATTTGAGATTTGGTTTGAGAACTAAGTCTGGGTTTGATTTGAGAAAGTGTATATAGATTAGGTTTAGGCTATGGGATAGGTAATTTCCTTAAACCCTAAGGCATAGCCTAATCTAATGATTAACACTTCTAAGTCTCTAAGCTTAGGTTAAGTGTTAACCTAATAACTAGATGTGTCTTATGACTAAGGAAATCTTATTGTCTAGAAGATTCCTAAGTCTAAGAAGAGGAGGTTAAGAGCTCACTCTGAAAGTGAGGTCAACAGCCCATAAAGGGGAAAAGCAATCTTAGAACCTAAATCTAGGGAGCTTTGGCAAGGGACGAAAGCACAACCTAAATCTAAGGAAAAAATGGGAAATTGGTTTGCCTCCACAAGAGAGGACAAACCACTTGATAGCTTGGACTTACAACTTCCTGGGGTGGCCGCCAACTAACTCCTCCTATAATTTTAAATACATGTAGGCAAGTCTTTATGCTTATGCAAGATAGCTAGGTTGTTATTTATTTAGAAAGATACTAAGTCCTTAAACTCACTCCCTAAAGAGACTCGATCATGTAAAGGGACATGTTTCAAATGACCTAAATCTAATGCAATTCAAATTTCATTTTATTTTTATTTTTGGACAATTATTTTGACTCAGGCTATTAAAATTCATATGACTAATGCATGAGAAATAAGTTTATTGGCCAAAATCAGTGAGAAGGGAGGAGGTGAATTTCCACCATGGCTCTTAAAGGTCAAGCCAAGTTTCTCTGGCAAAGGTGGAAGCCCTCCAATCAAGAGTGAAATAAGATGCATTTGTGCATCATATTATAAAATAAATGCTCATCCAACTAAGGGGTTGCTAATTCGTTTATCTCGATTTTAAACCTAAGCTTTAGGTGAGGTTATGAGTTGATTAATTTTATTTTGAGTTATTAAGATGGGTAAAATATTTATTTTTCCTAAAGAGCCTAATCAACATCCAGGCCATTCATAATGAAAGGAAGAAACTATGAAAAACATGCCACTTAATGCAAAAGCTAAGAAAATCATCAATTAATTTTAAAGCTAATGAAAAGAAAAAAAAGGTCATTGTGGTGGGCACCACCGACAAAAATATCAAATGTGGGTAGCCGAGCTCTACTCTTATATAACCTGGATTATAAATGAATTAAATTACAATTAAGCAAGGAATTCATTATTATGAGGGACTTCAAGCTTTACTTCTTCTTTCTTCTTTTCTTTCTTTCTTCTTCTTTCTTCTTTTCTTACTTTCTTCTTCTTTCTTCTTCTTTTTATCTTTTCTTCTTTGGTTCCTATTTTGGATGGTTGGAAGGTAGATGCTCCAAGGCCTCCCATGGTGCATAAGATAGGATCCTATGACCAATGCTCATCCTAATCCCCATAACAATCATTCCAAAATCCTAATTGCACAAATTTATATGAAAAGAAAAAGTGAAAATCTAACTAACACCTGCAAAACAAAGGTTAGTTAAAACACACCACACAAATTCCAAGCAAGTATATTGGACTAATCACCCCACACATGGGTGACTAAGTCCACCTGGCCTATTGGATTATGCTTAGGGGTGTAAAGTACCTGCAAGCAAAAGCATTTATATTTTTATTTATGATAGTGCCCCTTAAGCACGGTTCCGTGAAGAAAAGAATAGTTATACTAAGAACATCCTACCATTTATTCTATGAGCATACATCCTAACATCCAGTCTAAAACATATATCACAAAATAAAACAAACATCAAACCATACACAGACCGAACCTAAAGCTAGAAGTGGTGACTTAGGCTAATGTGCGTGCTTTGAAGGCTTGTGTGGTATGCTTAGCTATGGATTTAGGTTCAAATTTTCTAAGTGTGATGAACATGTTCAACTTAGAGGAGGGTTTCATTTAAGTTGTTTAATTATTTTGGGATGATTTTATTTCATATTTTTATTTGGTTTAAGTGGATCCTACAATTAATTATTAAGTTATGAAGAGAGGGAAATAGAAGAGAACTTCCCTTTCCTTCCCTAACCTAAGTAATTTCTAAAATAGGTTCACATTTTAGTTTTGTTTAGGTGAATGTTTTGTTTAAATCTTATAATTAATCCTAGGTTTAGATAAACTCTAAACAAACCTATTCAAAAGGAAAGGCATTTTAAGATTAAATAAAATGAATCAAAATTCACATAACACACATTACTTGCTTTCTTTCCCAACATATATAACATGCATATGGATGGACCTTAAGAATATCTACACAAAAAAATGAGAGTACTTAACACACTTTATGATGCATGCTAAGTAATTCATTTAAGGAAATTTAGAAGTTGAATATGCATGATTTTTCTTAAGTAGCAAGGGGTTTCCTTTTCCAAAATTTCACATACACACATGAAAGTAAGAAAGGCATAAGTGAGTACAACACCATTGTTAACCAGAGGTGTAAGGTACAAGACCTACTTATGGTACTTAAAGACTTGCAACCTCAGGGTTGTCTAGACTAATATACCACTTTCCTTAAATACAAACATATGTATAAAAAAATGAAATAGAAAATGAGAATTCAAAAGTTGTATTAATTGATTATTTTATTTATGCAATTTATGTATGCTAGTATAGGTAACCCATCTTAAGTGGTAGCATAGAGATGAATAGGATATGGAATTAAGTGATTGTTAGCTTCTTTTCAAATGAACCATACACCTCACCAGATTCCTATTCAAAACTTTACCAACATAAGAAAGAAAGGGAACCTATGTAAAGCATACCTTTATATTCTTTCACATGAAAGCTTATAATTAAAGTATAAGTAACAGACTTTTAGATTTGGTATTTGATTTATATGTTTTGAAAATAATTTGGATTTAGTAGTGATAATAGCCATTCATATTTCTACTCTAGCCAACACATGAAAATTTGACATAATATAAATAATTTCATTTTTAAATTTTGAATTTGAAAAATATAAATGCATGAAATCACATGACATACAAATTTAACATGTTGGGGAAAGATTCAATCAATGAAAGCATGTAAACAAACTCACTTCACTTAAATCCTAAAGACATTCTTATAGAATAAGAAAGTCTAAAATAAATCAAGTTGAATTCAAAGTGATTTATGTTTAGTTTGGAGTTTGATTTAATTTTGAAAAGGTGAGATGAGTTTGTTGTTCCTAACCCATTCCCCCATGTGTTTGATATTTTTGTTCAATTTTTAGATAATTAGATCCATTTTTATGCATTAATTAGGTTAAGATATGAATTTAAGTAACTTAATTAACCCTTACCTACACCACCTTAGAAGAATTAACCAAATAATTATGAGCCAATGAGATGACATAAAAACTCATAAAGAATTTAAATTTTTAATGCACCTAATAATAAAAAGGACTAATGCAATTTGGTCATAATTAATAGTTAATTAAGCTAACGGGTTTAGCTTAAGTAATTTCAAAAGACACTTACATACTTATGAATTGGGTTTTGATTTCCTTAATTGAACTTAAGCTATTAAATACCTAAGCATCTACCCAAAGTAGATTAATTAAGTTCTAGAACTTTTTAGAATTTTTAAAAATTAATTAAGGGGATAATTAATGAATTAACCCTTAATTAAGAGGAGATTAAAGAGATAAAAGGGGGTTTAGGTAATAGCTTAGGGAAAATGCCCCAAAAATATTCCATAAACCTTTTACTTATTGGATCTGACCTTAATCAACCCTAATTATGGATTAAAATCACTAATTACACCTTAATTATCCTTAATTACATAAGGCGGGTAATTAAGAAATCCATATGCAATTCTTCTAATCAAGCCTTCAATAAATCCCAAGAAATTTGGGGAGGCAGAAGTCATCCCTTAAAATTTACCCAAAAAGTTTGGGATTAATCAGAGGGTTAATTAATAATTAATTAGCAAAATGAAGTTTTCAATAAAACCCAAATTCAAAGAAAATCATAATAAAAAAACCCTTTGAAATTAATTTTAAAATATTCTAGGTTGAATTATCTTTTCATAGAATTTTATTTCATAATTATTTGAATTTTCTATAGGGCATTATGAATTTTAGAAGATCCATAGATTAATTAGAAATAATTAAAACATCCTTACTAATCCTCGGCTCACTAGCGACCGCATTGGTGGCGTGTCGTCACGATTTACATGCATGAGGGGCTTACTTAAGTTGTCAAATCCCAAGTAGTGGCTAGCAGCATATGCGGTTTGATCTCTGCCGTTCGATCAAAGATCGGATAGCCAGGGATCTCCTTGAAGTTTTAAAATGGATAAGGAATTTCTAAAAGTGGGGAATTATCTCAGTCATCTATCCAAAATGCATGGATGGATGGCTGAGATCTAACAAGTTCTTCCCCTTGATCAATAGAGACCGTCCAAGATCAAGGGGAAGATCTGAGCTCGATTAAGCTTGGATTCAAACCAACTCAACCCACACCATCTAAAGCTAAAGAGTAGCACATCCAAAGGTCAAAAATCCATGGGATTAAAATTTATTTCATGAAGCTCCACACCACATTGAGTTTAATGTTCAAAAAATCCTATACCTCACTCGAGGTGATCACCGATACTCGATTCCCTTGGAGAAGCTTCGTCTGGTTGACACGAAGTTGTGTTGAAGTTTTGAGCACTTGAGGTTTAGTGGACTGGTATATGGACCACCTCCTCCTTAGCTAGCTTGCAGCTTTGATTGAGTTAGGTCCCCTTCTTGCCTTTGGTACTTCAAAGAGGGCTTGGGTGCACTTGACTTGCCTCTCTGATGGACTGTGCAAAAGTAATTGGAGAAAAATTGAGTGAAGAGGAAATTCATGAATGGATTGAGCTCCCCTAATTTCACACTGTGCAAAATTGAGAATATGAGATTTGATTTCACTCCAGGAAGCTTGAGGAAGCTGAGGTGACTTCTCTGGCTTCCCTAGGTTCAATTGAATTGAGGACTGATGGATTTGAGTTTCTTTAGGGGGAGAATAACTCCTCCTTGAAGGATCAAATTGCAGTAAGCCATTATGCCATTTTGATCTAGTTGATCATAATGGGAGTTTATTTGGCTATTTTGAGTGTGCACATGGTCAGTTTGTGCCAAAGAGTGGATTGCCAACCTCTCATGTGCTTCAATTTGAGTGGGAGAGGGAGTTTAAATTTAGCATTTTGACCCAAGGGGTCGGTATTGGTCTAGCGACCAATTGGGCTAACCCAAACCCATTGGGTTGGGTGCACCAACCTTCACTAGGTACCCTTGAGCTTTTAGGAAAGCCTCAAGTGAATGTGAAGAGGGTATGACCAAATTACCCATGGATTAGGCCAAAATTTGTTCTATGCCCTAGGGTAGAATGGTAATTTTCTTATTTTTTTTACTTTGGGTATGTTGGGTATGTGGAGAAACTAGGTTTGTCCAAGTTTCATGAGTTTTGGAATTCATTTGATAGGGTTTGGCTCATGTTGACCCATTTAGGTTCAAATGGGTCAACTTGGGTCAAGTTGACCAATTGGTCAAATTGGGTGAAACCAAGGGTTGGGTCAAGTTCAAATGACCATTTGAAATATTTTGGTGGCTTTGGTTTGATTCAATTTGGTATAGTTTTGAATTTGGCTCATATGACTTCATTTAGGTCAAATGGGTCAAGTTGACCTATTTGACCCATTTGGTCAAGGGTAGGTTTAGGTTAGGTTAGTCATATGGAGTGGATTGGTATCTTTGTTTCCAATCAATTTTGGTTATGTTCAAATCTGGCTCTACATGACCCATTTAGGTCATGTTAGGTCTAAGGTCAATTGGGATAGGTTAGGTCTAGTTGGCCAATTGAGGCTTTGGTCAAGTTACACAAGTGAGTTGGAATGTACTTGACCCGTTGGTTTCAATCAATTTGGCTTAGACCAAGTTTTGACACATCTTGACCCTTTAGGTCAAAATGGGTCAACTTGGGTCAAGTGGCCAATTGGGCCAGGTTAGGCTCAAATGTTGGCTTGGCCAAGTTCAAACATAAGTCATGAGTGAACTTAGATTAATGATTTCAATCAATTTGGCATATGGTGGAATTTGGCTATGCTAGGTTTCATTTTGGGTTAAGTGTTAACTTGGTCAACCCTTAAGTTTGACTTGGTTTGACCCAATTTGATAGATTGATCATCCCATGATGATTGTTGATCATGATGAGAGGCAAATATGAGTTTGGTTCAAAACAATTTGGTTAGGATTAGAATTTGGCTCGAAAATTTAGGTCACTTTGGGTCAAGTGAGCCTAAGTGGGTCAAATGGCTTGGTCAAAGCTTGATTTGAGCTTGATTGATCTTGTATATGGACTTATCATTGAAATATAAATCCATTTATAAGTGGTATAAAGTCAAATGGGTTTTGATCCATTTGACAATTTCATAATCAAAGGAAGAATATGCAAGGATTTTGGCTTTGATTTTTGGCTTGGGTTTTGATCGAGTGATTGAAATTTGGATTTATATATGGGCTCATGACTGTAGGGTTGATTGAATCATGAGAGAAAATCAAGAGTTTGGCTTGATTTGAAGTTGATTTGGCTAAGTTTAAAATTTTTACTTGAAAGGCTTAGATTGGATTTTGAGTTGATTTGAGTTTGATTTTTGGGATTGGTTTTGATTGTTTGAAATTATATTTCATTTATATATGTGAATATAAATGAGAATATAAATTGATCATGAGAAAATTTCAAGGAGTTGAAGTGGTTTACTCATGATTTGGGCTAAGTCTACTAAGAAGGATTTAAGGGACTTAGGAAAATTTAGAGTAGGGATTTGAATTTTTGAATTTGCTTTGATTAATTTATATTTATATTTCATTTATATATGTAAATATAAATGAGAATATAAAATAATTATGAGAAAATCCCATGACTTTGATATGGTTTGATCCAGTTTTAGGATAAGTCCATTAATGGAGAATTAATGACTTATGAAAGATTTTTTAAAATTGACAATTAAATTTGATGGTTTGATTTGATTGATTTATATTTATATTTCAGTTATATATGTGAATATAAATGAGAATATAAATGATTTTTGAGAAAATTCCATTAGTTTGAGTTAATTTGATTAAGGTTTTCGATAAGTCCTTTAATGAAAATTAAGGAAGTTAGGAAATTTTTAAAATGAAATTAAATTTGATGATTTGTTTTTATTGATTTATATTTATATTTCATTTATATATGTGAATATAAAT
Organism: Cymbidium sinense; assembly: GCA_021442155.1. Lineage (NCBI taxonomy): Eukaryota > Viridiplantae > Streptophyta > Magnoliopsida > Asparagales > Orchidaceae > Cymbidium > Cymbidium sinense. Next base: position 46,511,842 of record CM038216.1, read on the forward strand.
GAAAATATAAATGATTTTTGAGAAAATCTCATGAGTTTGAATTGATTTAACCAAGGTTTAGGCAAAGTCCATTATTGGAAAATTAAGGGACTTAGGAAAATTTCATGAATTGATTTGAATTTTTGAGTTTAGTTTGATTGATTTAAATTTATCTTTCAATTTTATATGTGAATGTAAATGAGAATATAAATGAATTAAGAGAAAATCTCAAAGATTTTATTTAGTTTTGATCTTAATTTTGGTTAAGTCCTTAAGAAAGGATTAAGGACTTAGGAATTTTGATGGATTTTGATCATGGGTTTCAATCATAGATTTCAATCATGGATTTCAATCATATGGAGTTGATTTGAGTTTTGAGAAAATAAAATGAGAATTGATTTGGAGTTTTACTTGAAAGAAGGAAAGTGAGGAATGGTTTAAGCTAAGGGTAGGAAGTTTTCCTTAACACCCCTAAGGCATGACCTATTCGTATGGCTAATTCTCCTAAGTCTCTAGGGCTAGGGAGTGTCCTAATCACTTGATGTGTCTTAAGACTATGGAACTCTTAAAATCTAAGAAGAGTCCTATGTATAATATGGAGGGGTTGAGAGCTCATTCTAAAAAATGAGGTCAACAAAGGGCACCCAATAGGTGTGGTGTGACGGACAAGGAACACTGCACGTATTGGTGTTGATCGAAATGATCAACAACACTGGAGATCACAAGCACTAACAGAAACAATCTATCATTAATTCAAGGATAATAAAGAATCCAGAGATTAGTGCAATGTGGCTTTACTTATGTCCAATAAATGAGATAGAGGGAAGAAATCCACTAAGTGATAGAGTGTGAACCTTCCACTAGGGAAGCAGGTTCAAGTCATCCACAAGGCGATGAGAGGTTTGATTTGATTGGAATCTCACTGAGGAGAAAAATATTTCATTTAAGTTCCACTAGGGAAGAGGGTTAAATTTATTTCAATTTTTTGTTAGGTTTGGATTTTTAGATGAACCCTGTTGGTTTGCGATGGACTGCACTAAATAGGAGCCATGGAGGCTAAGACCTAACTCAGATTTACCAATCCAAAGGGGTAGTCTACTAAACATGTAGCAGGACTAGCCAACCAAAGGGATGCCTTTCGGTAGGCAGTAGCTGTACTATGAAAAAAGCCTAGTAGACTTACGTCCTCCAAAGTAGAGATAAATTATTAGGATAATCTATTGGCAAGGAAACAAATTGAACCCAATCTAGGCTGACTATTGAGTGAATGTCATTGGGGGAATCATACTAACTCAAAGATAGTCAAGGTTAACATTTTTTTTAGATTTATTTTGATGGATTTCGTTAGTTTGTGATGGATCAAACTGAGAGGGAGCTTATAAAACCCTAGACCTATCTCAGGTTTACTGAATCAAAGGGAGTAGCTTCCCAGCCGATGGGAGAACTATCCAACCAAAGAAGCACCTTTTAGTTTCAATGATCAATTGAAGGGAAGAAAGCTCAAGGACTCACACCTTTCACTAGAAAAGACCACTAGGGTGATCGGTTGCTTTGGGCAACAAATCAAACTCGACCTAGGCTTCATGTTGGTTTGTGAAAATCATGCTAGAAAGAATGCATCATATTCTTACTTCTTTCAAAGAAGAATGATTATCGAGGTAACCTGCTTGTGGAAAAATAGATTGAACCCATCCTAAGGGTGACTATGGAGTGAGTACCAACTCGAGGATTTATCTCAACTCAAGTAGTTAGGCAATTCCTGTAGGGAGTTCTGCTGACACTGCCCTAAAGATAAGATGCCTGCTTAGGGAAAAGGGCCTTTTGGGGGCTTAAATTCCTAATACACAAATGAGTTAATTTTGTTTTTTTAGTTTTATCATGGACCCTATTGGTTTGTGAGGGATCAAACTGAGAAGGAACTTATATCATCCTAGACCTATCTCAAATTTACTGAACTAAGGGAGAATCTGCACATCCGTTGAATAATTTCTCCAACCACAAAGGTGGCTACTAGGAAAGGGGAACTGTCCAATCCAAAAGTAACCTAAGTAATGTCTAAATGTGGTTGCAAAGGATGTGATTCAAATAGAATGCCTGCAGGGAATGGGGCAGCTAAGGGCTTAATCTAAAACCCTAGAGGAGATGACATGGCTAGTCATATATCCAATAGGTATTCGAAGTCCAAATCAAGAAGAAAGTGTGGGGACTCACATCTGCCAAGAGCGGTGTATCCACCAGGTGAGTCGCTGTCAGCATAGTGAATATCAACCAACCTAAGGTGCTTGTCAGTTTGCAATAATCAGCCTAGGAAGAAAGCTCGGGGACTCACATCCTTCTATAGTAGATCTGACTGCTGGGATAGTCTGTCTTTGGCTCGATAAGTGTTATCCAACTTGGGCGACTACTGAGTGAATGCCACTGGGGGACTTATATCAACTCCAACCTCTAGAGGACTTATATTAAATCTCAAATATATTAAACCTAGTTAGAACATGATGGCTAGTTCAAGAAGAAAGCATGGGGACCCACATCTTCTTAAGCAAAGTTAACATGAGGTAGCTTACTAGCTAGGTGAAGACTACCATACTAATAAGGCATCTCATTGGTTTGTAATGGTCAAGTCAAGAAGAAAGCATGGGGACTCACATAGTCCAAATAAGTGACCATTGGGGTGACATACTAGCGAGATAGCATGTAGACCCTACCTAGAGTAGCTAATGAGTGAGTGTCATAGGGTGCTTGCTCCCATATCAAAATAGCTTGAGATAATAGATTTGTGTTTATTGTGTGCATGTGTTAAAAGAAACAGGATGCCTTTGGAGGATTCTTACACCTACCTTAAACACACTAGGGGTTTAATGAAATGGTGCCACGGATGGCCAAAAGAATTCCCACTAAGAAAGGATGCAACATAGGTTCTTTCATACCTATCTTAGTTATGCTAATCAAAATAGGATGCCTCTCAGGTTCTCTTACACCTATTATAATAGCATCAGGAGATTGTGTTTCTATTGTGAAAGAGGGATAGGATGCCACTTGGGACTCTTACACTTACCCTAGACACATTATGGGATTCACAAGACAAGCAAACAACACTTTGAAATAAGAGAAGATTTGATGAATGAAATCAAATTTTTGTTCTTTTTATTAATGATTTTTCTCAAACATGATTTGTTTCATGGGTAATATTTCTTTAGATAGATCTCATTAATTAGAAGCATCAGGTGTTCCCCTTTACAATCAATAAGCTAATAAGATCCTCCTTAGTAAGCCTTCTCTATGACATAGGGGCCTTCCCAAGTGGGTTCAAACATGCCTCCCATCTTTCGATGGTAAATAATGGGTCTCCTTAGGACTAACACAAGTTCTCCTACTCAGAAAGACCTAGGGCAGACCAGCTTGTTATGAGCTTGAATCATTTTGGCCTTGTACAACTCGAGGTTCTAGCATCCCCATAGGAGACTCTCCTCCATACCTTCAAACTCTTCTAACCATAACTTGTGCATTCTTTTACTCTTTAGGATCTTTACCCAATGCTATCCTTAGTGATGGAGTTGAACTTCTAAAGGAAGAATGGCTTTGGACCTATACACTAAGGAAAATGGGGTAGACTGAGTTGGAGTTTGGTTTGTAGTGCGGTAGGCCGACAAGGCTTCAACCAACTGCTCATTCCACTATCATTTGTTTCCATTAAGAGTCTTCTTCAGTATCTAGATGAGAGTTTTGTTGAATGCTTCTGCCAAGCCATTTGCTTTAGGGTAGTAGATGGTGGAGTATCTCCAATCTATACTATCTTTTGGCAAAGCTGTTGATCTTCATGCTTTTGAATGCAATACCATTACTGGATATAATTCATCGAGGCACCCCGAACCTATATGTGATATGGTTCCTGAAAAATAGAAGCACATGGTGAGTTGTGACCTCTTTGAGTGGGATGGCTTCCGCCCACTTGAAAAAGTAGTCAGTGGCAGCTAAGATGAACTGATGACCCTTGGAAGAAGGAGGATCGATTGGACCTACAATGTTGGTACCCCAACACTCAAATGGCCATGAAGCCAAATTAGGGTGTAGAATGTTGGGTGGTTGGTGAAGGACCACACCATATACCTAACATTGATGGTATCTCTTAGTGACATTCATATATTCTAAGATCATAGAAGGCTAGTAGTATCCAACTTGATCTTCATCCTCATCTTCAGATTGGATTGATGTGCTCCACATAGACCTGATTATACCTCGGTTATAATGCCAAGGGCTTCACGTTTGTATAAACAATGTAACCATGTTTGGTCAAAGGATCGGCGGTACAGGGTGCCATGAATAAGAGCATACGAAAGAGCTCTCTATTTCACTGATGGGCTTATGACTTTTCTTAAGGTAGTTTGCCAGTGTTCAAGTAATCTATGAGTAGTTACCTCCAATCCAGCTCCTTGTCCATTTTGGCAACGATAACCTTTCTTTCAAGAGAAAGTCTCTCAATGAGTTCAGCATCAATAAGGGATAGGACTTATCTATTTTGGACCCTTATTAAAATGGACTCATCTTCTGAACATGCCAACTCTTTGGCAAGTTTGGCCAAGGAATCTACTACATTCTCTACTCGGGGAACCTTGTATATAGTGAGTTTGAGAATCTGGGCCAATAGCTTTATGGTATACTCGTAGTACTAATCAAGCTTGGGTTTGAGAACCTGGTAGGACCAGGTAATCTGGTTGATGACAAATTAAGAATCTCTAAAGATGTTGATGCTCTTGACATTAATGGTGATGACTAACTCTAGACCGGCAATCAAAGCCTCATACTCAGCTTCATTGTTGGAAAGCTAGTATGAGAATCTCATCACATCACAGTTTAGAGTTAGAAGAACTATTACCACCCCTATCTTTCTTGGGAGAATAGATCATGGTGCTTCTCCTTTAAGAAAAGAAGCAGAACCATCAAAATACATCTCCCATTAGTGGTTGCCAGCCTCCCCTAAGTTCATGATTTATTCATCAGGGAGATCATCACTAAGCGGAGAATCAGTTGGAAGTGGGTGCGCTGCTAAGAAATCTGCTAGTGTCTGTCATTTTACCACACGGAGGGGTACAAATTTGCGAGAGAATCATGGACCAATGAGCCAAACATCCATAAAGCATTGGACGTATCAAGAGGTACTACAATGGCTTGGTTCTAGAGATCAAGTTCACCTTCTGAGAAAGCTTATAGTGTTGTAACTTCTGAGAAGCAAAGATCAAAGCTAGGTAATGTTTCTCAATAGGTGGATAGTTATCTTTAGCATGAATCAGATGATAGTTGATGTAGTAGAGTGCGCTCTCCTTCCCTTAGTGGTTAGCTTGGGCCAATAGAGAGATAAGACAGATACCCAATACAATAGTGTAAAGAATGAGTGGCTTTCCGGGATAGCTACTAGGTGGCTTCACCAAGTACTCTTTGATATCTTCAAAGGCATGCTGACACTTATCATCCCACTTAAACTTGGAATCCTTTTTGATAAGTGTTGAGAATTGCTTGCATATCCTTGATAGGTTTGAGATATAGTGTCTTAGATGACATCCATCCTTGAAAGGATCTGAGTTGAGTTCAACTCTTAGGATGTGGTAATTCTAAGATACTTTTAATCTTTTCAGGATCTATTTCTATTCCCCAATGTTGAACAACAAACCCAAGGAATTTCCTTAGAGCTACTCCGAATGCACACTTCAAGGGATTCATTTTGAGATTATATTAACTTAATTGTTATAAAACTATGCTCAAGTCAAAGTGGTGGTATTCCATTTCTCTACTCTTGACTACTAGATCATGAACGTAGCACTCAACTTGATGATGGATGAGTTCATTGAAGATTTGAGTCATGGCCCATTGGTATGTAGCACCAACATTTTTAAGGCTGAAAGGCATGACCCTATAACAAAAGATTATGATCTGGGTTTAGAAAGTAGTGTTTCTTTCATCTTTAGAAGATATCTTGATTTGGTTATAACTAGATGATCCAACCATGAAAGAGAAGACTGCAAAAGATGAGGTGATGTCCACCATTAACTATATTATAGGAATAGGAAACTCATCCTTAGGACATCCCTTATTTAAGTACCTAAAATCGACGCAAATGTGAATTTGGCAATTCTTCTTAACTGGGATGACACTAGCAAACCAGGTAGGATATTTTTCTTCCCTAATGAAACTAGTATCGATCAGTTTATTGACTTCAAAAATGACCTATTATTCAATTTCTAATCGCATGTGTCTACGAGCTTGCTTAATTGGAGTAATGTTAGGGTCTATTGCTAGCTTGTGGAATGCTATGTTAGGAGATAATCTGGGAATTTCTTCATAACTCCATGTGAAGCAGTCTTTAAACTGAGTCAATAGCCAAACTAAGTCATTAGTTTCTTCTTCATTCATCAATGAACTGATGTATGTCAGACGTGGATTTTCTTCTGTCCTGAGTTTGATTTCTTTAAGCTTGTCGATTATTGAATGAATTACCTCTTCAAATTTTGGTGATGCCTCTTTGACATGGAGATCATCTGGATCATCTGAAATTTCTAAACACACATTCTCATAAGAGTTGGGGATGTGTGAGAAGAAACTATCAGATTCCAAATGGTTTGTAACAACTAGGCAATAATCATCATCATCTACCAAATCCTAGTCCTGCTCTTGATTGTGCTTCCCTGCTTGTATTGTTCCATAGCTTCTCAAAGTACTTTGACTTGTGTTTGGACCATGTGTGAGGAATTAAACCTTTATGTATAAGATTTTGAACACAAATGGTAATTCCATTAATTCTTTAAAAGTATCTTCCTCAAGCTCTACATCAACTTTAGGGCTTGAGGAGGATGATCCTAAAAAGAACTTCTTCTAGTTCATGTCACTAGAAGGCTTGGAGATTTCCTTAACTACTAAACCTTCAACTTTCTGAGATGTAAGTGAGGTTAGAGCTAAGGTCCTCAACTACTGTCTAATAGTTTCACATAAAAGAAATTTGAATACTTTGTTTTGCTTGTAGGCCTGGTATTCATCTTGTCTGGATCAAAAGTCACCTCCAATGGATCTTGCTGAGAGGGGTTGGCTAGTATACTAATCACATTAAACTCATCCTCTAAGCTTGATTCCAAGTCTATATAAATAGTAGGGGTACTCCTATGAATTGGAACATGACCTATTGGTGAAGGCCAACTAGGGTCTCCACCTCCGGACTACCTCTTTTTACCTCTACCTCTTCTGGGAGGTTGACCATTCTACCCACATGTCCATATGATGGAATGAACTGAGTGGAATGTGATATCTTGATCTATTTCTTCTTCAATTCCCCTTCTTGTTCACTTGGACTTTTATTTTTCTTTTCATTTTCTTTTATCTTTTTTTTCCTTTTTATTTGCATTTAAATTTTGTCTATGTTAATGAGAAAGGGTGTTATGAGGAAGATAAAAGGTCACATCCTCATAAATCTCAGCCTCTCTAACTAAAAATAGCTTTTCATCCCCGTTGACACAGTACTCAATTCCATATTTTCTAAACTTGATGCACTAATGAAGGGAGGATAGAATGATCTTGCTTTGATGTATCCAAGGCTGACCAAGAAAAGGATTGAATGAAGTATTCAAATCAATGATGTAGAACTTGGCTTCAGTCTTTCAATCACCTATCTCCAAAGGTAACACTATAGAACCTAAAGCCTGCTCACCTTGATCATTGAATCCTCTCAACATCATCCTATCTCCTTGGAGTGTAGAGATGTCAATCTTCAAATAGGCAAGGGTCTTTAGACTCATAATGATCACCGATGCACTTGAATCCATGAGAACCCTAGGGAGTCTGAACCTATCCATGTCAACTGTGATGTAGAAGGGACAGTTATGCTCCAAGTCCTCTAGAAGAAGGTCTTCATCTGTTAAGGTGATCCCTTGGGCTTTTTTTTTTCATAATGTGCTTCCTCACCTATAGCGTTCAGCTGAGCTAAGCATATCTCAAGATCAAGGAGGGCCTTGATTAGTGATTCCCTCATCTCTTTGGATAAGATAAGGGCATCATATATGCTTAGCTTAGATGACTACTTTCTTAGATGAGAAAGGACATTGTAGTCCACCTTTGGCTCGTCTTCCAAAAGCATATCCAAGGGTGGATCATCCTGTGGAAGGGCTTCTCGATCTTCAGTACCAATGACTTATTTTACCTCTATCTTGAGGTGCTGCCCTAGGAGGTAGAACCTTGCCACTATGAAGGTTGACTTCGGTAATCTCTTAAGGCAAGGTGATGGATGGTTCTACCTACACATGAGGCTGACCTACAGCTTCTCTTATGGGACTCTCAAAATCATATGATTCCAAGTCTATCTCAAAGGTGAACCCATAGTATTTAGAGTTGGGGAAAGTCCAACTTTGGATCAAAAAGAGGATGATCAAAATTGTTATAGTTATTTAAACTTGAAAAGTTATTGTTAGAAATAGAAGAAGATAACCCATCAAAAGTCACACATATGTAATTCAAACTAGCTTTATTCTTCAATTTCTTAGATTTATTTGGGGGTACAAAGTAGTTGTCAAGTAAAGTGGGTGGAGTAAGGGATTTGATGCCCTTATTCGCTGATATAAGAGTTCTACTAGTAGAAGAAATAGAAGATCTAGCTGAAATGGAAGAAGTCGCTGGTGTGGAAGCTACAACTGAAGGCTGGAGGCTGGACACAGTCAGTGGCTATGCTAAAGGGCTATCCTGGGCTAACACATGTTGTTGCTGCTACTCTTGTTGAGCTCCAACTTTCCTAGAGTTGGCACTATCAACTTGCAAACCTTGTTGTTAGAGGTTTGAGGGACTCAGCACTGGAAAGATTCTTGATCGAATTATTTTCTTAGAAGTTTTAGATAAAGAAATGTCCAACCTTCTTTGGTTTTAGTAGGATCACATGTATCCCCAAGGATTACCCTAATGGAACTGGAAGGTTGTTCCACAAGGTATTCCTTTGGGATAACTACAACACCGATCTTGAAAATTGTGTTCAAGCTAGTCCTTGAATGTGAAGCAATCCTCCAAAATGTGGCCTAGCATACAGTGGTAAGGGCAAAAGTTTAGATCATGACTTTTTCCTACTTTCTTCGATCTCCTAGGCTCAGGTAGCTAAAAATTATGTTTCTTTAAGAGATTATTAAAGATCTTTTGATTACCTTCCTCTTAAAAGAATAAAGTTTGTTTAACTTATCTAAAAGAGTAGGTGGAGCTACACAGCGGTATATGCATGTCGTTGCTCTTGGTGGTATGGTATGGTGGTCATCATGGAGGCTACATGGAGGCGGTATGTCTCCATGGTGGCAAAGGAGGTGGAGGTTCTGAGGTCATGGACTCTCCGATCTCTAGGCTTCCCCTTATCAATAATTACTCGCTCGACTTCTTCTCATGACCTTCTGCTTCTACTTGACTAATCTTGAAAAGGTAACTGTTTGGCCTCTCCTTATAGACTAGCAGCCTTGTTGATTAGTTTCTCAAATGTCTTGATAGTGAAGCCCTTAAGCATGAAGGCGACCGGGCCACGGATATTCTTTAAGAGAATCTAAATGGCACGCTAATCAGAAAGCTGTGGTTTGCACTTCATACTCACGTTACGCCGTCGGAGAATATAATCAAAAAGTGACTCACCAGGGTGTTGTTATGCTACAACAAGATCACCTATAGTAACCCTTTGCTGAGCTCCAACAAATCTCTTGATGAAGAGCTGCTCTAACTCTGCAAATATCTTTACTGAACCATTATGCAATTCAACATACAAATCAAAAGTAATACCTGCTAGGCTTCTAACAAAAAGTCATAAGAGCAAAGCATCACTGCTACCTGCATTGCAATATCTAGCTCCAAAATGTGTTATGTGTTGCCTCGAGTTTCCACTGCCATCAAAGCTTTTGAAGGAATGAGGCATAAAACTCTTGGGATATTAGATAGCATCGAATTCTTCTAGGTATGGTCTACCCTTTGGAACAGATGATCCTCTCAGGGCTTGAGCCAAAGCTTCCTTCACTTACTGCTCAACCATATATTTTATGTCCTTTTCTTATATGGAGGTACTCTTCATTACCTTCCTATATAGGGTAGTGCTACCTTGCTCAAAGACACTAACTCGTGGTGATGTTGATAGGATGAACTAAAGGGGCTTATTTCTAGCGACTTCGCTAACAAGTCCTGTTACTGTTGTGCCATCCTATCAATCTATTCATCTTTCTACCTCAACTACTATTGGAGGTGTTGGGCTGATTCTACAGTGTCTACTTGATCATCTTTATCACCTTCCATGGCTTATTGTTCCCTAAGAAGAGACCCTCTAGTGTCAACCATGTAGACTCCAGCTAAGTCTCTTACCAAGTCATCTTTGTTGGGATCAAAGTTGACTTTATCTTCATCAGAACAAGCATACCCCAAGATCTCATTCTTCTCCATAAAATAATGTGCAACTATCTCATCTAAGGAACGATCCATCTCAGTAGGTACAAACAGTTTAGGCTGACTAGTATGATTACTACATGCACGAGAGGCACAGGACCTCTCCTATCACTGGAGAGTGAATCCTATGTGGACTTACTCATAGGATGAATGACACTCCTAATTGCTATTGGCTATAAGAGGGTAACAATCCTATGATGTTCCTCTACCACTGGTGCAACTGAACTATCATTTGGAATATTCATAATAACTATCACCATTTCCACATCCAGCTGTATGAGCGGAGTTGGTGAAGGGACAACCATGATGCTTGGTCGCCACTCCTTCTGCACCACCATTGGGGTAGAAGGTCAGTAGGAGAGCTCAGCCTTACCATAATGGGTGGTGTAGAAGGGGTAGGATCCCTTGTCCATAGCTGGATCATCAATGGGGTGCAATTTTCCTTGGATGTGCCTTCATGTCCTTAAATGGAATGGGAGATGTTGTAACCTGCACTGGCGATGGCAGATGAGGGGTAGAGCCGTGGGCTGGAGAAACAACCGAATCTCTATGCTTGGGAAAATCCATCTTGTGGTGGCTAGTCCCACTAAGAAGAATACTATCAGTATGGTCGGCATGGGTAGCGCATCAAGCTAGAAAATCAATCAAAGGAGAAGTGACCGACTGACGGCTGAACCTCCATCGCTCCCTGCTAGTAACATGTGTTATATGGGCCTCATGGGCCCTCTCCTAGAAAATATGCTTCCCCACATTGTGGAGGATAATAGATCGAAGATCCAACTGAGTGTTGGACTCTGAGCATCCGTATGCTAGGCCTACCGGTACAGATTGGAGGTCATCGACCTCCGCCTCCATGTGAAACTGCACCACTAGAGGTGGTGATGAATGGATCCGCCAAACATCCTCTCTATCTGATCCAGAGAGAGGGTGGAACTTGTTTTCTATAACTAGTGGTGAAGTGATAATGGGAAACTCAACCACGGCTGATTGAGCTACTGCCTCTAGCTCCCTGGCTATCTAGGCGTGGTATCACTTGATCATGCTGTTCTTATTCCAACACTGTGTATGGGCAGGATGGGAGGAGTGTGAGCTAGACCCATACTAAAATGTAGGGGTAGAAAGCCCTGAGACCAGAGGAGCCTTACCATTAAAAGGTAGAGATGGTAGGGTACAAGCCTGCACTGGGGTAACATGGGCAACTTTGGGGCGAACTACAATCAAAGGCGATACTAAAATAGAATACTTGTACCATAGCTTTCCTCTTCAGTGAGGAGACATCAGAATCAAAGGGTAAGTCAATCTTGATGATCGGCTTCTACCCGGTCACCTTTGTCCTTCTAAATGTGGTGAGGGGAGTGCCCTCACAAGTGATCTTGGCTCCCTCAAATCCCTAACCAAAGTGAATCAAGTTGGTATGGTCCAGATGGGGAAGTCAGCTTGATCTAAAGTCAGATCCATACCGTGGGGAAGGTGAAGACAAACTTTTGAGAATCAGTCATTTCAACAACTATAATAAATTGAAACTGAACTATACTGCACTGACTATAAAGATCTGCAATGAGAAATAAGCTTGTATCAGATTTCTGTCTCCATAGATTTTTTAATTTGAATTTGAAAATTTGAACCCACATCCAACAACTTGGAAGTGTTAAGTTGTGCTCAAATGGATTTGAGGAGATTGATTGAAAGAGGAATTTGAATATGAATCCAACTTCAACAAATTTAGGTATGTTGAAATATGGATTTATATTTTTTGATAAGGATGCTTTCATAGATTCATGGTTTGTTTGAATTTTGAATTTTTGATTTGAGGACCCTCTCCTTTAACAAATTTAGTTATGTTAAAGTAAGGGTCAAATGATTTTATTTTTGATTGATTGTTTTGAAATTTCACTTACTTAATAAATTTAGGTATGCTAAGTAAAGTGTTTGAGAAGGTGATAGTTTCTTTTTGTGAATTTTTGTTTTGATTTTTGAAAATTTGGAATTCTCTCTTAGCAAATTTTGGTATGCTAAGTGAAGAATCCAATAGTGTTTTCTTTGATTTTTTTGAGAATAGGATTCTTAGAAAAATTTAGGATCCTTCACAAATTTGGTTTGATTTTTGTTTTGTTGTTTTGATTTTTGAAAAGGTAGGATCCTTTACAAATTTGGTATGCTAAGGATGGAATTTCCAAAGATGTTTGAGGATTTTTCTTTTTTTTTTTTTTGGCTTTGGAGACTTCACTTTGCAAATTATTATTTTGCTTGGTGAGGTTCCAAATGGTGTTTGAAAAAAAAATTAGATTTTGGATTTGGAGACTTTACTTAACAAATTTGGGTATGTTAAATGAAGTTCCAAATGCATTTGAAAATTTGATTATTGATTTATGATTTTGGATTTGGAAACTTCACTTAGAAAATTTGAGTATGCTAAATGAAGTCCCAAAATGTGTTTAGAATTTTTTTTTTGAAATATGATTGTTTGATTTTGATTTTGGATTTGGAAACTTCACTTAACAAATTTGGGTATGTTAAATGAAGTTTCAAATGTGTTTGAAAATTTTGAAATATGATTGTTGATTTTGATTTTGGATTTGGAAACATAACTTATCAAATTTGATTATGCTAAATGAAGTTCCAAACGTATGTTTGAAAACTTTTGAATTTCAGATTTGGAGACTTCAATTTACAATTTTGGGTATGTTAAATGAAGTTCTAAATGTGTTTTGAATTTTTTTTTTTAATTATGATTGTTGATTTTGATTTTGGATTTGGAAACCTCATTTAACAAATTTGAATGTGCTAAATGAATTTCCATAATTGTGTTCTGAAAAATTTTGAAATTTTATTGTTTGATGTTTTAATTTTTGAAAAGAGAACTTCCATCCAAAAACTTTAAGTATGTAGAATGGAGATCAATCTTATTTTTGAAATGTAAAATTTTTTTGTGTGTGATTGTTTCTTTTTGAAAGAGAGGAATTGCATCTTAAAACATAAGTGAGATATGTTCAAGTGGGATTTCCTAAATGATATTTATTTTTAGTTGGGAATGAAATCTTCATTTAATAAATTTGAGTATATTAAATTAAGGTGTTCATGTGTGCTTTTTGAAAAGTTTAACTTTGTTTACAAATGAACTTTCCATTCAATAAGTGTGAGTGTATTGAATAGAAAGATTCAAGTGTGCTTCTTGAAAACTTTATGATTTTGATTTTGATTTTTGGAAAGATGGTTGTTCATTTTATTTTAAAAATGAAATCTTCAGAAAATTGAATTGAAAGAAGATGTTCATTTGTGCTTTTTTTGAAAGAGATTTTGTTAGTTATATTTTTTAAAATCCCTACATGTAATAATTATGGGAATTGTTAAATGAAGGTGGAAAATATTTTATTAAGTGCATTCTTGCAAAGGTGCTTTTTGAAAAGAAAAGTTCTAATGGAAGATTTATTTCATTTTTTTTATGAATGAACCTTTCCTTATCATGAAAATGATAAAAAGGAAGTATTTAAGATGTTTCTTTTTATTTAGATCTTTTCATTTTTTTACCCATTGAAGAGCCCAACAGGGGTTTTAAGACCAACAAGGAATGTGGTCCTAAAAGCTAAAGATGTTGGCTAACTCAACTTAAAGATGAAATAAGCTAAGTACAAATGGAAAAAAAGATAGTCTTAGATTCATACAAAAGTACAAATCCACTATTGATACTCAAATACAATGATAATTTACCAAAGATGGAGAGAGAAACCATCTTGAGCGGAGTAGCCAGAAAAATTCTGTCGAGAAAAATTCTTATAATGAGTCACCTTTCAAATCTGTTGATGAGAGATGAAAGATAACACATATAGAAACTCATCTTGTTAAGAAGTGCAGATCTGCAGATGTGCTTATTCAGGTGATCGAGTACGTCGATAAGGGAATAGTGTACTATCTCGAAAGATAAGTCACTACCCTTTAATGTGCCTAATCACCTCAATAATGACTCCTAAGAATGATGGGTCTAAATATGTACCAGAGATTCTCCCCCTACTTTACATGGAAAAGTAAAGTAAGATTTATTTTAAACTAGGTTCATTAAGTTCCCTATAGGGGCAAGCCCCCATAGTTAATTGCATCCTAAGGAATGGAGATTCCTTAGAAAAACTCTCGATTAAGGTAAATGATCATTATCTTTGAAGATTTCAATAGGAAGGACTATCAATCGATTGCTTTATTTTTGAAAGATCAAATGGGATTGATCGAAAGGGGGAGTTATTATCAAAGCTAAAATGGAAGATAAGTAGGAGATGTCCATAATGCTAGGAAACCTAGCGAGCATCTCAAACTATCCAATAGTTGGGCTTTACATTTTTGAAATTGATTTAGTTTGTTTGAGTTGCATTTTTTATTAGAAATTTAGGACTTAAGATTCCCTAAAATAAGATTAAGGAAATGCCTAAGAGGTGAGGAATTATGCTTATAGACCATAAAGGGGAAAAGCAACCTCAGAACCAAAATCTAGGGAGCTTTGGCGAGGGCCGAAAGCATAACCTAAATCTAAGGCGAAAATGGGTAATTAGTTTGCCTCCATAAAAGAGGACAAACCACCTGATAGCTTGGAATTACAATCACCTGGGGGTGGCCGCCAACTGACTCCTCCTACGATTTTAAATACATGTAGGAAAGGCTTTATCTTTATGAAAGATAGCTAGGCTGTTATTTATTTAGAGAGAGACTATGTCCTTAAACTCACACCCTAAAGAGACTAGATCACATAAAGGGACATGCTTTAAATGAATTAAATCTAATGAAATTCAAATTTCATTTTATTTTTATTTTTGGATAATTATTTTAACTCAGGATAATAGGATTCATATGACTAATGCATGAAATAAGTTCTTGGCCAAAATCAATGAGAAGGAGGTGAGTTTCCACCATGGTTTTCAAAGGTCAAGCCAAGTTTCTCTGGCAAAGGTGAAAGCCCTCCAATCAAGGGTGAAATAAGATACTTTTGTGCATGATATTATAAAAGAAATTTTCATCCAGCTAAGGGGTTACGAATTCTTTTATCTCGATTTTAAACCTAAGCTTTGGGTGAGATTATGAGTTGTTGAATTTTATTTAATTGGGTAAAGGATTTATTTTTCTCTAAAGAGCCTAATCCACATCCAAACCATATATAAATCAAGGAAGAAGCTAGGAAAAGCATGCCTCTTAATACAAAAGCTAAACAAATCATCAATCAATTTATAAAGCTAATCGCAAAAAGATTAAAAGGCCATTATGGTCGGGTGCCACTGCACAAACTCGAAAATATCAAATGTGGGTAGCTGAGCTCTACCCTTATACAACCTAGATTATAAATGAATTCAATTACAATTAGGCAAAGAATTCATTATTATAGGGGTCTTCAAGCTTTATTTCTTTTTTCTTCTTTTCTTTCTTTCTTCTTCTTTCTTCTTCATTTCTTCTTTTCTTGTTTGGTTCCTTCTTTGGATGGTTGGAAGGTAGATGTTCTAAGGCCTCACATGTTGCATAAGATAGGATCTTATGACCAGTGCTCATCCTAATCCCCATAACAATCATTCCAAAATCCTAATTGCAAAAATTTACATGAAAAGGAAAATTGGAAATCTAACTAATACCTACAAAACAAAGGTTAGTTAAAACACACCACACAAATCCCAACCATGTATATTGGACTCTTACTCCACACATGGGTAACTAAGTCCACCTGGCCTATTGGATTATGCTTAGGGGTAAAAAGAAGCTGCAAGCAAAAGGATTTATATTTTTATTTATGATAGCGCCCCTTAAGCACAATCCCCTACAGAAAAGAATAGTTAGACTATGAACATCCTACCATTCATTCTATGAGCATACATCCTAACATCTAGTCTAAAACATATATCATAAAACAAAATAAACATCAAACCATGCATCGATCTAACCTAAAGCTAGAAGTGGTGACTTAGGCTAATGTGTGTGCTTTGAAGGCTTGTGTGGTATGCTTAGCTATGGCTTTAGGTTCAAATTTTATAAGTGTGATGAACATGTTCAACTTAATTGAGGGATTTGTTTAAGTTTTTTAAATTTTTTGGGTTGATTTTATTTCATGTTTTGATTTAATTTAAGTGGATCCTACAATTAATTACTAAGTTATGAAGAGAGGGAAAGAGAAGAGAACTTCTCTTTCCTTCCCTAACCTATGTAATTTCTAAAATAGGTTCACATTTTATTTTTGTTTAGGTGAATGTTTTGTTTAAATATTTTAATTAATCCTAGGATTAGATAAACTCTAAACAAACCTATTCAAAAGAAAGGCATTTTAAGATTAGATAAAGTGAATCAAAATTCACATAACACACATTACTTCCTTTCTTTCCCAACATATATAACATGCATATGGATGGACCCTAAGCATATCTATACATATAAAGGAGAGCATTTAACACACTTTATGATGCATGCTAAGTAATCCATTTAAGGAAATGTAGAAGTTAAATATGCATGATTTTTCTTAAGTATCAAGGGGTTTCCTTATCCAAATTTTCACATACACACATGAAAGTAAGAAAGGCATAAGTGAGTACAGCGCTATTGTTAACTAGAGGTGTAAGGTACAAGACCTACTTAGGGCTACTTAAAGCCTCACAACCTTGGGGTTGTCTAGACTAATATACCACTTTCCTTAATTACAAATATATATATATATATATAATGAAATAGAAAAGGAGAATGCAAAAGTTGTATTAAAGGATTCATATAATTTATGCAATTTATGTATGCTAGTATAGGTAACCCTTCTTAAGTGGTAGCATAGATATGAATATGATATGTAATTAGGTGAGTGTTAGGTTCTTTTCAAATGAACCATACACCTCACCAAATCCTTATTCAAAACTATACCAACATAAGAAAGAAAGGGAACCTATGCTAAGCATACCTTTATTTTCTTTTACATGCAAGCTTATAATTAAAGTATAAGTAGCACACTTTTAGATTTGGTATTTGATTTATATGTTTTGAAAATAATTTGGATTTAGTAGTGATAATAGCCATTCATATTTTAATTTTAGCCAACACATGCAAATTTTACATAAAGTAAACAATTTCATTTTTAAATTTGAATTTGAAAAATATGAATGCATGAAATCACATGACATACAAATTTAACATGATGGGGAAAGATTCAAGCAATGAAAGCATGTAAACAATTTCACTTCACTTAAATCCTAAAGACATTCTTATAGAATAAGAAAGTTAAAAACAAATCAAAGTGAATTCAAAGTGATTTGTGTTTAGTTTGGAGTTTGATTTAATTTTGAAAAGGTGAGATGCGTTTGTTGTTTCTAACCCATTCCCACATGTGTTTGATATTTTTTTCAATTTTTAGATAATTAGATCCATTTTTATACATTAATTAGGTTAAGGTATGAATTAAGTAACTTGATTAACCCTTACCTACACCACCTTCGAAGAATTAACCAAATAATTATGAACCAATGAGATGACATAAAAACTCACAAGGAATTTAAATTTTTAATATACCTAATAAGAAAATGGCCTAATGCAATTTGGCTCACAATTAATAGTTAATTAAGCTAAGGGGTTTAGCTTAAGTAATTTCAAAACACCCTTTCATACTTATGAATTGGGTTTTGATTTCCTTAATTTAACTCAAGCTATTAAATACTAAAGCATCTACCTAAAGTAGATTAATTAAGTTCTGGAACTTTTAAAAAATTTTAAAAATTAATTAAGGGGATAATTAATGAATTAAAACTTAATTAAGGGGAGATTAAGGAGAGAAAAGGGGGTTTAGGGAATAGCTTAGGGAAATGCCCCAAAAATATTCCATAAGCCTCTTACTTAATGGATCTGACCTTAATCAACCCTAATCATGGATTAAAATCACTAATTACACCTTAATTATCTTTAATTACATAAGGAGGGTAATTAAGAAATCCATAAGCAATTCTTCTAAAAAAGCCTTCAATAAATCCCAAGAAAATTACGGGAGGTAGAAGTCATCCCCTAATTATACCCAAGAAGTTTGGGATAATAAGAGGCTTAATTAAAAACTAATTAGCAAAATGAAGTTTCCATAAAACTAAAATTAAAAGAAAATCATAATCAAAAACCCAGTAGAATTAATTTTAAAATATTCTAGGTTCAATGATCTTTCCATAGGATTTTATTTCATAATTTTTTAAATATTCTATAGGGAATTATGAATTTTAGAAGATCCCTAGATTAATTAGAAATAATTAAAGCAACCTAACTAATCCTTTAGCTCATGGCATGACGTGTGACGGCAGTAATCAGTGTGCTTTACCTATGTCGTGTTGTGAGGGGCTTACTTAAGTTATCAAATCCCAAACGATGGTTATTAGCGCATGTGGTTTGATCTCTGCCATCGATCAAAGATCGGACAACCAGAGATCTCCCCATGATTTTAAAAAGGATAAGGAATTTCTAAACGTGGGGAATTATCTCGGCTGTCCATCCAAAATGCGGATGGATGGCTGAGATCTCCCAAGTTCTTCCCCTTGATCAATAAAGACTGTCCATGATCAGGGGGAAGATCTAAGCTTGATTGAGCTCAGATTCAAATCAAACTCAACCCACACCATCTAAAGCTAATGAGCGGCACATCCAATAGTCAAAATCCAAGGGATTAAAATTTCATTCACAAAGCTCCACACCAAAATGAGTTTAATGGTCGAAAAATCCCATACCTCACTGGAGGTGATCACCGATGCTCGATTCCCTTGGAGAAGGTTCATCTGGTTGAGATAAAGTTGTGCTGAAGTTTTGAGCACTTGAGGTTGAGTGGATTAGTATATGGACCACCTCCTCCTTAGCTAGCTTGTGGCTTTGATTGAGCCAAGTCCCCGCTTGCCTTTGGAACTTCAAAGAGAGCTTGGGTGCACTAGACTTGCCTCTCTGATGGAGTGTGCAAAAGAATTGGTGAGGAGTGAAGAGAAATTCAAGAATGGATTGAGCTCCCTATTTTCACACTATGCAAAGCTGAGAATTTAAGATTTGATTTCACTCTAGGAAGCTTGAGGAGGTTAAGGAATGACTTCTGTGGCTTCCCTAGGTTCAATCGAATTGAGGACTAATGAATTTGACTTTGTTTATCCCCCTTGAAAGATCAGACAATTGCAAGCCGTTGTGTCTTTTTGATCTAATTGATCATATTGTGGAGTTTGTTTTGGTTATTTTGAGTGCGCACATGGTTGGTTTGAGCCAAGGAGTGGATTGTCAACCTCCTATGTGCTTGAACTTGAGTGGGAGAGGGAGTTTGAATTTGGCATTTTGACCCATGGGGTCAAGTTTGGTCTAGGGACCAATTAGGCTGACCCACACCCATTGGGTTGGGTGCACCACTCTTCACTAGGCTCCCTTGAGCTTTTAGGAAAGCCTCTAGTGAATGTGAAGAGGTTATGACCAAATTACCCATGGATTAGGCCAAAATTTGTTCTATGGCCTAGGGGTAGAATGGTCATTTTGGTGATTTTTTACTTTGGGTATGTTGGGTATATGGATAAACTAGGTTTGGCCAAGTTTCAGGAGATTTGGATTTCATTTGATAGGGTTTGGCTCATGTTGACCCATTTAGGTCAAAATGGGTCAACTTGGGTCAAGTTGACCAATTAGTCAAATTGGGTCAAACTAAGGGTTGGGTCAAGTTCAAATGACCATTTGAAATTTTTTGGTGTCATTGATTTGATTCAATTTGGTATAGTTTTGAATTTGGCTCATATGACTTCATTTAGGTCAAATGGGTCAAGTTGACCTATTTGACCCATTTAACCTATTTGGGGTAGGTCAAGGGTAGGTTTAGGTTAGGCTAGTCATATTGAGTGCATTGGTATCTTTGTTTCCAATCAACTTTGGTTATGTTCAAATTTGGCTCAACATGACCCATTTAGGTCCTGTTAGGTCTAAGGTCAAATTGGGCTAGGTTAGGTCTAGTTGGCCAATTGAGGCTTTGGTCAAGTTCCACAAGTTATTTGGAATATACTTGACCCATTGGTTTCAATCAATTTGGCTTAGATCTAGTTTTGACACATTTTGACACTTTAGGTCAAAATGGGTCAACTTGGGTCAAGTGGCCAATTGGGCTAGGTTCTCTCAAATGTTGGCTTGGCCAAGTTCAAACATAAGTCATGAGTGAACTTAGATCATTGGTTTCAATCAATTTGGCCTATGGTGGAATTTTTTTATGTTAGGTTTCATTTTGGGCTAAGTGTTGACTTGGTCAACCCTTGGGTTTGACTTGGTTTGACCCAATTTGATTGATTGATCATCCCATGATGATTGTTGATCATGATGAGAGGAAAATATGAGTTTGGTTCAATCCAATTTGGTTAGGATTAGAATTTGGATCATAAGGGTACTTTAGGTTACTTTGGGTCAAGTGAGCCTAAGTGGGTCAAATGGCTTGGTCAAAGCTTGATTTGAGCTTGATTTATCTTGTATATGGACTTATGATTGAAATATAAATCCATTTATAAGTGGTTTGAAGTCAAATGGGTTTTGATCCATTTGACAATTTCATATTCAAAGGAAGAATATGAAAGGATTTTGGATTTGATTTTTGGCTTTGGTTTTGATTGAGTGATTGAAGTTCGGATTTATATATGGGCTCATGATTGTAGGGTTGATTGAATCATGAGAGAAAATCAAGTTTGGCTTGATTTGAAGTTGATTTGGCTAAGTTCAAGATTTTGACTTGAAAGGCTTAGATTGATTTTGAGTTTGATTTTTGGAATTGGTTTTGATTGTTTGAATTTATATTTCATTTATATATGTGAATATAAATGAGAATATAAATTTATATTGAGAAATTTTCAAGGATTTGAAGTGGTTTAATCATTATTTGGGATAAGTCTATTAAGAAGGATTTGAGGGACTTAGGAGAATTTGGAGTAGGATTTGAATTTTTGAATTTGGTTTGATTGATTTATATTTATATTTCATTTATATATGTGAATATAAAAGAAAATATAAAAGAATTATAAGAAAATCCCATGACTTTGATATTGTTTGATCAAGTTTTAGGCTAAGTCCATTAATGGAGAATTAATGACTTAAGAAAGATTTTTTTAAATTGTGAATTTAATTTGAGGGTTTGATTTGATTGATTTATATTTATATTTCATTTATATATGTGAATATAAATGAGAATATAAATGAGTTTTGAAAAAATTCCATGAGTTTGAGTTAATTTGATTAAGGTTTTGGATAAGTCCTTTAATGGAAAATTAAGGGACTTAGGAAATTTTAAAATTGGAAATTTAATTTGAAGATTTGATTTGATTTATTTATATTTATATTTCATTTATATATATGAATATAAATGAAAATATAAATGAGTTTTGAGAAAATTTCATGAGTTTGAATTGATTTGACTAAGGTTTAGGCTAAGTCCATTAATGGAAAATTAAGAGACTTAAGAAAATTTCATGAATTTATTTGGAATTTTGAGTTAAGTTTGATTGATTTGAATTTATATTTCATTTATATATGAGAATATAAATGAGAATATAAATGAATTATGAGAAAATCTCAAACATTTGATTTGGTTTAGATCATAATTTTGGTTAAGTGCTTAAGAAAGGATTATGGACTTAGGAAATTTGAACTTAGGAATTTTGATGGATTTTGATAATGTGTTTCAATCATAGATTTCAATCATGGATTTCAATCATATGGAGTTGATTTTAGTTTTGAAAAAATCAAATGAGAATTGATTTGGAGTTTAACTTGAAAGGTGGAAAGTGAGGAATGGTTTAAGCTAATGGTAGGAAGTTTTCCCTAACACCCTTTAGACATGACCTATTCCTATGGCTAACTCTCCTAAATCTTTAGGTCTAGGTTGAGTGTCCACCTAATCACTAGATGTGTCTTAAGACTAAGAAACTCTTAAAGCCTAATAGGAGTCCTATTTCCAAGATGGAGGGTTTGAGAGCTCATTCTAAAAATGAGGTCAACAAATGACCTATTGATTTCCTAAGTTCATAAATGACCTATTGTTCTATGTCTAATCGCATGCATGTAGGAGCTTGCTTGATAGGGTTAGCAGTAGGCACTATTGCTAGTTTATGGACCGTTATGTCAGGAGCCAATCCAGGCTTCTCTTCATAACTCCATGCAAAGTAGTCCTTAAACTCAATCAATAGCCTAACTAAGTCATTGGTTTCAATCTCATTCTAAAAAAAATTGATGTATGTCGAACATGGATCTTCTTTAGTTCTTAAGTTGATTTCCTTGAGCTCATCGATGGTTGATCTCTTCTTCAAAATCTAGTGGTGCATCTTTGACTTCAAAATCATCTGGATCATCTGAAGTTTTTAAGCACAGCTCCTCATATGAATAAATATGATTTTAAAAGAACCAATCAGATTCCAAATTATTGGTGATGACTAAGTAGTAATCATCATCATCGACTAGACCCACTATACCGATTCCTAGTCTCAGTATTAATTGAGAGCTTTTACATTTGTTCTTCCACATTCTTTCAAAGTAGTCTAACCTATACTTTGACCAAGTATGTGGGATTAACCCTTTATTTGCTAAAGTATGGACACAAGGCAAGTACCAATCAAAAGGCAATTCTATTAAATCTTTATATGAATCATCCACAAGTTCTACATCAACTTCTTGACTTGAGGATGGTGCTCACAGAAAGAATCTCTAAGACTTCATACCTGTGGATAACGTAGGGGCTTCCTTAACTACTAAACCCTTAGCTTCTTGAGAAAAAAAGTGGGGTTAGAGCAAAGGTTCCCAACTTATGCCTAATTGTTTAACATATAAACTTAGATACACTTATGCTTTGCTTTAGAGCCCAATCTTTATTGCTATCTGGCTCAAGTGTCACCTCCAAGGGAATCTACTATTGAGTAGAGCTGGCTAGTGTGCTAATCATATAAGACTCATCCTATGAACTAAATTTTTAGTCTATGGATAGCAGGTGTACTCCTCATAACTAGGATTTATCTTCTATTAGGTGAACAATAAATAGGTTTTCCAGCCCTGGGACAACCTCTGAACTGGGCACTTCCTCTACCTGGTTGAGGTTAGGTCATCTTACCCATATGTTTTAAAGGAATAACGAACTATGGGTGGAATCTAATGTCAGGCTCCATTTCATCATCCAAGTTTATTTCCATTTTCATTTTCTCTTTTCTTTTCTTTTTTTTCTCTTACCTATTCATTTTATTTTTCTTTTTCTTTTATTTTTTAATTTTGGCCAAGTTCACGAGAATAGACTTGTTAATTTTGAGGGAGGTAGTAAGACGCATCCTCATATATGTCAACTTCGTGAAATGTAAATGGCTTGAGATCTCCTTTGACACAATAGACGATCCCAACTCTCACAAACTTTATACACTGCTGTAGAGGGGATGGAACTATGTTATTCTCATGTATCCATGGTCTCCCAAGCAAAGCGTTGAAAGATGTATCCGAGTCTATAATGTGAAACTTGGCTTCGATCTTCCAATCATCTATCTTCAAGGGCAACACTATGGATCCTAAGTCCTGTTGAACTCAATTTTGGAGTGCATATTCAATCTTCCCATCTTAGACTTAGGAGTCTTCTAGAGACTAAGACTTCCCTAGTCATAAGACATTTCTAATAATTATGTAAACACTTAACCTAAGCCTAATGACTTAGAAGGGTTAACCATAGGAATAGGTTATGCCTTAAGGATTAGGATAATCCACCTATCCTACAAACCAAATTTAATCCATGTCCACCTTCTCAAATTGAACCTCAAGTTCAATTTAAACATCAAATTCAAATTCAAATTCAAATCCAAATACAAACCAAAATTCCAAAACTAAATGATTAAAGCCCATGATCAAATCCAAACTTGAAACCTTTCTTATGCCATATGACCTATCCCATGGACTTAGCCAAATATTAATCCAAATCAATCCAAAATCAATTAATTTTCTCATAATTAATTTATATCTTTAATCTTCTTTCTAAATATAAATAAAATATACATTCAAATGATCGAAATTAAATAAACTATATCAAATTAAATCAAAACCCTTCCATAGCCATATGACCTATCCCATGGTCTTAGTCAAATATTAATCCAAATCAAGTCAAACTCAATTGATTTTATCATAAATAAATCATATTTTTGATCATCTTCACAAATTTAAATGAAATATACATTTAAATCATCAAAACTAAATCAAACCAAATCAAAATCCAAACCTAAGAGACATGACCCAACTCCAGGACTTAGCCAACTTCCTTTATTCCAAAACCCAAATTCAATTAATTTTCTCATGAATCAATCATACTTTCAATCATATTCAAAAATATAAATGAAATATGCAATTATCAAGCCAAACCCAACTTAACCCATTGACTTGAAATGTTCAAATGAACCAAAACCCATTTGAACACAAGCCAATTGCAATTGAATTTATATATCAATCCCAAATCCATATATAAAATCAACTAAATCAAACTCAACCCAAAATCAAATCAACTAAACCAATTTGGTCCACTTGACCCAAAGTGTCCAATTTGACCTATTTGAGCCTAGTTCTAATCCTACCCAATTTGGATTGAACAACATCAAAACCTCCCATCATGATTGTTGATCACCCTAAGTTGATCAATTATCACAAATTAGGCCAAACCAAGTCAACTTATTCATTTGACCAAGTCAACCCATTAACCCATATGAACCCAAACTTGCCAAATTACAACCTAAGCCAAATCCAATGATTCATACCAAATCAAAATCAATATTTGAATATGACTTGAACTCAATTGAGTCAAACCAAACCCAATTGGCTCTCCTGACCTAAGTTGACCCAAATTGACCTAAAAGACCAAATTGAGTCAATTCAAACTATAAACTAAATAGATTGCAACCAATGGCTCAAGTTCATTCTAAATTGATTGTTGAACTTGACCAAAGCCATGATTGAACCCAATTGAACACAATTGACTAACTTGGCCCAAATTGACCTAAAGGTTAAAGTTGGCCTAAATAAAAAAAATACAAATTAATTAAAACTAAAGTTTACAATCATCTTCAATTGATCAACTAAACCCAAATCAACACCCAACTCAAGCCAATTTGGTCAATTTAGTCAAATTGGTCAGCTTAACCCATTTGACCCAAATGAATTCAAATGAGCCAAAATCAAATCTAACCCAAACCAATTAAACCAAAACATCCCAAATGATCATATCAACTTGACCAAACCCTTAGTTTGAGCCAATTTGACCAATTGGTCAACTTGACCCAACCTAACCCAATTTGACCTAATTGAGTCAAATTGAGCCAAACCTAACCAAATCAACTCCAATAGACTTGAAATTTGGCTTAACCAACTTTTGGCTCATTTCCAATCTACCCAAATAAAATCAAATGCCAAATGATCATTCTAGCCTTGGTTCAAGGGCATCACAAGAGATAAATCACATATGTAATTGGTGATATCCATTCCTTAGCCACTTAGTACTCTCCCAATTGCCCAACCTGACCCAAGGGGTGGTTGGGTCTATCATGACCCATGGGAGGTGAAATCACCTCACCTTCCCCATTGGAGCATTTGAAACCAATAGGACACCCATGATTCCTCCTTAGCATCCACCTCCACACCTTCAACCAACCAAGCCAAGCCAACTCACCTCCTACCTACCACTCATGACTACCTGAGATGGCCGGATGGCCGCTAGATACTAAACACAATCCCACCATTTGATTAATATGAAGGTGGGTATACACCCCTTGATTTCCACTCAAACATAGACAAAAATCATTCCTTAGAGCCCTAGCTACCCAAGAAGAGCCGCTAGAGCCATTCCCTAAGCTCCCAAGCTCGTTCCTCGATCGCAAAATGCCATTCCCGTGCATCCTAAAATAGGACACTCCCATTGTTGACCTAATTTCCCCATTTCTCCATTAAACTCAAATGAACTTCCATACCTTCCCTAGGCCTCATCGAGCAAGAATGAATCATCTCCCAAGCTTTCCAAGCACGAGAGGTGGGACTTCTATGAAAGCCAAGCTCTAAATCATCAGTTTGTGGCCTTCTGAGCGAACATTGAGGAATTTATCCAATTATTGCTCAACAAGGCTTCATCTCCACTAGATGAAACTTGCTCAATCATTTGAGCCATCGATCTTGAGCTCCAGCAAGGTATGTTTCCAAAACTGATCCTTAGGAAAAAATGGGTTGCAGCTTTTTGAAGAAACCTTGCAACTCATGTGATCTTGACCATTGGATCCCCTCCGATCAATTTCTTCAAGGTGTGGGATCCTCTTGGAGTTGATCCGAGCGTAAGCTCGGATCAAGTGAACAATGGTGGAGGAACTCCATTCTCTCTCACTCGGGTGACGTTAGATCACACACACTGTCCGTTCTGCATGATCAAAATGGATGATTGTGATTAGATCTTCTAGATTGATATCATTTAATCCTATTAATTTATGAGATTAATGATAGCCATCCGATCTTAGATCTGACGATGAATGAGAAAGTGCATCCACCGCCACCACGTAGGTGCTGAGTCTAATAAGTTTTAAGTATCCAATCCCGTGGCAGCATGTGGAAAGTGCGCGGCATCAGCGCGCCATGTGGCACCAATAGGATTAGGCTTAATTAATCATTTTTAATGGCTGAAACTTCTAAAAATCATTAAAAATCATAGATAAATAATAAAATGCAAATAAATACTCATTTTAAAGGTATTTTAGAGGAGAATTAATTAAAAATGATCTTGACTAATTTTGAATAATAATTATAATTTAATTACAAAATTAATTAGCTTAATTACTCCTTAATTACTTGAGTAATTAAACCCAAAATTTGTGGGTTAATTTAATGGGATGACCTCTACCTCCCATGATTTTCTTGAGATTTATTGCTCACTTAATTAGAAAACTTGACAAATTAAACCTTAACTACTCTTTTATGTTAATTAATGATTAATTAATCCCATAAATAGTAATAAATTGGTTAATTAAGTTTATTAATCATTGTACAATAGTAAGTGAACTAAGGAATAAGGTTGGGACCCCTTTCCCAAGTTCATTTCACCCTTTTTTAAAATGAAATTAATTAAGATTTAACTAATTAATTAAATCACTTAATCAAATTAAAATCATAATCACATTAGGACTTAATTAATTAAATCATGGTGTAATTAATAACCTAAAGGAGTTTAAAGAAATTATGGTTAGTCCACATGTGT
Source organism: Cymbidium sinense (assembly GCA_021442155.1). Taxonomy (NCBI): domain Eukaryota; kingdom Viridiplantae; phylum Streptophyta; class Magnoliopsida; order Asparagales; family Orchidaceae; genus Cymbidium; species Cymbidium sinense. The sequence goes on from CM038216.1 coordinate 46,539,458, forward strand.
GGGAAAACCATAAGAGTAATTAATTAAGTCCTTTAATCTAATTAACTATTAATCATGAGCCAATTGCATTAGGCCACTTTTATTTCCTAGGATCATTGTAAGTTTATTTTCCATGCATGTCATGTTGGCTCATAATTATTTAGTTAATTACTTTAAGGTGATAAAGGTAAGGGTAATTAATTCATCTAATTAAGTGTTCAACTTAATTAACTAATAAAAACAACTTAATTACATTTCCTTAAATTAAATTAAATCACTAATGTGGGAATGGGTTTAAAACAACAAGTGATGATTTCTCTTCTCCTCTCTAAATTAAATCAAATCCAAAACTTAATTAATAAATAAGCTTTGGTTTGCTTTAAATAATTTTATTTGATTTGATTGTCCTTAAGAACTAGTTTGGTTGAATGAATCACATGCTTATATTTGATTGTCCTCTTTCCAATCATGTTAAATTTGGTACATAATTTGAATTCATGCATCCATCTTTTCAAAATCAAGTAAAATAAAATGGATTTCCTTTATGTAAGATTGCATGTGTTGATTTAATTTAATATATGTGTGGCTATTATAATTATTAAATCCAAATGTATTTTTCAAAAGCTTAATAATGAATAATAATATGTGATATGATGTTAGTTATAAATACATAATAAATGCATATTCTTATAGCTTAAGTGTATGAATGTTGAGTTCTCTTTCCTCTATTCATGTGTTGATTTATATAAGATTGAATGGTAATGGGTATATAGTCTGGACATCCTGGGAACACGAGGCTTTAGCTAGCCCCAAGGAGGTCATTTGATTATCTGACTTCCTTGGTTTTAATGACACATACCATTTGATTTCATTCTAATGTATTTCAACATTAAAATTTAGATATAGCATTAATTCATATATATAAATGATTCAATAAATAAAATAATCTTTGCATGGTTTACTTTCCCTCATTTATCTATACATCCATGTGTGTTCAAGAAAACCAAGTATATAGTCTGGACATCCCGAGAATACAAGGCTATAGTTAGCCCCAAGGAGGTCATTTGATTACCTCATTTTCTTGGTTTAACAATGACACAAACTTGCCTATATCTTTGTACATGTATCTGTATATGTGATTAGTGAATGAAAATCCCATTTTTCATTAAAATTACATGCATTCATAATTGACTAAGTGGTTTAATTAATTAGCCATATGATTTGTAGCTTACTTCCTATGTTCACGTATATGAATTTACATATACTTGAATGCAAATGGGTATATAGTCTAGATATTTTGAGAATACGAGGCTTAGCTAACTCCAAGGAGGTCATTTGATTACCTCACTTCCTTGGGTTAACAATGGCACATGCTTATTTAATTTCATTCTTATGTCCTTTTTGTATAAGAATTTGGGTAAAGTTTTAAATTAATATGTTTAAATAATTCAATCAAATAAAATATAAATTCTAAACATACACATACATTCATCATTTAAGTGTCCTAAAATATGTTGCATGTATAGATACACTCTAAATTAAATCATATGCATGTTACATGTGATGAAAAGGAATGATTTAGTATATGTCAAGTGGTAGTAATTTAATTAAATTAATCTTAAGATGCCTTTTATTTTGAATAGAATTATTTAAAGTGACCTAAACTTAGGATTAATTAAATCATTTAATAAACTATTCACTAAAAAAATAAAATAAAATTAATATACTTTAGAAACTGACTTAAGGTAGGGATGAAAGGGCAACCCTTTTTCCTCTCTTTATAACACTTAGTTGCTAGTGTAATCAAATGAAACAAAAGAAAAAATAAATTAAAATTCTCAAATCAATTAAACTACTTCAAGTGAAATCAACCTTTCATGTTAAATTGAATCCTTCTACACTTAGAAAATACAACACTAATGCCTAATAAGGCTTACCACATAAGCTTTAATACACACATTAGAATTAAGTCACCACTTCTAGCTCTCTAAGTTAGGACGGTGTATGATGTGATGTATATTTTATTTTATAATGTATTATTTTAGCTTAGATGTTAGGGTGTATACTTCATAGACTAAATGATAGCCCAATATTAGCTTAATCATATTTTCTACAAGGGATTATGCTTAAGGGATGCTCAAAAATAAATGTGAATGCTCTTTTTACAAGTTGCTTAAATCCTTAAGCATAATCCAAGTTAGGATAGGTGGGCTTAGTTATCCATGTGTAGGGTACTAAGTCCAAATTATAAATACAACTACTTAGGATTATATGTATATTTAACTAGCCTCTATTTTGCGGTAGTTAGATTTACTTTTCCCCACATAAATGTAATTTTTGCAATAGGAATTAGGATTAGTGCTAAGGGGGATTAGGATGAGTAGTGCCAGAAGGCTTTGTCCTGGAGTGCCCTATGATGCTTTTGAAGCAAGCACCATTCTAATCAAAGAAGGAACCAAATCAAAAATGGAAGTATGAAGAAAGAAGACCCATTTCATATAATTATAATTATTATTTCATATTCCAGGTTGTATAAGGGTAGAGCTTGGCTACCCATCTTTTTTCTCTTTGGGTTGTACGATGTTACTCGACCTCACTGGCATTTTATTCTTTTATGATAGTATATATAATTGTTTAATGTTATAATTACATTGTGCATTAGGATGGTATGCTTTTCATAGTTTCTTAAATGATTGATGCTTTAATGTGTGGCTTGAATACGATTAGGCTCTTAGGATAAAAATAACATTTCTACCCAACTATTCACTCATAACTAAATTTTAAACAACTCATAACCTCATCATAAAGCCTAAGACAAAAATAAGATAATTAAAATATTTAAAAACCCCTCAGTTGTATGGTTGTATGTTTCACATCTTGCATGCATATTCTTTCTCTATTGAACATGAAAGATCTCCATCCTTGCATGATAAAAGAATGCTTGACCTATGAGGGCATCCCTTGTGGCTTCTTCTAGCTAATTTGACCCATAATCTATTTCATCATACATTTATGCATAAAAAATCCTAAAGCCTCTATCAAAATTATGTGCCTAAAATGACAAAAAAATTTAAAAAGATTTTGCATCTATAGATTAAGTTATATGCTCATACCACTCATGCTCTAGTCTCTTAAGGAGTGTGTTTAGTACTTTAGTATCTGTCTAATTAAATAACTACCCTAGCTACCTTGCAATTTATAAAACTGGACTACATGGTTTTAAAATTATAGGAGAGATTAACTGGCGACAACTATAGATAATTATAAGTCCAGAAGTCGGACAATTTATTCTCTCTTGTGGAGGTAAACCCTTATGTCCACCTATCGCTTATATTTATGTCATGATTTAGCTTGTACTAAAGCTCCGTTGATTTAGGATCTGAGGTAGCTATTTTCTTTGGGCTATGAACATAAATCCTCACCTCTTAGGCATTCCCACAACCTTGTGTTGGTGGATTATAAGCCCTAGTAATCTAATTAAATTTCAACTCAAAACATATAAATCTCCTCAACTTCAAAATTATAAAGCCCAACCATATGATAGATTGGAATGCTTACTAGGCTTCTTAATATAATGAGCATTTCCTACTTATTTCATTTGGATTCAAGAAATAAGTCTTCTCCTTAAACTTTTCCAATTGATTTTCCAAATACAACCAATCCTTTGATAATCTAACCTTGAAATCTTTGGAGATTATAATTGTCTACTTTAATCGAGAGTATTCTTAGGAAATTTCATTTCCTAAGATGTAACTAACTAGGGAGGCTTGCCTCCATATGGAACTTAAGAACCTTGTTTAATATAAACCCTGCTTTATTTATTCATGTAAAGTAGAGAAAAAAATCTCTAGTACATTCGAAGACCTATCATGCCTTAGGAGTCCTTATTATATGATTAGGTCCATTGTAGGCTGATGCCTCTATCTTTTGAGATAGTATGTCATACCTCAATGTTGTACCTGTTCACCTCAAAAAGTAACCCCCATATGATCTACATGGTGCCCCCCTCCACACCCCTAGAAATAAACACCACAAGGCCCTCTTGCCTTGTTCATTGAATCCTTTCAACATCATCCTTTTTTTTTTGAGTTTGGAGATGTCGATCCTCAAGTAGCAAGGGTTCTTAGACACATAATGTTGACACATACACCTAGGTGGAACTCCAGATAGCTTGTATCTACCAACATCCACTATAATGTAAAGATGAGGTTGTGCTCGGTCGTCCCTAAGGGCATCGTACATGCTTAACTTAGCTGAAAACTTTCTAAGGTGAGCTAGACATTATAATCAACTCTGGCTTGGTCCTCCACAAGCATATCCATTGGTGGAGCATCTTATGAAGGGCTATCTTTCTAGAACTGTCCTAGGTCAACCCTCCATCTCTTAGCTCACAGTGGTGAGAGTCAAGTTGCTTTAACAGATTCTTAAAGATTTTCCATATTACCTCCCTTTTGAATGAATATAGGTTATTCAATATATCGACAAGAGTAGGTGGAAAGTAGCTACTTGGCGATGGATATGAATCTTGCTCTTGGGTATCTTGAGGTGTTGGAAATGGTGGATTTGTGGTGTGCGGTGGCTTATGATGGCATGGAGAGGTGGCAAAGGAGCATTGAGCTTAGTCTCTCATATTGAACTCTGGTTGGACCCTCTATCCACAGTCTCTATCTTCTTCTCAAACATGTAGCTTGGGCTAGAGGATTGTCGAGAAAGGGATATGTTTGGCTTCTCTTGGCAAGCAGTTGATGATTTCTCGAATGTTTTGATGGTAAAATTTAAGCATGATGAGAAGAGCCATGGATATTCTTGAGAAGAATCTCAATAGCATGTTGTTGGATAGATGTGTTCACATTTCCTTTCGTTAATACAGAATGTAATCAATAAGGGACTCATTGAGTTTATGTTTCTCTAGAGGTTTTGGTCACCCTTGAGCTCCAGCAAACCACTTGATGAAGAGGTGCTCCAACTCAACAAAAGTCTTCACCGAACCGTTAGGCAGTTTGACATACCAATCAAATGTAACACCTGACAGACTGCTCTGGAAAAGGCGGTAGAGTAGTGCGTTCACTTGTAGATGTTACAACAATGACTTAAAGTGTATAATGTTATCTTGGTTCCCAATCATCAAAGATATTGAAGGATAGTGGCACAAAATCCTAAATAAAATATAAACCAAAACCTACCAAATAAACCTAAAAATAAATAGAAAATAAAACCTAACCTTAAACTAAAAAAACCTAAATCTAAAATAAACAAAATAAAGTAAACATAAACCTAAACCCTAAACAAAATAAAATAAAATAAAATTTAAATAAACATAAACCTAAACTAAAAGAAAAGCTAAAAATAAACTTAAAATTAAAACCTAAAACCTAAACCTAAAAAAAAAATAAATTAAAACCTAAACATAAAAATAAAATAAAAATATAAATACAAAAAAATAAACATAAACTAAATCTAAACCTAAAAAATAAAATAAAATAAAAAAAACCTAAACTAAAATAAATATACCTAAAATAATAGATAAATAGAAATAAAAAAAAATAAACCTAAATAAAAATAAAAATAAAATAAACTAAAATAAATAAAAATAAACTAAATAAAAAACAAACTTTACTTAATTTAAAAAAACCACAAATAAAACCCAAAACCAAAAAAACTAAATGATAAACTATAATGATATGATAAACCTAAACCCTAAGAAATCCTGAACTACCTCAAACTGAGCTGACCCAAAGATAAATAAGATAAAATAAAAACTAACATAAGATAAAATAAAAAAAGAAATAAAATAAACTATAAACTACCTAAAAATATGCTAATAAAAATAACTAGATAAAATAAATAAACCAAAACTAAACTAAATAAATATAAAAATAAACCTAAAATAAATAAAATAAAAAATAAAATAAAAGAAACTAAATAAAACTAGGCCTAAATAATAAACCTAAAATAAAATAAAATAAAAAAATCCTAAAATAAACTAAAACTAAATAACTACTAAAAAAAACATAAAATAAAAATAAAACCTCACCTAAAAAATAAAAAATAATAAAACTAGACCTAAATCTTAAAAAAAAATAAAATAAAAATAAAAATAAACCTAAACCTAAACCCAAATAAAATAAATAAAATAAAAATAAAACTAAACTAAAAAAAATAATATAAACTAAAATAAAACCTAAAAAAATAAAATAAAATAAACCTAAAATAAAAATAAAATAAAAACTAAATAAAATAAACCTAAAATAAACCTTCATATAAAACCTAAAATAAATAAAAAAATAAAACCTAAAAAAATCTAAATAAACTAAACTAAACCTAAAAAACTAAAAATAATACATAAAATAAACTAAAATAAAACCTCAAACCTAAACCAAAAAAAAATAAAATAAAATAAAAAACTAGACCTAAATCTTAAAAATAAAATAAAAAATAAACTACTAAAAAATAAACCTAAACTAAACCCAAACCTAAAAAAATATAAAATAAAAAACCTAAACTAGAATACATAAACCTAAAATAAATAAACTAAACTAAATAAAACTAATAAATAAACTTAAATAAAATTAAAAATTAAACTCAACTAAAATAAATAAAAAATAAATTAAATAAACTAGATAAACTAAAAAAAACCTAAACCTACCAGTTTACTTAATTTAAAAAAAAATCATAAACCCTAAATCTAAAACCCTATAAAACCAACCACAAACCCAAACCTGAGCTCTAAAAGTATAAACATAAACCCTAAACCCAACAAAACCCAAACCTAAACCAAAGTAACTAAATAAATTAAAAATATACCTAAACCCTAAAACCTAATAAACATAAACTTAAACCAAAACCCTAAGAATGGGTAGAACTTTGATGGCAGGAACATCACCATCAACCAAGCTCAGTCTAGATCTAGTGGTGGAGGCGAAGGCAAAGGCAACGATTATCACAGTGGTGGTGGGGGATCTAGAGTTGCTACTGGATATGGAGGTGGTGGTCGGAGCATTGGTGGTTATGAAGTCGGGAGGAGCGACAGAGGTTACAGCCGTGGTGGTGGCGATGGGAGAGATGGTTATGATGGGAACTAAAGAAACTAAAGAACGATCAATTCGATCTAATGCTTATGGAATTGTGTCTTTACAGTAGAGATGGTTCTAGTTATCTAAGGTTTTTAATTTACTCTATGCATGCACATTTTTTATTTATGTCATCGCTTGTGTCTTAGAAAATTTATGTGTTTCTTGGTTGAAGAAATCGAAAAGAAGAAATGTTGAATCTAAATTTGTTCTCAACTAAAAAAAACCAAAAACCCTAAATCCTAAACTAAAACCTGAAGCATAAACATATAATCAAAAACATAAACTCTAAACCCTAAAACCTAAAATACCTACCCTAGACCCTAAACCCTAAACCCTAAACTAAACCTAAAACCTAAACTAAAATAAAACCCTAAACCATAAACCATAAACCACAAAACCCTAAACTTAAACCCTAAACCCTAAACCTAACCCCAAACCCAAACCCCAAATGCTAAACCCTAAACCTAAATCCTCAATTAACCCTATACTAAACTAAAAAAAAAAACCTAAACTAAAATAAATAAACCAAAACATAAATAAAAAACCAACTAAAATAAAATAATAATAAAATAAAAACTAAACTAAAATAACCTAAACTAAACAAACCTAAATCTAAAAAAAATAAAATAAATTAATAAAATCTACTAAATAAAAAAAACATAAACTACTAAAAAAATAATAAACATAAATAAGAAAAAATTAAACCTAAAATATAAAATAAATAAAAAATAAAATAAAATAAAATATAAAACTTAAACTTAAAAATAAATAAATAAATAAATAAAATAAATAAACCCTAACCTAAAAACAAACCTAAACCTAAAATAAAATAAAGAGAACTAAACTAAATAAATAACTAAACCTAAAAAAAAAACAAAAGCTAAACATAAACCAAAGAAATAAAATAAAATAAATTACAAATAAACATAAATATAAACTAAAAAAACTAAAACCTAAAAATAAACCCAAAATAAAAAACATTAAAACCAACAAAATAAGATAAAACCTAAATCTAAACTTAAATTAAAAATAAAACTAAACCTAAAAATAAATAAAGATAAAACTAAACTAAAAATAAACCTAAACTAAACTTCAAAATAAACTAAAGTAAAAACTAAAATAAAATAAATAAACTAAACTAAAATAAAATAAAAAATAAACCAAAATAAAAAAATAAAAAATAAAATAAATAAACACGGGTTTGCTTAATTAAAAACTAAAAACCATAAAATAAACCCTAACCTGAACCCAAAACCTACAACCCAAAATCTAAACTCTAAACCTTAACCCAAAACCCTGAGACCCTAAACCCTGACCCTAAACTAAACCCCAACCAAAAGCCCTAAAGCCTAAAAAAAAAAAACCTGAAACAAAATGTTAAATCCTACCCCAGACCCTAAAACCATAACCACAAACCCTAAACCTAAAATCCAAAAAAACTGACTAAACAAAATAAAACCTAAAATAAAATAAATAAATAAACCTACACATAAAATAAAATTAAAAAAAACTATTCTAAAATAAATAATGCCTTAAAATAAAACAATCAAAGTAAAATAAAATTAACCTAAAATAAATTAAAATAAAACTAAATAAAAGAAACCAAAACCTAAAAATAAACCTAAAATAAAATCAAAAAAATAAATAAAAAAAATAAAATAAACCTAAAGTAAAAGAACCCTAAACATAAAATAAACAAAATAAAATAAACATAAACCTAAACTAAAATATAAACCTAAATAAAATAAACTAAACCTAAATAAACTAAAAAAACCTAAAATAAATAAAAAATAAATAAAATTGAAACTACTAAAATAAAACTTAAATAAACTTAAAATAAAACTAAACCCAACAAAAAATAAAAATATCTAAATCTAAACTTACAAATGAAAAAATAAAACCTAAACTAAAAAAATATATTAAAAAAAACTAAACTACAAATTGGCATAAAACACTAAACCTAAAACAAAAAAAAAAACCTAAACTAAAAGATAAATAAACTAAATAAAAAAAATAAACTAAATAAAAATAAAACTAACTTAAACCTGGTTTGCTTAATTAAAAAAAACTGGTCCCTAACCCTAAACCCTAAAACTAACTGACTAAAATGACTGACTAAACCAGAATCCACAAATCCCAACCAAAACCCTAAACCTGGGCCTGACCATGGACCAGAGCTAACCTAGATCATAAGCTAACCACCTAGGCTCTAAAACCCTACCATGAGCCCTAGGCCATAAGACCCTAAAGGCCAGAAACCCCAAACCCTAAAAGGCACAGAAGCTGAGCCCATCCCTAAAAAACCTAAACTGAGCTAAACTATAAAAATAAATAAATAAATAAATCTAAACCAAAGATAAAATAAAAATAATAAAATAAAACCTAAACTAAACCTAAACTAAATAAAATAAAATAAAAACTAAAACTAAACTAAGATAAAATAAAACCTAAACAATAAATAAATAAATTTAAAATCTAAAATAAAATAAAACTAAATAATAAAATAAAATAACCTAAAATAAGAAAATAAACTAAATAAAACTAAACATAAAATATAAACATAAAATAAAACTACTAAAAATATAACCTAAACCTAAAATAAAACCTAAACCTAAATAAAATAAAAATAAAACTAAACTAAACTAATTAAATAAAAAAATATATAAAGCTAAACCTAAACTAAAATTACCTAAACTTAAAATTAAACCTAAAGAAAACCTAAAACATAAACCTAAAAAATAAAGTTAAATGACTAAACTAAAATAAAATGAAACCTAAAAAAAAAAATAAATAAAAATAAACCTAAACTAAATCTAAACCTAAAATAAAAATAGAAAATCCTAAACTAAAATATAATTAAACTAAATTAAAATAAAATAAACCTAAATAAATAAAATAAAATAAACTAAAATAAAATATAAACTGAGTTTGAATTTTTTATTTAAAAAAAAACCACAATGCTAAACTAACCCTAAACCCTAAAATCCTGACCCTAACCATGGCTCTAAAACTCTAGGCCCTAACCTAAACCCTGGACCTAAAACCCTAAACTGAGCCCTAAACCCACAAACCTAAACTTAAATTTTAAAACCCCAGAAACCCTAAACCTGACCACTGACCCAAAATGCTAAACTAAACCCTAACCTACTAAACTATACTAAAGCAAACCTAAAATAAATAACACTAAAATATAATATAAAAAACTTAATCTAAATAAAACAAATTAAATTAAATTAAATTAAAACATTAAGTAAAACTTTTACCTAAATATAAAATAAAATAAATAAAATTAAAATAAAATAAATAAAAACCTAAACTAAACTAAAAAATAAAGTAAACATAAAAATAAGAAAACCTAAATAAAATCAACCCTAAATGGAAAATAAAAATAAAATAAACCTAAAATAAAATAAAATAAAAACTAAATAAAAACTTAAACTTCAAAAATAAACCTAAAAAGAAAACCTAAACATAAATAAAAAAAGAAAACCGAAACCTAAAATAAATACATAAAATGAACCTAAACCTAAACTAAAATAAACTAAAATAAACTAAAACTAAAATAAACTAAATCTAAACTAAAAATAAAGAAATTAAATGATCTAAAATAAATCAAAACTTAAACTAAAATAAAAAAAAAAAACTTAAAATAAAACTTAAACCAACATAAAAATAAACCTAAACTAAACCTAAATAAAACCACTACTTAATAAATATCTAAACTAAAAATTAAAATAAAACAAACCAAAAATTAAACATAAACTAATGCTACCAAAAAAAATAAACTAAAATAAATAAACATAAACTAAAATAAATAAACATAAAATAAATATAAAGAAATAAAAAAATAACCTAAATAAAATATAAAAATAAATTAAATACTAAATAAACTACTTATTGGTTTTTTTTTTTAAACCACAAACTCTAACACTAAATCCTGACCCTACCCTAAATGCTAAACCCTGACCCTAGGCCACCTGACCCTATGCCCTAATCCTACCTACCCACAAACTAGCCACATCCCATGCCCTACTCACTAGGCCACAAAATACAACCCTAAAGCTGAGCCCTAACTGAGCCTTACCTATCAACCTCTAATCTAACCCCAAACCCTATAATAATAATAATAATAATAATAATCATAATAATAATAATAATAATGGTAATAATAATATAATAAATAATGATAATAAAACCTAACTAAAACTAGTAAAAACTAAAAATAAATAATAATAAAATTAATAATAAACTTAAAAACTAAAGCTAATAAAAATAACTAAAACCTAATAAACTAATTAAAACCATTAAACCATAATAAATAAGCTAAAATAACTTATAAAAGAATAATAAGAAAAATAATAATAATAAACTAATAATAAACTAACTAAACTAATAATAATATAGTAATAATAAAACAAAATAATAATAAAACTAAACCCTAAACTAAAAACCAAACTAATAAATCTAATAATTAAAGCTAAAACTAAAACTAAACAAAAGAGAGCTAAACCCTACTAATAAATTAAACTAAGATTGAACCCCAAAAAAAAAACTAATTAAAATAATAAAATAATAAACTAAAATAACTAAAACTAAAAACTATACTAAACTATTACTAACTGACTAAAAGTAGTAAAAGCAAAAACTATAACTAAACTAAAAAAACTAAACCACAATACCCAAATAAAGCAAATAAAACTAAACAAAACCCAAATAAAAAAAGTAATAACTAAAAAATAATATAATATAATAATATAATAATAATAATAATAATAATATAATATAATAATAATAATAATAATATAATAAAGCTAAAATAATAAACCAAATAGATAAAATAAATAAAATAAACATAATGGGACTAATCTAATAATAATATTAATCTACTAACTAAAATAACTAGACTCTCAATCGTTTGATTAAAAAAAAAAACCCACAAATCTTAGCCAAGCCCTGAAGCACAAACCTAAATCACAACCACTGAGCCCTAGGCCACAACCCAAACCACAGCCCTAGGCCCTAAACTTTAAAACAAAACTAAACCTAAACCATAAAGGCCTTAAACCTAAACCTAAACTAAATAAGACCTAAAAAATAAATAAATAAATAGTTAAACTTAAATAAAATAAAACCTTAAAACGTGGAATAAAACCTAAATAAAATAAAAACTAAACATATAAAATAAAAAAATAAACCTAAAAAATAAAATAAAATATTATCTAAATAAAAAAAACCTAAAAAAATAAACTAAACATAAATAATAAATAAAACTAAACCCTAAACAAAAAAAACATTAACTAAAATAAAATAAAATAAAAAATAAAATAAACTAAACTAAACTATAATAAATTAAAACTAAACCTAAAATAAACTAAACCTAAACCTAAACTAAAAATAAAATAAAACTAAAATAAACTAAAAATTAAACCTAAAATAAAGGAAACACAAAACTAAACCTAAGATAAAAAAATAACCATAAACTAAACCTAAAAATAAAAAGTAAAACCTAAACTTAAAAAAATTAATAATAATAAAACTCAAGTAAAAAATAAACTTAAACCTAAATATAAACCTAAAAAAATAAAAAAAAATTAAAAACCTAAACTAAAATAAATAACCCATAAATAAATAAACTAAACTAAATATAAAAATAAACACGGATAAAATAAAATAAAAAACTAAAATAAATAATAAATAAACTAAATATACCCTAAGCTGATTTAAAAACCAGCACCCTAGATCCTGCCAACCCTGGGCCCTGGGCCAGGCCCTAGATCCTGGCCATACCCTCCCTATCACAGGCTACACACATTAAACCTGAGTTCTTAAAACCTAAATAAGATAAAATAAAATAAATAAATAGCTTTGACCTACACAAACTAACCCTAGGCCACAACCTGAAGCTTGGACTTAATGGTTTGCATGGTAAAAGGCCTGAGCCTACTGGGCGAGGAATACTGAGCTCTGCCTCAGACTAGGCTGACCCTAGGCTTTGACCTGGACCTTAGGCCCTAGATCATGGGCCCTGGGCCTCCAAGCCTGACTGGGACTCTGAGCCCTGGGCCTGCCCTAAAAGATCCTGACACCTAAAATAAATGGGTTTATGAACCCATGTGAGCCTAGCTTTAAGACACGACCCTAGGCCTGAGCCCTAGGCCAGCAGGCTTTGCACTTAATCCTACCCTGTGCCCAAAATCCTAAAAATAAAACCCTAAACCTGAGCCTCAAGCCTTAAAACCAGCAGAGCCCAAAACTAGGCCCTAAGCCAACTCTGACCTGATCCTAAACCACAAAAATAAAATATTAAAGATAAAATTAAATAAATAAAACCCTAAACTAAAATAAAGAAGAAATGGGATCAAATAAAATAAAGAAACTTCCTACAAATAAAACTAAACTAAGATTAAATTAATAAAAAATGTAAACTAAACTAAAAGATAAAATAAACCAAAAAATATAAATCCTAAAACAAAATAAAATAAAGTAAAATAAAATAAAATAAACCTTAAAGAAAATAAAATAAAATTAAATAAAAACCTAAACCTAAAAATAAACTTAAAATAAAACTAAAAAAAAAAATAAAAGAACTAAACCTAAAAAATAAAACTAAACTAAAATAAACTAAATAAAAAAATAAATAAAACTAAACCCTAAACTAAAATAAAACCAAAAATAAACTAAAAGAAACCTAAACTAAAAAATAAAACCCTAAAATAAAATAAAATAAAACTAAAATAAACCTAAAAAAATAACCTAAACTAAACTTTAAAATAATAAATAAACTAAACCTAAAGATAAAATAAAAATAAAACTAATCTAAAAATAAACATAAACCTAAAACTAAAAAATAATTATAATAAAACTTAAACTAAAATAAATTAACTTAAAATAAAATATACTAAAATAAAATAAAAACATAAATAAAAAATTAAAAATAAAATAAACTTCAATAATTAAAATAAACTAAATAAACTAACTAAACATAAATCAGTTGGTTTTCGGATTAAAAGATTCTAAACCCTAACCACAAAGCTACCCTAAAATCTAAACTAGGCACTGAGCCACAGACCACAAATTAACCTAAACCAACTGAGTGACCTACCACCTGACCTAAAATCACAAATCCTAAACCCTACTCTACCATAAACCCTAAAACCCTAAACCCTAAAATAAACTAAAAACCACAAATAAAATAAAATAAAATAAAAATGAACCAAACTTAAGATGAAATAAAACATAAAATAAACCTTAAATTAGAAAACCTAAACCTAAAAAGAAAATAAAAAAATAAAGAAACCTAAACCTAAAAATTAAAATAAAACTTAAACCTAAAAAGAAAAAATAAAATTAAACTATTTGATAAAGCATAAACCTAAAAAACTTAAATTAAACTACAATAAAACTAACTAAATAAGTAAACTAAAATAAATAATCTAAACAAAATAAAATAAAATAAAATAAATAAAATAAAATAAAATAAATAAATAATATAAAATAAACTAATTAAAAACCTTTGGGTTTGCTTAATTCTAAAAATCCTAAACCTAAAACCCTAAAATAACTAACTAAACCAAATAAAAGACCATAAACTAAACTAAAATGACCACAAATAAAACCCTAACCATAAACTAAAAAATCTAAAAAAACTAAAAAACCCACAAATCATTAAAACCACAGACTAAAATAAACTAAACTATAACTCCAAACAAAACTAAACTGGGCCATGACCACTACACCTTGGCTTCCACTGACAGCTAAAAAATCCACAACCATAACTACTTTAAATTAACCCTCCCAAAGCCCTAACCCAGATCTGTATACCCACAAACTACCTTAATAACTCACCCTAAACACTTAAACTAACCATGAGACTAAACTTTCTTTATAAACTGACCCTAAAATAAAAAACTGGCCTAAACAAAATAAATAAATAAAATAAAATAAAGATAAAACCTAAATAAAATAAATAAATAACTAAAACTAAAACCTAAACCTAAACCTAAAAATAAAATAAAATAAAAAATAAAAAAATAAAATGAAAATCAAATAAATAAAAACCTAAATTAAACTAAAAATTAAAATAATCCAATGAATAAAAAACCTAAATAAAATAAAAACTAAACATAAAATAAAATGAAATAAATAAAAATAAATGAAGAAAAAACTAAATATAAACCTAAACCTAAAAATTAAAATAAAACTTAAAAATAAATAAATAATAAAACCTAAAACTAAAAAAAACCTAACCCTAAAATAAAAATAAAATAAACCTAAACCTAAACTTAAATAAATATTACTTGAACCTAATCCTAAAATTAACTAAACCTAAACTAAATAAAATAAAATAAACTAAAATTAAACCTAAGCATTAACGAAAAAATAATACGTAAAGATAAAACTAAAATAAAAACCTAAAACTTAAACCTAAAAATAAAATAAAAACCTAAACCTAAACGTAAAAATAAAAAAGATAACATAAACATAAAAACTAAAATAAAAATAAAACTTAACTAAAAAATAAACCTAAAGCTAAAAAAATAAACTAAAATAGAAAAATTAAACTAAAATAAATTAACCTAAAATAAATAAAATAAACTAAATAAAACTAAAAAATAAACCTAAATAAAAATAAAAGAGAAAACTAAAATAACTAAAAAATAAACTAATTATACTAAATAAACCTAAACCTATCTATTTACTTAATTTTATAAAAAAAAGTTTAAACCCTAAATCCTCAACCTAAACCCTAAACCTTAAACATTAAACCTATAACTAACCTACAATAGTAAACTGACCCTAAACCATAAACCCTAAAAACTAAAAGGATAATCCCTAAAAACCTAAACCCTAAACCCTAAACCCTAAACCCTAAACCCTAAACCCTAAATCATAAACCCTAAACCATAAATTCTAACCCTATACCCTAAACCCCAAACCCTAAACCAAAAATTAAAGTAAGTAAATAAATTAAAAAAAATAAGTCTAAACACTAAAACCTAATAAACTTAAACATAAACAAAAATCCTAAGAATTAGCAGAACCTTGACGGCAAGAACATCATCGTCAACCAGGCTCAATCTACATCTGGTGGTGGAGGTGAAGGTGGAGGTGAACATTATCGCATTGGTTGTGGGGGATCTAGTGGTGTTGGCGGATATGGAGGTGGTGGTCGGAGCAGTGATGGTTATAGAGGCTGGAGGAGCAAAGGTGGTTAAAGTCATGGAGGTGGCAGAAAGAGATATCGGGCATATGATGGTGGATCCCACTAGTCAAGAGGCTAGGATGATTCTGATGGGAACTAGAGAAACTAAAGAATGACCGATTCGATCTGCTGCTTATGGAATAATGTCTTTATAGTAGAGATAGTTCTAATTTTCCACAGTTTTTGATTTGCTCTATGGGTGCTTATTTTTGATCTATGTCATCACTTGTGTCTTCAAAAACTTGGTGTGTTACTTGGTTGATAAAATCGAAAGGAAGGAATTTTGAATTTGAATTTGTTCTCTATTAAAAAAAACCAAAAACCCTAAACCCTAAACTAAAAAAAACCTAAACCATTAATAAAAATAAAATAAACCTAAACCTACACTAAAATAAACTTAACTCAACTAAATTAAATAAAACATAAACCTAAACCTAAAATAAACTAAACCTAAACATAAACCAAAACAAAATAAAATAAACTAAACTAAAAATAAACCTAAACCTAAACTAAAAATAAAAGCTAAAAAAAACCTAAAATAGAAACCTAAAACTTAAACCTAAAAAAATAAAATAAAAACATAAACCTAAACCTAAAACTAAAATATAAAACCTAAACCTAAAAAATAAAATAAAATAAAAACCTAAACTAAAATAAATAAACCTAAAATGAATAAACTAAACTAAATAAAAATAAATTATAAAATAAAGTAAAATAATAAAAATATAAATTAAATAAATTAAAAAAACCTAAATCTACCAGTTTACTTAAATTTTTTTCTTAAAAAACTCTAAACACTAAACAATAAACCCTAAACCCTAAATCCTAATCCCTAAACCCTAAACCTTAAAACTAACCCTAAACCCTAAACTTTAAACCCTAAATTGAAAAAAACCCTAAACCCTAAACCCTAAAAAATAAAATAAAATCAAATCAAAAAAATTAAAAGTAAAATAAAATAACCGAACCTGAATCCCTAAAATAAAACCTAAACCTATAATCCTAAACTTGAAACCCTAAACCAAGCTGAGTCTTGGGCCCCTGAGCCACAGCCACTGGGCCACAGTGACCTGGCCCTGGGCTTGGGCCTGCTGCTCTGGGCCTGACCCTGTGCTGGGCCCTGGACTGAGACCCTGGGCCCACTGGGCCCTGACCTGGGCCACAGGCCCTAGGCTGGGCCACAGCCCTGGGCCAGTCCTGAGCCTGATGGTGAATGCGCCTGGGCCCTGGGCCAAGACCCTGGGCTGACCTGGGCACCAGTGACCTGGGCCCTGGGCCTGGAGTCTTGAGACCCTGGGCTGGGCCCTGGAGTCTTGGTAGGGTGGCAGGACCACAGGGGCCACTGGGCCAGGTTATGGGCCACAAGGCCCTGGGCCCTGGGCTGACCCTGGGCTGGCCAGGCTGACC